>CM060363.1:131997427-132504038 GCA_030545235.1 Helianthus tuberosus
CAACGGCCGCTCGGATGCTACGCCAATGATACATCGACCGGTAAATAAAATAAACCAAACAACGAAAAAAAAGGGGTTGCAACACGAGGACTTCCCAGGGGGTCACCCATCCTAGTACTACTCTCGCCCAAGCACGCTTAACTGCGGAGTTCTGATGGGATCCGGTGCATTAGTGCTGGTATGATCGCAACCGAAAGAATACCACCTCCTTATTCCTTTATACCTTTCCACGCCTTGATCCATGCCCACCTATGCTCTCATGTGTGGCCTTCGTTACGCGTCTCGGGCCCGCCGTGCGCGCGCGCGCGCCTTCGTCATAGCCTTCCTTTGACAGAAGCGGCCGCTCCCGTCAATAAGCTCTCACGCTTTCCAATAAACTAAGGACACGTCAGGCCAACGCCTACGAGCGGGCCCGTCTCCCCATATCCGGCTCCCGCGCGGACGAGCCTTCGGCACGGTAAACCGCGTTAATCGAAAGCGCCCCTCCGGGCACCCCGTAGCCCCGTTCACCACATCAACGGCCGCTCGGATGCTACGCCAATGATACATCGACCGGTAAATAAAATAAACCAAACAACGAAAAAAAAGGGGTTGCAAACACGAGGACTTCCAGGGGGTCACCCATCCTAGTACTACTCTCGCCCCAGCACGCTTAACTGCGGGAGTTCTGATGGGATCCGGTGCATTAGTGCTGGTATGATCGCAACCGAAAGAATACCACCTCCTTATTCCTTTATACCTTTCCAGCCCTTGATCCATGCCCACCTATGCTCTCATGTGTGGCCTTCGTTACGCGTCTCGGGCCCGCCGTGCGCGCGCGCGCCTTCGTCATAGCCTTCCTTTGACAGAAGCGGCCGCTCCCGTCAATAAGCTCTCACGCTTTCCAATAAACTAAGGACACGTCAGGCCAACGCCTACGAGCGGGCCCGTCTCCCCATATCCGCTCCCGCGCGGACGAGCCTTCGGCACGGTAAACCGCGTTAATCGAAAGCGCCCCTCCGGGCACCCCGTAGCCCCGTTCACCACATCAACGGCCCGCTCGGATGCTACGCCAATGATACATCGACCGGTAAATAAAATAAACCAAACAACGAAAAAAAGGGGTTGCAACACGAGGACTTCCCAGGGGGTCACCCATCCTAGTACTACTCTCGCCCAAGCACGCTTAACTGCGGAGTTCTGATGGGATCCGGTGCATTAGTGCTGGTATGATCGCAACCGAAAGAATACCACCTCCTTATTCCTTTATACCTTTCCACGCCTTGATCCATCCCACCTATGCTCTCATGTGTGGCCTTCGTTACGCGTCACGGGCCCGCCGTGCGCGCGCGCGCGCCTTTGTCATAGCCTTCCTTTGACAGAAGCGGCCGCGCTCCGTCAATAAGCTCTCACGCTTTCCAATAAACTAAGGACACGTCAGGCCAACGCCTACGAGCGGGCCCGTCTCCCCATATCCGGCTCCCGCGCGGACGAGCCTTCGGCACGGTAAACCGCGTTTAATCGAAAGCGCCCTCCGGGCACCCCGTAGCCCCGTTCACCACATCAACGGCCCGCTCGGATGCTACGCCAATGATACATCGACGGTAAATAAAATAAACCAAACAACGAAAAAAAAGGGGTTGCAACACGAGGACTTCCCAGGGGGTCACCCATCCTAGTACTACTCTCGCCCAAGCACGCTTAACTGCGGAGTTCTGATGGGATCCGGTGCATTAGTGCTGGTATGATCGCAACCGAAAGAATACCACCTCCTTATTCCTTTATACCTTTCCACGCCTTGATCCATGCCCACCTATGCTCTCATGTGTGGCCTTCGTTACGCGTCTCGGGCCCGCCCGTGCGCGCGCGCGCGCCTTCGTCTTAGCCTTCCTTTGACAGAAGCGGCCCGCTCCCGTCAATAAGCTCTCACGCTTTCAATAAACTAAGGACACGTCAGGCCAACGCCTACGAGCGGGCCCGTCTCCCCATATCCGGCTCCCGCGCGGACGAGCCTTCGGCACGGTAAACCGCGTTTAATCGAAAGCGCCCCTCGGGCACCCCGTAGCCCCGTCACCACATCAACGGCCGCTCGGATGCTACGCCAATGATACATCGGACCGGTAAATAAAATAAACCAAACAACGAAAAAAAAGGGGTTGCAACACGAGGACTTCCCAGGGGGTCACCCATCCTAGTACTACTCTCGCCCAAGCACGCTTAACTGCGGAGTTCTGATGGGATCCGGTGCATTAGTGCTGGTATGATCGCAACCGAAAGAATACCACCTCCTTATTCCTTTATACCTTTCCACGCCTTGATCCATGCCCACCTATGCTCTCATGTGTGGCCTTCGTTACGCGTCTCGGGCCCGCCGTGCGCGCGCGCGCGCCTTCGTCATAGCCTTCCTTTGACAGAAGCGGCCGCTCCCGTCAATAAGCTCTCACGCTTTCCAATAAACTAAGGACACGTCAGGCCAACGCCTACGAGCGGGCCCGTCTCCCCATATCCGGCTCCCGCGCGGACGAGCCTTCGGCACGGTAAACCGCGTTAATCGAAAGCGCCCCTCCGGGCACCCCGTAGCCCCGTTCACCACATCAACGGCCGCTCGGATGCTACGCCAATGATACATCGACCGGTAAATAAAATAAACCAAAACAACGAAAAAAAAGGGGGTTGCAACACGAGGACTTCCCAGGGGGTCACCCATCCTAGTACTACTCTCGCCCAAGCACGCTTAACTGCGGAGTTCTGATGGGATCCGGTGCATTAGTGCTGGTATGATCGCAACCGAAAGAATACCACCTCCTTATTCCTTTATACCTTTCCACGCCTTGATCCATGCCCACCTATGCTCTCATGTGTGGCCTTCGTTACGCGACTCGGGCACGCCGTGCGCGCGCGCGCGCCTTCGTCATAGCCTTCCTTTGACAGAAAGCGGCCGCTCCGTCAATAAGCTCTCACGCTTTCCAATAAACTAAGGACACGTCAGGGCCAACGCCTACGAGCGGGCCCGTCTCCCCATATCCGGCTCCCGCGCGGACGAGCCTTCGGCACGGTAAACCGCGTTTAATCGAAAGCGCCCCTCCGGGCACCCCGTAGCCCCGTTCACCACATCAACGGCCGCTCGGATGCTACGCCAATGATACATCGACCGGTAAATAAAATAACCAAACAACGAAAAAAAAGGGGTTGCAACACGAGGACTTCCCAGGGGGTCACCCATCCTAGTACTACTCTCGCCCAAGCACGCTTAACCTGCGGAGTTCTGATGGGATCCGGTGCATTAGTGCTGGTATGATCGCAACCGAAAGAATACCACCTCCTTATTCCTTTATACCTTTCCACGCCTTGATCCATGCCCACCTATGCTCTCATGTGTGGCCTTCGTTACGCGTCTCGGGCACGCCGTGCGCGCGCGCGCGCCTTCGTCATAGCCTTCCTTTGACAGAAGCGGCCGCTCCCGTCAATAAGCTCTCACGCTTTCCAATAAACTAAGGACACGTCAGGCCAACGCCTACGAGCGGGCCCGTCTCCCCATATCCGGCTCCGCGCGGACGAGCCTTCGGCACGGTAAACCGCGTTTAATCGAAAGCGCCCCTCCGGGCACCCCGTAGCCCCGTTCACCACATCAACGGCCGCTCGGATGCTACGCCAATGATACATCGACCGGTAAATAAAATAAACCAAACAACGAAAAAAAGGGGTTGCAACACGAGGACTTCCCAGGGGGTCACCCATCCTAGTACTACTCTCGCCCAGCACGCTTAACTGCGGAGTTCTGATGGATCCGGTGCATTAGTGCTGGTATGATCGCAACCGAAAGAATACCACCTCCTTATTCCTTTATACCTTTCCACGCCTTGATCCATGCCCACCTATGCTCTCATGTGTGGCCTTCGTTACGCGTCACGGGCCGGCCGTGCGCGCGCGCGCGCCTTTGTCATAGCCTTCCTTTGACAGAAGCGGCCGCTCCCGTCAATAAGCTCTCACGCTTTCCAATAAACTAAGGACACGTCAGGCCAACGCCTACGAGCGGGCCCCGTCTCCCATATCCGGCTCCCGCGCGGACGAGCCTTCGGCACGGTAAACCGCGTTTAATCGAAAGCGCCCCTCCGGGCACCCCGTAGCCCCGTTCACCACATCACGGCCGCTCGGATGCTACGCCAATGATACATCGACCGGTAAATAAAATAAACCAAACAACGAAAAAAAAGGGTTGCAACACGAGGACTTCCCAGGGGGTCACCCATCCTAGTACTACTCTCGCCCAAGCACGCTTAACTGCGGAGTTCTGATGGGATCCGGTGCATTAGTGCTGGTATGATCGCAACCGAAAGAATACCACCTCCTTATTCCTTTATACCTTTCCACGCCTTGATCATGCCCACCTATGCTCTCATGTGTGGCCTTCGTTACGCGTCTCGGGCACGCCGTGGGCGCGCGCGCGCCTTCGTCATAGCCTTCCTTTGACAGAAGCGGCCGCTCCCGTCAATAAGCTCTCACGCTTTCCAATAAACTAAGGACACGTCAGGCCAACGCCTACGAGCGGGCCCGTCTCCCCATATCCGGCTCCCGCGCGGACGAGCCTTCGGCACGGTAAACCGCGTTTAATCGAAAGCGCCCCTCCGGGCACCCCGTAGCCCCGTTCACCACATCAACGGCCGCTCGGATGCTACGCCAATGATACATCGACCGGTAAATAAAATAAACCAAACAACGAAAAAAAAGGGTTGCAACACGAGGACTTCCCAGGGGGTCACCCATCCTAGTACTACTCTCGCCCAAGCACGCTTAACTGCGGAGTTCTGATGGGATCCGGTGCATTAGTGCTGGTATGATCGCAACCGAAAGAATACCACCTCCTTATTCCTTTATACCTTTCCACGCCTTGATCCATGCCCACCTATGCTCTCATGTGTGGCCTTCGTTACGCGTCTCGGGCCCGCCGTGCGCGCGCGCGCGCCTTCGTCATAGCCTTCCTTTGACAGAAGCGGCCGCTCCCGGTCAATAAGCTCTCACGCTTTCCAATAAACTAAGGACACGTCAGGCCAACGCCTACGAGCGGGCCCGTCTCCCCATATCCGGCTCCCGCGCGGACGTGCCTTCGGCACGGTAAACCGCGTTTAATCGAAAGCGCCCCTCCGGGCACCCCGTAGCCCCGTTCACCACATCAACGGCCGCTCGGATGCTACGCCAATGATACATCGACCGGTAAATAAAATAAACCAAACAACGAAAAAAAAAGGGGTTGCAACACGAGGACTTCCCAGGGGGTCACCCATCCTAGTACTACTCTCGCCCAAGCACGCTTAACTGCGGAGTTCTGATGGGATCCGGTGCATTAGTGCTGGTATGATCGCAACCGAAAGAATACCACCTCCTTATTCCTTTATACCTTTCCACGCCTTGATCCATGCCCACCTATGCTCTCATGTGTGGCCTTCGTTACGCGTCTCGGGCCCGCCGTGCGCGCGCGCGCGCCTTCGTCATAGCCTTCCTTTGACAGAAGCGGCCGCTCCCGTCAATAAGCTCTCACGCTTTCAATAAACTAAGGACGTACGGTCAGGCCAACGCCTACGAGCGGGCCCGTCTCCCCATATCCGGCTCCCGCGCGGACGAGCCTTCGGCACGGTAAACCGCGTTTAATCGAAAGCGCCCCTCCGGGCACCCCGTAGCCCCGTTCACCACATCAACGGCCGCTCGGATGCTACGCCAATGATACATCGACGGTAAATAAAATAAACCAAACAACGAAAAAAAAGGGGTTGCAACACGAGGACTTCCCAGGGGGTCACCCATCCTAGTACTACTCTCGCCCAAGCACGCTTAACTGCGGAGTTCTGATGGGATCCGGTGCATTAGTGCTGGTATGATCGCAACCGAAAGAATACCACCTCCTTATTCCTTTATACCTTTCCACGCCTTGATCCATGCCCACCTATGCTCTCATGTGAGGCCTTCGTTACGCGTCTCGGGCCCGCCGTGCGCGCGCGCGCCTTCGTCATAGCCTTCCTTTGACAGAAGCGGCCGCTCCCGTCAATAAGCTCTCACGCTTTCCAATAAACTAAGGACACGTCAGGCCAACGCCTACGAGCGGGCCCGTCTCCCCATATCCGGCTCCCGCGCGACGAGCCTTCGGCACGGTAAACCGCGTTTAATCGAAAGCGCCCCTCCCGGGCACCCCGTAGCCCCGTTCACCACATCAACGGCCGCTCGGATGCTACGCCATTGATACATCGACCGGTAAATAAAATAAACCAAACAACGAAAAAAAAGGGGTTGCAACACGAGGACTTCCCAGGGGGTCACCCATCCTAGTACTACTCTCGCCCAAGCACGCTTAACTGCGGAGTTCTGATGGGATCCGGTGCATTAGTGCTGGTATGATCGCAACCGAAAGAATACCACCTCCTTATTCCTTTATACCTTTCCACGCCTTGATCCATGCCCACCTATGCTCTCATGTGTGGCCTTCGTTACGCGTCACGGGCCCGCCGTGCGCGCGCGCGCGCCTTTGTCATAGCCTTCCTTTGACAGAAGCGGCCGCTCCCGTCAATAAGCTCTCACGCTTTCCAATAAACTAAGGACACGTCAGGCCAACGCCTACGAGCGGGGCCCGTCTCCCCATATCGGGCTCCCGCGCGGACGAGCCTTCGGCACGGTAAACCGCGTTTAATCGAAAGCGCCCCCTCAGGGCACCCCGTAGCCCCGTTCACCACATCAACGGCCGCTCGGATGCTACGCCAATGATACATCGACCGGTAAATAAAATAAACCAAACAACGAAAAAAAAGGGGTTGCAACACGAGGACTTCCCAGGGGGTCACCCATCCTAGTACTACTCTCGCCCAAGCACGCTTAACTGCGGAGTTCTGATGGGATCCGGTGCATTAGTGCTGGTATGATCGCAACCGAAAGAATACCACCTCCTTATTCCTTTATACCTTTCCACGCTTGATCCATGCCCACCTATGCTCTCATGTGTGGCCTTCGTTACGCGTCTCGGGCACGCCGTGCGCGCGCGCGCGCCTTCGTCATAGCCTTCCTTTGACAGAAGCGGCCGCTCCCGTCAATAAGCTCTCACGCTTTCCAATAAACTAAGGACACGTCAGGCCAACGCCTACGAGCGGGCCCGTCTCCCCATATCCGGCTCCCGCGCGGACGAGCCTTCGGCACGGTAAACCGCGTTTAATCGAAAGCGCCCCTCCGGGCACCCCGTAGCCCCGTTCACCACATCAACGGCCGCTCGGATGCTACGCCAATGATACATCGACGGTAAATAAAATAAACCAAACAACGAAAAAAAGGGGTTGCAACACGAGGACTTCCAGGGGGTCACCCATCCTAGTACTACTCTCGCCCAAGCACGCTTAACTGCGGAGTTCTGATGGGATCCGGTGCATTAGTGCTGGTATGATCGCAACCGAAAGAATACCACCTCCTTATTCCTTTATACCTTTCCACGCCTTGATCCATGCCCACCTATGCTCTCATGTGTGGCCTTCGTTACGCGTCTCGGGCCCGCCGTGCGCGCTGCGCGCGCCTTCGTCATAGCCTTCCTTTGACAGAAGCGGCCGCTCCCGTCAATAAGCTCTCACGCTTTCCAATAAAACTAAGGACACGTCAGGCCAACGCCTACGAGCGGGCCCGTCTCCCCTATCCGGCTCCCGCGCGGACGTGCCTTCGGCACGGTAAACCGCGTTTAATCGAAAGCGCCCCTCGGGCACCCCGTAGCCCCGTTCACCACATCAACGGCCGCTCGGATGCTACGCCAATGATACATCGACCGGTAAATAAAATAAACCAAACAACGAAAAAAAAGGGGTTGCAACACGAGGACTTCCCAGGGGGTCACCCATCCTAGTACTACTCTCGCCAAGCACGCTAACTGCGGAGTTCTGATGGGATCCGGTGCATTAGTGCTGGTATGATCGCAACCGAAAGAATACCACCTCCTTATTCCTTTATACCTTTCCACGCCTTGATCCATGCCCACCTATGCTCTCATGTGTGGCCTTCATTACGCGTCTCGGGCCCGCCGTGCGCGCTGCGCGCGCCTTCGTCATAGCCTTCCTTTGACAGAAGCGGCCGCTCCCGTCAATAAGCTCTCACGCTTTCCAATAAACTAAGGACACGTCAGGCCAACGCCTACGAGCGGGCCCGTCTCCCCATATCCGGCTCCCGCAGCGGACGAGCCTTCGGCACGGTAAACCGCGTTTAATCGAAAGCGCCCCTCGGGCACCCCGTAGCCCCGTTCACCACATCAACGGCCGCTCGGATGCTACGCCAATGATACATCGACCGGTAAATAAAATAAACCAAACAACGAAAAAAAAGGGGTTGCAACACGAGGACTTCCCAGGGGGTCACCCATCCTAGTACTACTCTCGCCCAAGCACGCTTAACTGCGGAGTTCTGATGGATCGGTGCATTAGTGCTGGTATGATCGCAACCGAAAGAATACCACCTCCTTATTCCTTTATACCTTTCCACGCCTTGATCCATGCCACCTATGCTCTCATGTGTGGCCTTCGTTACGCGTCTCGGCCCGCCGTGCGCGCGCAGCGCGCCTTCGTCATAGCCTTCCTTTGACAGAAGCGGCCGCTCCCGTCAATAAGCTCTCACGCTTTCCAATAAACTAAGGACACGTCAGGCCAACGCCTACGAGCGGGCCCGTCTCCCCATATCCGGCTCCCGCGCGGACGTGCCTTCGGCACGGTAAACCGCGTTTAATCGAAAGCGCCCCTCCGGGCACCCCGTAGCCCAGTTCACCATATCAACGGCCGCTCGGATGCTACGCCAATGATACATCGACCGGTAAATAAAATAAACCAAACAACGAAAAAAAAGGGGTTGCAACACGAGGACTTCCCAGGGGGTCACCCATCCTAGTACTACTCTCGCCCAAGCACGCTTAACTGCGGAGTTCTGATGGATCCGGTGCATTAGTGCTGGTATGATCGCAACCGAAAGAATACCACCTCCTTATTCCTTTATACCTTTCCACGCCTTGATCCATGCCCACCTATGCTCTCATGTGTGGCCTTCGTTACGCGTCTCGGGCCCGCCGTGCGCGCGCTGCGCGCCTTCGTCTTAGCCTTCCTTTGACAGAAGCGGCCGCTCCCGTCAATAAGCTCTCACGCTTTCCAATAAACTAAGGACACGTCAGGCCAACGCCTACGAGCGGGCCTCCCTCTCCCCATATCCGGCTCCCGCGCGACGAGCCTTCGGCACGGTAAACCGCGTTTAATCGAAAGCGCCCCTCCGGGCACCCCGTAGCCCCGTTCACCACATCAACGGCCGCTCGGATGCTACGCCAATGATACATCGACCGGTAAATAAAATAAACCAAACAACGAAAAAAAAGGGGTTGCAACACGAGGACTTCCCAGGGGGTCACCCATCCTAGTACTACTCTCGCCCAAGCACGCTTAACTGCGGAGTTCTGATGGGATCCGGTGCATTAGTGCTGGTATGATCGCAACCGAAAGAATACCACCTCCTTATTCCTTTATACCTTTCCACGCCTTGATCCATGCCCACCTATGCTCTCATGTGTGGCCTTCGTTACGCGTCACGGGCCCGCCGTGCGCGGCGCGCGCGCCTTTGTCATAGCCTTCCTTTGACAGAAGCGGCCGCTCCCGTCAAAAGCTCTCACGCTTTCCAATAAACTAAGGACACGTCAGGCCAACGCCTACGAGCGGGCCCGTCTCCCCATATCCGGCTCCCGCGCGGACGAGCCTTCGGCACGGTAAACCGCGTTTAATCGAAAGCGCCCTCCGGGCACCCCGTAGCCCCGTTCACCACATCAACGGCCGCTCGGATGCTACGCCAATGATACATCGACCGGTAAATAAAATAAACCAAACAACGAAAAAAAAGGGGTTGCAACACGAGGACTTCCCAGGGGGTCACCCATCCTAGTACTACTCTCGCCCAAGCACGCTTAACTGCGGAGTTCTGATGGGATCCGGTGCATTAGTGCTGGTATGATCGCAACCGAAAGAATACCACCTCCTTATTCCTTTATACCTTTCCACGCCTTGATCCATGCCCACCTATGCTCTCATGTGTGGCCTTCGTTACGCGTCTCGGGCACGCCGTGCGCGCGCGCGCGCCTTCGTCATAGCCTTCCTTGACAGAAGCGGCCGCTCCCGTCAATAAGCTCTCACGCTTTCCAATAAACTAAGGACACGTCAGGCCAACGCCTACGAGCGGGCCCGTCTCCCATATCCGGCTCCCGCGCGGACGAGCCTTCGGCACGGTAAACCGCGTTTAATCGAAAGCGCCCCTCCGGGCACCCCGTAGCCCCGTTCACCACATCAACGGCCCGCTCGGATGCTACGCCAATGATACATCGACCGGTAAATAAAATAAACCAAACAACGAAAAAAAAAGGGGTTGCAACACGAGGACTTCCCAGGGGGTCACCCATCCTAGTACTACTCTCGCCCAAGCACGCTTAACTGCGGAGTTCTGATGGGATCCGGTGCATTAGTGCTGGTATGATCGCAACCGAAAGAATACCACCTCCTTATTCCTTTATACCTTTCCACGCCTTGATCCATGCCCACCTATGCTCTCATGTGTGGCCTTCGTTACGCGTCTCGGGCCCGCCGTGCGCGCGCGGCGCCTTCGTCATAGCCTTCCTTTGACAGAAGCGGCCGCTCCCGTCAATAAGCTCTCACGCTTTCAATAAACTAAGGACACGTCAGGCCAACGCCTACGAGCGGGCCCGTCTCCCCATATCCGGCTCCCGCGCGGACGTGCCTTCGGCACGGTAAACCGCGTTTAATCGAAAGCGCCCTCCGGGCACCCCGTAGCCCCGTTCACCACATCAACGGCCGCTCGGATGCTACGCCAATGATACATCGACCGGTAAATAAAATAAACCAAACAACGAAAAAAAAGGGGTTGCAACACGAGGACTTCCAGGGGGTCACCCATCCTAGTACTACTCTCGCCCAAGCACGCTTAACTGCGGAGTTCTGATGGGATCCGGTGCATTAGTGCTGGTATGATCGCAACGAAAGAATACCACCTCCTTATTCCTTTATACCTTTCCACGCCTTGATCCATGCCCACCTATGCTCTCATGTGTGGCCTTCATTACGCGTCTCGGGCCCGCCGTGCGCAGCGCGCGCGCCTTCGTCATAGCCTTCCTTTGACAGAAGCGGCCGCTCCCGTCAATAAGCTCTCACGCTTTCCAATAAACTAAGGACACGTCAGGCCAACGCCTACGAGCGGGCCCGTCTCCCCATATCCGGCTCCCGCGCGGACGAGCCTTCGGCACGGTAAACCGCGTTTAATCGAAAGCGCCCCTCCGGGCACCCGTAGCCCCGTTCACCACATCAACGGCCGCTCGGATGCTACGCCAATGATACATCGACCGGTAAATAAAATAAACCAAACAACGAAAAAAAAAGGGGTTGCAACACGAGGACTTCCCAGGGGGTCACCCATCCTAGTACTACTCTCGCCCAAGCACGCTTAACTGCGGAGTTCTGATGGGATCCGGTGCATTAGTGCTGGTATGATCGCAACCGAAAGAATACCACCTCCTTATTCCTTTATACCTTTCCACGCCTTGATCCATGCCCACCTATGCTCTCATGTGTGGCCTTCGTTACGCGTCTCGGGCCCGCCGTGCGCGCGCGCGCGCCTTCGTCATAGCCTTCCTTTGACAGAAGCGGCCGCTCCCGTCAATAAGCTCTCACGCTTTCCAATAAACTAAGGACACGTCAGGCCAACGCCTACGAGCGGGCCCGTCTCCCCATATCCGGCTCCCGCGCGGACGTGCCTTCGGCACGGTAAACCGCGTTTAATCGAAAGCGCCCCTCCGGGCACCCCGTAGCCCAGTTCACATATCAACGGCCCGCTCGGATGCTACGCCAATGATACATCGACCGGTAAATAAAATAAACCAAACAACGAAAAAAAAGGGGTTGCAACACGAGGACTTCCCAGGGGGTCACCCATCCTAGTACTACTCTCGCCCAAGCACGCTTAACTGCGGAGTTCTGATGGGATCCGGTGCATTAGTGCTGGTATGATCGCAACCGAAAGAATACACCTCCTTATTCCTTTATACCTTTCCACGCCTTGATCCATGCCCACCTATGCTCTCATGTGTGGCCTTCGTTACGCGTCTCGGGCCCGCCGTGCGCGCGCGCGCGCCTTCGTCTTAGCCTTCCTTTGACAGAAGCGGCCGCTCCCGTCAATAAGCTCTCACGCTTTCCAATAAACTAAGGACACGTCAGGCCAACGCCTACGAGCGGGCCCGTCTCCCCATATCCGGCTCCCGCGCGGACGAGCCTTCGGCACGGTAAACCGCGTTTAATCGAAAGCGCCCCTCCGGCACCCCGTAGCCCCGTTCACCACATCAACGGCCGCTCGGATGCTACGCCAATGATACATCGACCGGTAAATAAAATAACCAAACAACGAAAAAAAAGGGGTTGCAACACGAGGACTTCCCAGGGGGGTCACCCATCCTAGTACTACTCTCGCCCAAGCACGCTTAACTGCGGAGTTCTGATGGGATCCGGTGCATTAGTGCTGGTATGATCGCAACCGAAAGAATACCACCTCCTTATTCCTTTATACCTTTCCACGCCTTGATCCATGCCCACCTATGCTCTCATGTGTGGCCTTCGTTACGCGTCTCGGGCCCGCCGTGCGCGCGCGCGCGCCTTCGTCATAGCCTTCCTTTGACAGAAGCGGCCGCTCCCGTCAATAAGCTCTCACGCTTTCCAATAAACTAAGGACACGTCAGGCCAACGCCTACGAGCGGGCCCGTCTCCCCATATCCGGCTCCCGCGCGGACGTGCCTTCGGCACGGTAAACCGCGTTTAATCGAAAGCGCCCCTCCGGGCACCCCGTAGCCCCGTTCACCACATCAACGGCCGCTCGGATGCTACGCCAATGATACATCGACCGGTAAATAAAATAAACCAAACAACGAAAAAAAAGGGGTTGCAACACGAGGACTTCCCAGGGGTCACCCATCCTAGTACTACTCTCGCCCAAGCACGCTTAACTGCGGAGTTCTGATGGGATCCGGTGCATTAGTGCTGGTATGATCGCAACCGAAAGAATACCACCTCCTTATTCCTTTATACCTTTCCACGCCTTGATCCATGCCCACCTATGCTCTCATGTGTGGCCTTCGTTACGCGTCTCGGGCCCGCCGTGCGCGCGCGCGCGCCTTTGTCATAGCCTTCCTTTGACAGAAGCGGCCGCTCCCGTCAATAAGCTCTCACGCTTTCCAATAAACTAAGGACACGTCAGGCCAACGCCTACGAGCGGGCCCGTCTCCCCATATCCGGCTCCCGCGCGGACGTGCCTTCGGCACGGTAAACCGCGTTAATCGAAAGCGCCCCTCGGGCACCCCGTAGCCCCGTTCACCACATCAACGGCCGCTCGGATGCTACGCCAATGATACATCGACCGGTAAATAAAATAAACCAAACAACGAAAAAAAAAGGGGTTGCAACACGAGGACTTCCCAGGGGGTCACCCATCCTAGTACTACTCTCGCCCAAGCACGCTTAACTGCGGAGTTCTGATGGGATCCGGTGCATTAGTGCTGGTATGATCGCAACCGAAAGAATACCACCTCCTTATTCCTTTATACCTTTCCACGCCTTGATCCATGCCCACCTATGCTCTCATGTGTGGCCTTCGTTACGCGTCTCGGGCCCGCCGTGCGCCGCGCGCGCGCCTTCGTCTTAGCCTTCCTTTGACAGAAGCGGCCGCTCCCGTCAATAAGCTCTCACGCTTTCCAATAAACTAAGGACACGTCAGGCCAACGCCTACGAGCGGGCCCGTCTCCCCATATCCGGCTCCCGCGCGGACGAGCCTTCGGCACGGTAAACCGCGTTTAATCGAAAGCGCCCCTCCGGGCACCCCGTAGCCCCGTTCACCACATCAACGGCCGCTCGGATGCTACGCCAATGATACATCGACCGGTAAATAAAATAAACCAAACAACGAAAAAAAAGGGGTTGCAACACGAGGACTTCCAGGGGGTCACCCATCCTAGTACTACTCTCGCCCAAGCACGCTTAACTGCGGAGTTCTGATGGGATCCGGTGCATTAGTGCTGGTATGATCGCAACCGAAAGAATACCACCTCCTTATTCCTTTATACCTTTCCACGCCTTGATCCATGCCCACCTATGCTCTCATGTGTGGCCTTCGTTACGCGTCTCGGGCCCGCCGTGCGCGCGCGCGCGCCTTCGTCATAGCCTTCCTTTGACAGAAGCGGCCGCTCCCGTCAATAAGCTCTCACGCTTTCCAATAAACTAAGGACACGTCAGGCCAACGCCTACGAGCGGGCCCGTCTCCCCATATCCGGCTCCCGCGCGGACGTGCCTTCGGCACGGTAAACCGCGTTTAATCGAAAGCGCCCCTCCGGGCACCCCGTAGCCCCGTTCACCACATCAACGGCCGCTCGGATGCTACGCCAATGATACATCGACCGTAAATAAAATAAACCAAACAACGAAAAAAAAGGGGTTGCAACACGAGGACTTCCAGGGGGTCACCCATCTAGTACTACTCTCGCCCAAGCACGCTTAACTGCGGAGTTCTGATGGGATCCGGTGCATTAGTGCTGGTATGATCGCAACCGAAAGAATACCACCTCCTTATTCCTTTATACCTTTCCACGCCTTGATCCATGCCCACCTATGCTCTCATGTGTGGCCTTCGTTACGCGTCTCGGGCCCGCCGTGCGCGCGCGCGCGCCTTCGTCATAGCCTTCCTTTGACAGAAGCGGCCGCTCCCGTCAATAAGCTCTCACGCTTTCCAATAAACTAAGGACACGTCAGGCCAACGCCTACGAGCGGGCCCGTCTCCCCATATCCGGCTCCCGCGCGGACGAGCCTTCGGCACGGTAAACCGCGTTTAATCGAAAGCGCCCCTCCGGCACCCCGTAGCCCCGTTCACCACATCAACGGCCGCTCGGATGCTACGCCAATGATACATCGACCGGTAAATAAAATAAACCAAACAACGAAAAAAAAGGGGTTGCAACACGAGGACTTCCCAGGGGGTCACCCATCCTAGTACTACTCTCGCCCAAGCACGCTTAACTGCGGAGTTCTGATGGGATCCGGTGCATTAGTGCTGGTATGATCGCAACCGAAAGAATACCACCTCCTTATTCCTTTATACCTTTCCACGCCTTGATCCATGCCCACCTATGCTCTCATGTGTGGCCTTCGTTACGCGTCTCGGGCACGCCGTGCGCGCGCGCGCGCCTTCGTCATAGCCTTCCTTTGACAGAAGCGGCCGCTCCCGTCAATAAGCTCTCACGCTTTCCAATAAACTAAGGACACGTCAGGCCAACGCCTACGAGCGGGCCCGTCTCCCCATATCCGGCTCCCGCGCGGACGAGCCTTCGGCACGGTAAACCGCGTTTAATCGAAAGCGCCCCTCCGGGCACCCCGTAGCCCCGTTCACCACATCAACGGCCGCTCGGATGCTACGCCAATGATACATCGACCGGTAAATAAAATAAACCAAACAACGAAAAAAAAGGGGTTGCAACACGAGGACTTCCCAGGGGGTCACCCATCCTAGTACTACTCTCGCCCAAGCACGCTTAACTGCGGAGTTCTGATGGGATCCGGTGCATTAGTGCTGGTATGATCGCAACCGAAAGAATACCACCTCCTTATTCCTTTATACCTTTCCACGCCTTGATCCATGCCCACCTATGCTCTCATGTGTGGCCTTCGTTACGCGTCTCGGGCACGCCGTGCGCGCGCGCGCGCCTTCGTCATAGCCTTCCTTTGACAGAAGCGGCCGCTCCCGTCAATAAGCTCTCACGCTTTCCAATAAACTAAGGACACGTCAGGCCAACGCCTACGAGCGGGCCCGTCTCCCCATATCCGGCTCCCGCGCGGACGAGCCTTCGGCACGGTAAACCGCGTTTAATCGAAAGCGCCCCTCCGGGCACCCCGTAGCCCCGTTCACCACATCAACGGCCGCTCGGATGCTACGCCAATGATACATCGACCGGTAAATAAAATAAACCAAACAACGAAAAAAAGGGGTTGCAACACGAGGACTTCCCAGGGGGTCACCCATCCTAGTACTACTCTCGCCCAAGCACGCTTAACTGCGGAGTTCTGATGGGATCCGGTGCATTAGTGCTGGTATGATCGCAACCGAAAGAATACCACCTCCTTATTCCTTTATACCTTTGCACGCCTTGATCCATGCCCACCTATGCTCTCATGTGTGGCCTTCGTTACGCGTCTCGGGCCCGCCGTGCGCGCGCGCGCGCCTTCGTCATAGCCTTCCTTTGACAGAAGCGGCCGCTCCCGTCAATAAGCTCTCACGCTTTCCAATAAACTAAGGACACGTCAGGCCAACGCCTACGAGCGGGCCCGTCTCCCCATATCCGGCTCCCGCGCGGACGACCCTTCGGCACGGTAAACCGCGTTTAATCGAAAGCGCCCCTCCGGGCACCCCGTAGCCCCGTTCACCACATCAACGGCCGCTCGGATGCTACGCCAATGATACATCGACCGGTAAATAAAATAAACCAAACAACGAAAAAAAAGGGGTTGCAACACGAGGACTTCCCAGGGGGTCACCCATCCTAGTACTACTCTCGCCCAAGCACGCTTAACTGCGGAGTTCTGATGGGATCCGGTGCATTAGTGCTGGTATGATCGCAACCGAAAGAATACCACCTCCTTATTCCTTTATACCTTTCCACGCCTTGATCCATGCCCACCTATGCTCTCATGTGTGGCCTTCGTTACGCGTCTCGGGCACGCCGTGCGCGCGCGCGCGCCTTCGTCATAGCCTTCCTTTGACAGAAGCGGCCGCTCCCGTCAATAAGCTCTCACGCTTTCCAATAAACTAAGGACACGTCAGGCCAACGCCTACGAGCGGGCCCGTCTCCCCATATCCGGCTCCCGCGCGGACGAGCCTTCGGCACGGTAAACCGCGTTTAATCGAAAGCGCCCCTCCGGGCACCCCGTAGCCCCGTTCACCACATCAACGGCCGCTCGGATGCTACGCCAATGATACATCGACCGGTAAATAAAATAAACCAAACAACGAAAAAAAAGGGGTTGCAACACGAGGACTTCCCAGGGGGTCACCCATCCTAGTACTACTCTCGCCCAAGCACGCTTAACTGCGGAGTTCTGATGGGATCCGGTGCATTAGTGCTGGTATGATCGCAACCGAAAGAATACCACCTCCTTATTCCTTTATACCTTTCCACGCCTTGATCCATGCCCACCTATGCTCTCATGTGTGGCCTTCGTTACGCGTCTCGGGCCCGCCGTGCGCACGCGCGCGCCTTCGTCATAGCCTTCCTTTGACAGAAGCGGCCGCTCCCGTCAATAAGCTCTCACGCTTTCCAATAAACTAAGGACACGTCAGGCCAACGCCTACGAGCGGGCCCGTCTCCCCATATCCGGCTCCCGCGCGGACGAGCCTTCGGCACGGTAAACCGCGTTTAATCGAAAGCGCCCCTCCGGGCACCCCGTAGCCCCGTTCACCACATCAACGGCCGCTCGGATGCTACGCCAATGATACATCGACCGGTAAATAAAATAAACCAAACAACGAAAAAAAAGGGGTTGCAACACGAGGACTTCCCAGGGGGTCACCCATCCTAGTACTACTCTCGCCCAAGCACGCTTAACTGCGGAGTTCTGATGGGATCCGGTGCATTAGTGCTGGTATGATCGCAACCGAAAGAATACCACCTCCTTATTCCTTTATACCTTTCCACGCCTTGATCCATGCCCACCTATGCTCTCATGTGTGGCCTTCGTTACGCGTCTCGGGCCCGCCGTGCGCGCGCGCGCGCCTTCGTCATAGCCTTCCTTTGACAGAAGCGGCCGCTCCCGTCAATAAGCTCTCCCGCTTTCCAATAAACTAAGGACACGTCAGGCCAACGCCTACGAGCGGGCCCGTCTCCCCATATCCGGCTCCCGCGCGGACGAGCCTTCGGCACGGTAAACCGCGTTTAATCGAAAGCGCCCCTCCGGGCACCCCGTAGCCCCGTTCACCACATCAACGGCCGCTCGGATGCTACGCCAATGATACATCGACCGGTAAATAAAATAAACCAAACAACGAAAAAAAAGGGGTTGCAACACGAGGACTTCCCAGGGGGTCACCCATCCTAGTACTACTCTCGCCCAAGCACGCTTAACTGCGGAGTTCTGATGGGATCCGGTGCATTAGTGCTGGTATGATCGCAACCGAAAGAATACCACCTCCTTATTCCTTTATACCTTTCCACGCCTTGATCCATGCCCACCTATGCTCTCATGTGTGGCCTTCGTTACGCGTCTCGGGCCCGCCGTGCGCGCGCGCGCGCCTTCGTCATAGCCTTCCTTTGACAGAAGCGGCCGCTCCCGTCAATAAGCTCTCACGCTTTCCAATAAACTAAGGACACGTCAGGCCAACGCCTACGAGCGGGCCCGTCTCCCCATATCCGGCTCCCGCGCGGACGAGCCTTCGGCACGGTAAACCGCGTTTAATCGAAAGCGCCCCTCCGGGCACCCCGTAGCCCCGTTCACCACATCAACGGCCGCTCGGATGCTACGCCAATGATACATCGACCGGTAAATAAAATAAACCAAACAACGAAAAAAAAGGGGTTGCAACACGAGGACTTCCCAGGGGGTCACCCATCCTAGTACTACTCTCGCCCAAGCACGCTTAACTGCGGAGTTCTGATGGGATCCGGTGCATTAGTGCTGGTATGATCGCAACCGAAAGAATACCACCTCCTTATTCCTTTATACCTTTCCACGCCTTGATCCATGCCCACCTATGCTCTCATGTGTGGCCTTCGTTACGCGTCTCGGGCCCGCCGTGCGCGCGCGCGCGCCTTCGTCATAGCCTTCCTTTGACAGAAGCGGCCGCTCCCGTCAATAAGCTCTCACGCTTTCCAATAAACTAAGGACACGTCAGGCCAACGCCTACGAGCGGGCCCGTCTCCCCATATCCGGCTCCCGCGCGGACGAGCCTTCGGCACGGTAAACCGCGTTTAATCGAAAGCGCCCCTCCGGGCACCCCGTAGCCCCGTTCACCACATCAACGGCCGCTCGGATGCTACGCCAATGATACATCGACCGGTAAATAAAATAAACCAAACAACGAAAAAAAAGGGGTTGCAACACGAGGACTTCCCAGGGGGTCACCCATCCTAGTACTACTCTCGCCCAAGCACGCTTAACTGCGGAGTTCTGATGGGATCCGGTGCATTAGTGCTGGTATGATCGCAACCGAAAGAATACCACCTCCTTATTCCTTTATACCTTTCCACGCCTTGATCCATGCCCACCTATGCTCTCATGTGTGGCCTTCGTTACGCGTCTCGGGCACGCCGTGCGCGCGCGCGCGCCTTCGTCATAGCCTTCCTTTGACAGAAGCGGCCGCTCCCGTCAATAAGCTCTCACGCTTTCCAATAAACTAAGGACACGTCAGGCCAACGCCTACGAGCGGGCCCGTCTCCCCATATCCGGCTCCCGCGCGGACGAGCCTTCGGCACGGTAAACCGCGTTTAATCGAAAGCGCCCCTCCGGGCACCCCGTAGCCCCGTTCACCACATCAACGGCCGCTCGGATGCTACGCCAATGATACATCGACCGGTAAATAAAATAAACCAAACAACGAAAAAAAAGGGGTTGCAACACGAGGACTTCCCAGGGGGTCACCCATCCTAGTACTACTCTCGCCCAAGCACGCTTAACTGCGGAGTTCTGATGGGATCCGGTGCATTAGTGCTGGTATGATCGCAACCGAAAGAATACCACCTCCTTATTCCTTTATACCTTTCCACGCCTTGATCCATGCCCACCTATGCTCTCATGTGTGGCCTTCGTTACGCGTCTCGGGCCCGCCGTGCGCACGCGCGCGCCTTCGTCATAGCCTTCCTTTGACAGAAGCGGCCGCTCCCGTCAATAAGCTCTCACGCTTTCCAATAAACTAAGGACACGTCAGGCCAACGCCTACGAGCGGGCCCGTCTCCCCATATCCGGCTCCCGCGCGGACGAGCCTTCGGCACGGTAAACCGCGTTTAATCGAAAG
The DNA here is from genome assembly GCA_030545235.1 of Helianthus tuberosus. Taxonomy (NCBI): domain Eukaryota; kingdom Viridiplantae; phylum Streptophyta; class Magnoliopsida; order Asterales; family Asteraceae; genus Helianthus; species Helianthus tuberosus. The sequence continues at coordinate 132,017,486 of CM060363.1, forward strand.
CGCCCCTCCGGGCACCCCGTAGCCCCGTTCACCACATCAACGGCCGCTCGGATGCTACGCCAATGATACATCGACCGGTAAATAAAATAAACCAAACAACGAAAAAAAAGGGGTTGCAACACGAGGACTTCCCAGGGGGTCACCCATCCTAGTACTACTCTCGCCCAAGCACGCTTAACTGCGGAGTTCTGATGGGATCCGGTGCATTAGTGCTGGTATGATCGCAACCGAAAGAATACCACCTCCTTATTCCTTTATACCTTTCCACGCCTTGATCCATGCCCACCTATGCTCTCATGTGTGGCCTTCGTTACGCGTCTCGGGCCCGCCGTGCGCGCGCGCGCGCCTTCGTCATAGCCTTCCTTTGACAGAAGCGGCCGCTCCCGTCAATAAGCTCTCCCGCTTTCCAATAAACTAAGGACACGTCAGGCCAACGCCTACGAGCGGGCCCGTCTCCCCATATCCGGCTCCCGCGCGGACGAGCCTTCGGCACGGTAAACCGCGTTTAATCGAAAGCGCCCCTCCGGGCACCCCGTAGCCCCGTTCACCACATCAACGGCCGCTCGGATGCTACGCCAATGATACATCGACCGGTAAATAAAATAAACCAAACAACGAAAAAAAAGGGGTTGCAACACGAGGACTTCCCAGGGGGTCACCCATCCTAGTACTACTCTCGCCCAAGCACGCTTAACTGCGGAGTTCTGATGGGATCCGGTGCATTAGTGCTGGTATGATCGCAACCGAAAGAATACCACCTCCTTATTCCTTTATACCTTTCCACGCCTTGATCCATGCCCACCTATGCTCTCATGTGTGGCCTTCGTTACGCGTCTCGGGCCCGCCGTGCGCGCGCGCGCGCCTTCGTCATAGCCTTCCTTTGACAGAAGCGGCCGCTCCCGTCAATAAGCTCTCACGCTTTCCAATAAACTAAGGACACGTCAGGCCAACGCCTACGAGCGGGCCCGTCTCCCCATATCCGGCTCCCGCGCGGACGAGCCTTCGGCACGGTAAACCGCGTTTAATCGAAAGCGCCCCTCCGGGCACCCCGTAGCCCCGTTCACCACATCAACGGCCGCTCGGATGCTACGCCAATGATACATCGACCGGTAAATAAAATAAACCAAACAACGAAAAAAAAGGGGTTGCAACACGAGGACTTCCCAGGGGGTCACCCATCCTAGTACTACTCTCGCCCAAGCACGCTTAACTGCGGAGTTCTGATGGGATCCGGTGCATTAGTGCTGGTATGATCGCAACCGAAAGAATACCACCTCCTTATTCCTTTATACCTTTCCACGCCTTGATCCATGCCCACCTATGCTCTCATGTGTGGCCTTCGTTACGCGTCTCGGGCCCGCCGTGCGCGCGCGCGCGCCTTCGTCATAGCCTTCCTTTGACAGAAGCGGCCGCTCCCGTCAATAAGCTCTCACGCTTTCCAATAAACTAAGGACACGTCAGGCCAACGCCTACGAGCGGGCCCGTCTCCCCATATCCGGCTCCCGCGCGGACGGGCCTTCGGCACGGTAAACCGCGTTTAATCGAAAGCGCCCCTCCGGGCACCCCGTAGCCCCGTTCACCACATCAACGGCCGCTCGGATGCTACGCCAATGATACATCGACCGGTAAATAAAATAAACCAAACAACGAAAAAAAAGGGGTTGCAACACGAGGACTTCCCAGGGGGTCACCCATCCTAGTACTACTCTCGCCCAAGCACGCTTAACTGCGGAGTTCTGATGGGATCCGGTGCATTAGTGCTGGTATGATCGCAACCGAAAGAATACCACCTCCTTATTCCTTTATACCTTTCCACGCCTTGATCCATGCCCACCTATGCTCTCATGTGTGGCCTTCGTTACGCGTCTCGGGCCCGCCGTGCGCGCGCGCGCGCCTTCGTCATAGCCTTCCTTTGACAGAAGCGGCCGCTCCCGTCAATAAGCTCTCACGCTTTCCAATAAACTAAGGACACGTCAGGCCAACGCCTACGAGCGGGCCCGTCTCCCCATATCCGGCTCCCGCGCGGACGAGCCTTCGGCACGGTAAACCGCGTTTAATCGAAAGCGCCCCTCCGGGCACCCCGTAGCCCCGTTCACCACATCAACGGCCGCTCGGATGCTACGCCAATGATACATCGACCGGTAAATAAAATAAACCAAACAACGAAAAAAAAGGGGTTGCAACACGAGGACTTCCCAGGGGGTCACCCATCCTAGTACTACTCTCGCCCAAGCACGCTTAACTGCGGAGTTCTGATGGGATCCGGTGCATTAGTGCTGGTATGATCGCAACCGAAAGAATACCACCTCCTTATTCCTTTATACCTTTCCACGCCTTGATCCATGCCCACCTATGCTCTCATGTGTGGCCTTCGTTACGCGTCTCGGGCCCGCCGTGCGCGCGCGCGCGCCTTCGTCATAGCCTTCCTTTGACAGAAGCGGCCGCTCCCGTCAATAAGCTCTCACGCTTTCCAATAAACTATGGACACGTCAGGCCAACGCCTACGAGCGGGCCCGTCTCCCCATATCCGGCTCCCGCGCGGACGGGCCTTCGGCACGGTAAACCGCGTTTAATCGAAAGCGCCCCTCCGGGCACCCCGTAGCCCCGTTCACCACATCAACGGCCGCTCGGATGCTACGCCAATGATACATCGACCGGTAAATAAAATAAACCAAACAACGAAAAAAAAGGGGTTGCAACACGAGGACTTCCCAGGGGGTCACCCATCCTAGTACTACTCTCGCCCAAGCACGCTTAACTGCGGAGTTCTGATGGGATCCGGTGCATTAGTGCTGGTATGATCGCAACCGAAAGAATACCACCTCCTTATTCCTTTATACCTTTCCACGCCTTGATCCATGCCCACCTATGCTCTCATGTGTGGCCTTCGTTACGCGTCTCGGGCCCGCCGTGCGCGCGCGCGCGCCTTCGTCATAGCCTTCCTTTGACAGAAGCGGCCGCTCCCGTCAATAAGCTCTCACGCTTTCCAATAAACTAAGGACACGTCAGGCCAACGCCTACGAGCGGGCCCGTCTCCCCATATCCGGCTCCCGCGCGGACGAGCCTTCGGCACGGTAAACCGCGTTTAATCGAAAGCGCCCCTCCGGGCACCCCGTAGCCCCGTTCACCACATCAACGGCCGCTCGGATGCTACGCCAATGATACATCGACCGGTAAATAAAATAAACCAAACAACGAAAAAAAAGGGGTTGCAACACGAGGACTTCCCAGGGGGTCACCCATCCTAGTACTACTCTCGCCCAAGCACGCTTAACTGCGGAGTTCTGATGGGATCCGGTGCATTAGTGCTGGTATGATCGCAACCGAAAGAATACCACCTCCTTATTCCTTTATACCTTTCCACGCCTTGATCCATGCCCACCTATGCTCTCATGTGTGGCCTTCGTTACGCGTCTCGGGCCCGCCGTGCGCGCGCGCGCGCCTTCGTCATAGCCTTCCTTTGACAGAAGCGGCCGCTCCCGTCAATAAGCTCTCACGCTTTCCAATAAACTAAGGACACGTCAGGCCAACGCCTACGAGGGGGCCCGTCTCCCCATATCCGGCTCCCGCGCGGACGAGCCTTCGGCACGGTAAACCGCGTTTAATCGAAAGCGCCCCTCCGGGCACCCCGTAGCCCCGTTCACCACATCAACGGCCGCTCGGATGCTACGCCAATGATACATCGACCGGTAAATAAAATAAACCAAACAACGAAAAAAAAGGGGTTGCAACACGAGGACTTCCCAGGGGGTCACCCATCCTAGTACTACTCTCGCCCAAGCACGCTTAACTGCGGAGTTCTGATGGGATCCGGTGCATTAGTGCTGGTATGATCGCAACCGAAAGAATACCACCTCCTTATTCCTTTATACCTTTCCACGCCTTGATCCATGCCCTCCTATGCTCTCATGTGTGGCCTTCGTTACGCGTCTCGGGCCCGCCGTGCGCGCGCGCGCGCCTTCGTCATAGCCTTCCTTTGACAGAAGCGGCCGCTCCCGTCAATAAGCTCTCACGCTTTCCAATACACTAAGGACACGTCAGGCCAACGCCTACGAGCGGGCCCGTCTCCCCATATCCGGCTCCCGCGCGGACGGGCCTTCGGCACGGTAAACCGCGTTTAATCGAAAGCGCCCCTCCGGGCACCCCGTAGCCCCGTTCACCACATCAACGGCCGCTCGGATGCTACGCCAATGATACATCGACCGGTAAATAAAATAAACTAAACAACGAAAAAAAAGGGGTTGCAACACGAGGACTTCCCAGGGGGTCACCCATCCTAGTACTACTCTCGCCCAAGCACGCTTAACTGCGGAGGTCTAATGGGATCCGGTGCATTAGTGCTGGTATGATCGCAACCGAAAGAATACCACCTCCTTATTCCTTTATACCTTTCCACGCCTAGATCCATGCCCACCTATGCTCTCATGTGTGGCCTTCGTTACGCGTCTCGGGCCCGCCGTGCGCGCGCGCGCGCCTTCGTCATAGCCTTCCTTTGACAGAAGCGGCCGCTCCCGTCAATAAGCTCTCACGCTTTCCAATAAACTAAGGACACGTCAGGCCAACGCCTACGAGCGGGCCCGTCTCCCCATATCCGGCTCCCGCGCGGACGAGCCTTCGGCACGGTAAACCGCGTTTAATCGAAAGCGCCCCTCCGGGCACCCCGTAGCCCCGTTCACCACATCAACGGCCGCTCGGATGCTACGCCAATGATACATCGACCGGTAAATAAAATAAACCAAACAACGAAAAAAAAGGGGTTGCAACACGAGGACTTCCCAGGGGGTCACCCATCCTAGTACTACTCTCGCCCAAGCACGCTTAACTGCGGAGTTCTGATGGGATCCGGTGCATTAGTGCTGGTATGATCGCAACCGAAAGAATACCACCTCCTTATTCCTTTATACCTTTCCACGCCTTGATCCATGCCCACCTATGCTCTCATGTGTGGCCTTCGTTACGCGTCTCGGGCCCGCCGTGCGCGCGCGCGCGCCTTCGTCATAGCCTTCCTTTGACAAAAGCGGCCGCTCCCGTCAATAAGCTCTCACGCTTTCCAATAAACTAAGGACACGTCAGGCCAACGCCTACGAGCGGGCCCGTCTCCCCATATCCGGCTCCCGCGCGGACGAGCCTTCGGCACGGTAAACCGCGTTTAATCGAAAGCGCCCCTCCGGGCACCCCGTAGCCCCGTTCACCACATCAACGGCCGCTCGGATGCTACGCCAATGATACATCGACCGGTAAATAAAATAAACCAAACAACGAAAAAAAAGGGGTTGCAACACGAGGACTTCCCAGGGGGTCACCCATCCTAGTACTACTCTCGCCCAAGCACGCTTAACTGCGGAGTTCTGATGGGATCCGGTGCATTAGTGCTGGTATGATCGCAACCGAAAGAATACCACCTCCTTATTCCTTTATACCTTTCCACGCCTTGATCCATGCCCACCTATGCTCTCATGTGTCGCCTTCGTTACGCGTCTCGGGCCCGCCGTGCGCGCAGCGCGCGCCTTCGTCATAGCCTTCCTTTGACAAAAGCGGCCGCTCCCGTCAATAAGCTCTCACGCTTTCCAATAAACTAAGGACACGTCAGGCCAACGCCTACGAGCGGGCCCGTCTCCCCATATCCGGCTCCCGCGCGGACGAGCCTTCGGCACGGTAAACCGCGTTTAATCGAAAGCGCCCCTCCGGGCACCCCGTAGCCCCGTTCACCACATCAACGGCCGCTCGGATGCTACGCCAATGATACATCGACCGGTAAATAAAATAAACCAAACAACGAAAAAAAAGGGGTTGCAACACGAGGACTTCCCAGGGGGTCACCCGTCCTAGTACTACTCTCGCCCAAGCACGCTTAACTGCGGAGTTCTGATGGGATCCGGTGCATTAGTGCTGGTATGATCGCAACCGAAAGAATACCACCTCCTTATTCCTTTATACCTTTCCACGCCTTGATCCATGCCCACCTATGCTCTCATGTGTGGCCTTCGTTACGCGTCTCGGGCCCGCCGTGCGCGCGCGCGCGCCTTCATCATAGCCTTCCTTTGACAAAAGCGGCCGCTCCCGTCAATAAGCTCTCACGCTTTCCAATAAACTAAGGACACGTCAGGCCAACGCCTACGAGCGGGCCCGTCTCCCCATATCCGGCTCCCGCGCGGACGAGCCTTCGGCACAGTAAACCGCGTTTAATCGAAAGCGCCCCTCCGGGCACCCCGTAGCCCCGTTCACCACATCAACGGCCGCTCGGATGCTACGCCAATGATACATCGACCGGTAAATAAAATAAACCAAACAACGAAAAAAAAGGGGTTGCAACACGAGGACTTCCCAGGGGGTCACCCATCCTAGTACTACTCTCGCCCAAGCACGCTTAACTGCGGAGTTCTGATGGGATTCGGTGCATTAGTGCTGGTATGATCGCAACCGAAAGAATACCACCTCCTTATTCCTTTATATCTTTCCACGCCTTGATCCATGCCCACCTATGCTCTCATGTGTGGCCTTCGTTACGCGTCTCGGGCCCGCCGTGCGCGCGCGCGCGCCTTCGTCATAGCCTTCCTTTGACAGAAGCGGCCGCTCCCGTCAATAAGCTCTCACGCTTTCCAATAAACTAAGGACACGTAAGGCCAACGCCTACGAGCGGGCCCGTCTCCCCATATCCGGCTCCCGCGCGGACGAGCCTTCGGCACGGTAAACCGCGTTTAATCGAAAGCGCCCCTCCGGGCACCCCGTAGCCCCGTTCACCACATCAACGGCCGCTCGGATGCTACGCCAATGATACATCGACCGGTAAATAAAATAAACCAAACAACGAAAAAAAAGGGGTTGCAACACGAGGACTTCCCAGGGGGTCACCCATCCTAGTACTACTCTCGCCCAAGCACGCTTAACTGCGGAGTTCTGATGGGATCCGGTGCATTAGTGCTTGTATAATCGCAACCGAAAGAATACCACCTCCTTATTCCTTTATACCTTTCCACGCCTTGATCCATGCCCACCTATGCTCTCATGTGTGGCCTTCGTTACGCGTCTCGGGCACGCCGTGCGCGCGCGCGCGCCTTCGTCATAGCCTTCCTTTGACAGAAGCGGCCGCTCCCGTCAATAAGCTCTCACGCTTTCCAATAAACTAAGGACACGTAAGGCCAACTCCTACGAGCGGGCCCGTCTCCCCATATCCGGCTCCCGCGCGGACGAGCCTTCGGCACGGTAAACCGCGTTTAATCGAAAGCGCCCCTCCGGGCACCCCGTAGCCCCGTTCACCACATCAACGGCCGCTCGGATGCTACGCCAATGATACATCGACCGGTAAATAAAATAAACCAAACAACGAAAACAACGGGGTTGCAACACGAGGACTTCCCAGGGGGTCACCCATCCTAGTACTACTCTCGCCCAAGCACGCTTAACTGCGGAGTTCTGATGGGATCCGGTGCATTAGTGCTGGTATGATCGCAACCGAAAGAATACCACCTCCTTATTCCTTTATACCTTTCCACGCCTTGATCCATGCCCACCTATGCTCTCATGTGTGGCCTTCGTTACGCGTCTCGGGCACGCCGTGCGCGCGCGCGCGCCTTCGTCATAGCCTTCCTTTGACAGAAGCGGCCGCTCCCGTCAATAAGCTCTCACGCTTTCCAATAAACTAAGGACACGTCAGGCCAACGCCTACGAGCGGGCCCGTCTCCCCATATCCGGCTCCCGCGCGGACGAGCCTTCGGCACGGTAAACCGCGTTTAATCGAAAGCGCCCCTCCGGGCACCCCGTAGCCCCGTTCACCACATCAACGGCCGCTCGGATGCTACGCCAATGATACATCGACCGGTAAATAAAATAAACCAAACAACGAAAAAAAAGGGGTTGCAACACGAGGACTTCCCAGGGGGTCACCCATCCTAGTACTACTCTCGCCCAAGCATGCTTAACTGCGGAGTTCTGATGGGATCCGGTGCATTAGTGCTGGTATGATCGCAACCGAAAGAATACCACCTCCTTATTCCTTTATACCTTTCCACGCCTTGATCCATGCCCACCTATGCTCTCATGTGTGGCCTTCGTTACGCGTCTCGGGCCCGCCGTGCGCGCGCGCGCGCCTTCGTCATAGCCCCTCCTTTGACAGAAGCGGTCGCTCCCGTCAATAAGCTCTCACGCTTTCCAATAAACTAAGGACACGTCAGGCCAACGCCTACGAGCGGGCCCGTCTCCCCATATCCGGCTCCCGCGCGGACGAGCCTTCGGCACGGTAAACCGCGTTTAATCGAAAGCGCCCCTCCGGGCACCCCGTAGCCCCGTTCACCACATCAACGGCCGCTCGGATGCTACGCCAATGATACATCGACCGGTAAATAAAATAAACCAAACAACGAAAGAAAAGGGGTTGCAACACGAGGACTTCCCAGGGGGTCACCCATCCTAGTACTACTCTCGCCCAAGCACGCTTAACTGCGGAGTTCTGATGGGATCCGGTGCATTAGTGCTGGTATGATCGCAACCGAAAGAATACCACCTCCTTATTCCTTTATACCTTTCCACGCCTTGATCCATGCCCACCTATGCTCTAATGTGTGGCCTTCGTTACGCGTCTCGGGCCCGCCGTGCGCGCGCGCGCGCCTTCGTCATAGCCTTCCTTTGACAGAAGCGGCCGCTCCCGTCAATAAGCTCTCACGCTTTCCAATAAACTAAGGACACGTCAGGCCAACGCCTACGAGCGGGCCCGTCTCCCCATATCCGGCTCCCGCGCGGACGAGCGTTCGGCACGGTAAACCGCGTTTAATCGAAAGCGCCCCTCCGGGCACCCCGTAGCCCCGTTCACCACATCAACGGCCGCTCGGATGCTACGCCAATGATACATCGACCGGTAAATAAAATAAACCAAACAACGAAAAAAAAGGGGTTGCAACACGAGGACTTCCCAGGGGGTCACCCATCCTAGTACTACTCTCGCCCAAGCACGCTTAACTGCGGAGTTCTGATGGGATCCGGTGCATTAGTGCTGGTATGATCGCAACCGAAAGAATACCACCTCCTTATTCCTTTATACCTTTCCACGCCTTGATCCATGCCCACCTATGCTCTCATGTGTGGCCTTCGTTACGCGTCTCGGGCCCGCCGTGCGCGCGCGCGCGCCTTCGTCATAGCCTTCCTTTGACAGAAGCGGTCGCTCCCGTCAATAAGCTCTCACGCTTTCCAATAAACTAAGGACACGTCAGGCCAACGCCTACGAGCGGGCCCGTCTCCCCATATCCGGCTCCCGCGCGGACGAGCCTTCGGCACGGTAAACCGCGTTTAATCGAAAGCGCCCCTCCGGGCACCCCGTAGCCCCGTTCACCACATCAACGGCCGCTCGGATGCTACGCCAATGATACATCGACCGGTAAATAAAATAAACCAAACAACGAAAAAAAAGGGGTTGCAACACGAGGACTTCCCAGGGGGTCACCCATCCTAGTACTACTCTCGCCCAAGCACGCTTAACTGCGGAGTTCTGATGGGATCCGGTGCATTAGTGCTGGTATGATCGCAACCGAAAGAATACCACCTCCTTATTCCTTTATACCTTTCCACGCCTTGATCCATGCCCACCTATGCTCTCATGTGTGGCCTTCGTTACGCGTCTCGGGCCCGCCGTGCGCGCGCGCGCGCCTTCGTCATAGCCTTCCTTTGACAGAAGCGGCCGCTCCCGTCAATAAGCTCTCACGCTTTCCAATAAACTAAGGACACGTCAGGCCAACGCCTACGAGCGGGCCCGTCTCCCCATATCCGGCTCCCGCGCGGACGAGCCTTCGGCACGGTAAACCGCGTTTAATCGAAAGCGCCCCTCCGGGCACCCCGTAGCCCCGTTCACCACATCAACGGCCGCTCGGATGCTACGCCAATGATACATCGACCGGTAAATAAAATAAACCAAACAACGAAAAAAAAGGGGTTGCAACACGAGGACTTCCCAGGGGGTCACCCATCCTAGTACTACTCTCGCCCAAGCACGCTTAACTGCGGAGTTCTGATGGGATCCGGTGCATTAGTGCTGGTATGATCGCAACCGAAAGAATACCACCTCCTTATTCCTTTATACCTTTCCACGCCTTGATCCATGCCCACCTATGCTCTCATGTGTGGCCTTCGTTACGCGTCTCGGGCCCGCCGTGCGCGCGCGCGCGCCTTCGTCATAGCCTTCCTTTGACAGAAGCGGCCGCTCCCGTCAATAAGCTCTCACGCTTTCCAATAAACTAAGGACACGTCAGGCCAACGCCTACGAGCGGGCCCGTCTCCCCATATCCGGCTCCCGCGCGGACGGGCCTTCGGCACGGTAAACCGCGTTTAATCGAAAGCGCCCCTCCGGGCACCCCGTAGCCCCGTTCACCACATCAACGGCCGCTCGGATGCTACGCCAATGATACATCGACCGGTAAATAAAATAAACCAAACAACGAAAAAAAAAGGGGTTGCAACACGAGGACTTCCCAGGGGGTCACCCATCCTAGTACTACTCTCGCCCAAGCACGCTTAACTGCGGAGGTCTAATGGGATCCGGTGCATTAGTGCTGGTATGATCGCAACCGAAAGAATACCACCTCCTTATTCCTTTATACCTTTCCACGCCTAGATCCATACCCACCTATGCTCTCATGTGTGGCCTTCGTTACGCGTCTCGGGCCCGCCGTGCGCGCGCGCGCGCCTTCGTCATAGCCTTCCTTTGACAGAAGCGGCCGCTCCCGTCAATAAGCTCTCACGCTTTCCAATAAACTAAGGACACGTCAGGCCAACGCCTACGAGCGGGCCCGTCTCCCCATATCCGGCTCCCGCGCGGACGAGCCTTCGGCACGGTAAACCGCGTTTAATCGAAAGCGCCCCTCCGGGCACCCCGTAGCCCCGTTCACCACATCAACGGCCGCTCGGATGCTACGCCAATGATACATCGACCGGTAAATAAAATAAACCAAACAACGAAAAAAAAGGGGTTACAACACGAGGACTTCCCAGGGGGTCACCCATCCTAGTACTACTCTCGCCCAAGCACGCTTAACTGCGGAGTTCTGATGGGATCCGGTGCATTAGTGCTGGTATGATCGCAACCGAAAGAATACCACCTCCTTATTCCTTTATACCTTTCCACGCCTTGATCCATGCCCACCTATGCTCTCATGTGTGGCCTTCGTTACGCGTCTCGGGCCCGCCGTGCGCGCGCGCGCGCCTTCGTCATAGCCTTCCTTTGACAAAAGCGGCCGCTCCCGTCAATAAGCTCTCACGCTTTCCAATAAACTAAGGACACGTCAGGCCAACGCCTACGAGCGGGCCCGTCTCCCCATATCCGGCTCCCGCGCGGACGAGCCTTCGGCACGGTAAACCGCGTTTAATCGAAAGCGCCCCTCCGGGCACCCCGTAGCCCCGTTCACCACATCAACGGCCGCTCGGATGCTACGCCAATGATACATCGACCGGTAAATAAAATAAACCAAACAACGAAAAAAAAGGGGTTGCAACACGAGGACTTCCCAGGGGGTCACCCATCCTAGTACTACTCTCGCCCAAGCACGCTTAACTGCGGAGTTCTGATGGGATCCGGTGCATTAGTGCTGGTATGATCGCAACCGAAAGAATACCACCTCCTTATTCCTTTATACCTTTCCACGCCTTGATCCATGCCCACCTATGCTCTCATGTGTCGCCTTCGTTACGCGTCTCGGGCCCGCCGTGCGCGCGCGCGCGCCTTCGTCATAGCCTTCCTTTGACAAAAGCGGCCGCTCCCGTCAATAAGCTCTCACGCTTTCCAATAAACTAAGGACACGTCAGGCCAACGCCTACGAGCGGGCCCGTCTCCCCATATCCGGCTCCCGCGCGGACGAGCCTTCGGCACGGTAAACCGCGTTTAATCGAAAGCGCCCCTCCGGGCACCCCGTAGCCCCGTTCACCACATCAACGGCCGCTCGGATGCTACGCCAATGATACATCGACCGGTAAATAAAATAAACCAAACAACGAAAAAAAAGGGGTTGCAACACGAGGACTTCCCAGGGGGTCACCCGTCCTAGTACTACTCTCGCCCAAGCACGCTTAACTGCGGAGTTCTGATGGGATCCGGTGCATTAGTGCTGGTATGATCGCAACCGAAAGAATACCACCTCCTTATTCCTTTATACCTTTCCACGCCTTGATCCATGCCCACCTATGCTCTCATGTGTCGCCTTCGTTACTCGTCTCGGGCCCGCCGTGCGCGCGCGCTGCGCGCGCGCGCGCCTTCGTCATAGCCTTCCTTTGACAAAAGCGGCCGCTCCCGTCAATAAGCTCTCACGCTTTCCAATAAACTAAGGACACGTCAGGCCAACGCCTACGAGCGGGCCCGTCTCCCCATATCCGGCTCCCGCGCGGACGAGCCTTCGGCACGGTAAACCGCGTTTAATCGAAAGCGCCCCTCCGGGCACCCCGTAGCCCCGTTCACCACATCAACGGCCGCTCGGATGCTACGCCAATGATACATCGACCGGTAAATAAAATAAACCAAACAACGAAAAAAAAGGGGTTGCAACACGAGGACTTCCCAGGGGGTCACCCGTCCTAGTACTACTCTCGCCCAAGCACGCTTAACTGCGGAGTTCTGATGGGATCCGGTGCATTAGTGCTGGTATGATCGCAACCGAAAGAATACCACCTCCTTATTCCTTTATACCTTTCCACGCCTTGATCCATGCCCACCTATGCTCTCATGTGTGGCCTTCGTTACGCGTCTCGGGCCCGCCGTGCGCGCGCGCGCGCCTTCATCATAGCCTTCCTTTGACAGAAGCGGCCGCTCCCGTCAATAAGCTCTCACGCTTTCCAATAAACTAAGGACACGTCAGGCCAACGCCTACGAGCGGGCCCGTCTCCCCATATCCGGCTCCCGCGCGGACGAGCCTTCGGCACGGTAAACCGCGTTTAATCGAAAGCGCCCCGCCGGGCACCCCGTAGCCCCGTTCACCACATCAACGGCCGCTCGGATGCTACGCCAATGATACATCGACCGGTAAATAAAATAAACCAAACAACGAAAAAAAAGGGGTTGCAACACGAGGACTTCCCAGGGGGTCACCCATCCTAGTACTACTCTCGCCCAAGCACGCTTAACTGCGGAGTTCTGATGGGATCCGGTGCATTAGTGCTGGTATGATCGCAACCGAAAGAATACCACCTCCTTATTCCTTTATATCTTTCCACGCCTTGATCCATGCCCACCTATGCTCTCATGTGTGGCCTTCGTTACGCGTCTCGGGCACGCCGTGCGCGCGCGCGCGCCTTCGTCATAGCCTTCCTTTGACAGAAGCGGCCGCTCCCGTCAATAAGCTCTCACGCTTTCCAATAAACTAAGGACACGTAAGGCCAACGCCTACGAGCGGGCCCGTCTCCCCATATCCGGCTCCCGCGCGGACGAGCCTTCGGCACGGTAAACCGCGTTTAATCGAAAGCGCCCCTCCGGGCACCCCGTAGCCCCGTTCACCACATCAACGGCCGCTCGGATGCTACGCCAATGATACATCGACCGGTAAATAAAATAAACCAAACAACGAAAAAAAAGGGGTTGCAACACGAGGACTTCCCAGGGGGTCACCCATCCTAGTACTACTCTCGCCCAAGCACGCTTAACTGCGGAGTTCTGATGGGATCCGGTGCATTAGTGCTGGTATGATCGCAACCGAAAGAATACCACCTCCTTATTCCTTTATACCTTTCCACGCCTTGATCCATGCCCACCTATGCTCTCATGTGTGGCCTTCGTTACGCGTCTCGGGCACGCCGTGCGCGCGCGCGCGCCTTCGTCATAGCCTTCCTTTGACAGAAGCGGCCGCTCCCGTCAATAAGCTCTCACGCTTTCCAATAAACTAAGGACACGTCAGGCCAACGCCTACGAGCGGGCCCGTCTCCCCATATCCGGCTCCCGCGCGGACGAGCCTTCGGCACGGTAAACCGCGTTTAATCGAAAGCGCCCCTCCGGGCACCCCGTAGCCCCGTTCACCACATCAACGGCCGCTCGGATGCTACGCCAATGATACATCGACCGGTAAATAAAATAAACCAAACAACGAAAAAAACGGGGTTGCAACACGAGGACTTCCCAGGGGGTCACCCATCCTAGTACTACTCTCGCCCAAGCACGCTTAACTGCGGAGTTCTGATGGGATCCGGTGCATTAGTGCTGGTATGATCGCAACCGAAAGAATACCACCTCCTTATTCCTTTATACCTTTCCACGCCTTGATCCATGCCCACCTATGCTCTCATGTGTGGCCTTCGTTACGCGTCTCGGGCCCGCCGTGCGCGCCGCGCGCGCCTTCGTCATAGCCTTCCTTTGACAGAAGCGGCCGCTCCCGTCAATAAGCTCTCACGCTTTCCAATAAACTAAGGACACGTCAGGCCAACGCCTAAGAGCGGGCCCGTCTCCCCATATCCGGCTCCCGCGCGGACGGGCCTTCGGCACGGTAAACCGCGTTTAATCGAAAGCGCCCCTCCGGGCACCCCGTAGCCCCGTTCACCACATCAACGGCCGCTCGGATGCTACGCCAATGATACATCGACCGGTAAATAAAATAAACCAAACAACGAAAAAAAAGGGGTTGCAACACGAGGACTTCCCAGGGGGTCACCCATCCTAGTACTACCCTCGCCCAAGCACGCTTAACTGCGGAGTTCTGATGGGATCCGGTGCATTAGTGCTGGTATGATCGCAACCGAAAGAATACCACCTCCTTATTCCTTTATACCTTTCCACGCCTTGATCCATGCCCACCTATGCTCTCATGTGTGGCCTTCGTTACGCGTCTCGGGCCCGCCGTGCGCGCGCGCGCGCCTTCGTCATAGCCTTCCTTTGACAGAAGCGGCCGCTCCCGTCAATAAGCTCTCACGCTTTCCAATAAACTAAGGACACGTCAGGCCAACGCCTACGAGCGGGCCCGTCTCCCGCGCGGACGAGCCTTCGGCACGGTAAACCGCGTTTAATCGAAAGCGCCCCTCCGGGCACCCCGTAGCCCCGTTCACCACATCAACGGCCGCTCGGATGCTACGCCAATGATACATCGACCGGTAAATAAAATAAACCAAACAACGAAAAAAAAAGGGGTTGCAACACGAGGACTTCCCAGGGGGTCACCCATCCTAGTACTACTCTCGCCCAAGCACGCTTAACTGCGGAGTTCTGATGGGATCCGGTGCATTAGTGCTGGTATGATCGCAACCGAAAGAATACCACCTCCTTATTCCTTTATACCTTTCCACGCCTTGATCCATGCCCACCTATGCTCTCATGTGTCGCCTTCGTTACGCGTCTCGGGCCCGCCGTGCGCGCGCGCGCGCCTTCGTCATAGCCTTCCTTTGACAGAAGCGGCCGCTCCCGTCAATAAGCTCTCACGCTTTCCAATAAACTAAGGACACGTCAGGCCAACGCCTACGAGCGGGCCCGTCTCCCCATATCCGGCTCCCGCGCGGACGAGGCTTCGGCACGGTAAACCGCGTTTAATCGAAAGCGCCCCTCCGGGCACCCCGTAGCCCCGTTCACCACATCAACGGCCGCTCGGATGCTACGCCAATGATACATCGACCGGTAAATAAAATAAACCAAACAACGAAAAAAAAGGGTTGCAACACGAGGACTTCCCAGGGGGTCACCCATCCTAGTACTACTCTCGCCCAAGCACGCTTAACTGCGGAGTTCTGATGGGATCCGGTGCATTAGTGCTGGTATGATCGCAACCGAAAGAATACCACCTCCTTATTCCTTTATACCTTTCCACGCCTTGATCCATGCCCACCTATGCTCTCATGTGTGGCCTTCGTTACGCGTCTCGGGCCCGCCGTGCGCGCGCGCGCGCCTTCGTCATAGCCTTCCTTTGACAGAAGCGGCCGCTCCCGTCAATAAGCTCTCACGCTTTCCAATAAACTAAGGACACGTCAGGCCAACGCCTACGAGCGGGCCCGTCTCCCCATATCCGGCTCCCGCGCGGACGAGCCTTCGGCACGGTAAACCGCGTTTAATCGAAAGCGCCCCTCCGGGCACCCCGTAGCCCCGTTCACCACATCAACGGCCGCTCGGATGCTACGCCAATGATACATCGACCGGTAAATAAAATAAACCAAACAACGAAAAAAAAGGGGTTGCAACACGAGGACTTCCCAGGGGGTCACCCATCCTAGTACTACTCTCGCCCAAGCACGCTTAACTGCGGAGTTCTGATGGGATCCGGTGCATTAGTGCTGGTATGATCGCAACCGAAAGAATACCACCTCCTTATTCCTTTATACCTTTCCACGCCTTGATCCATGCCCACCTATGCTCTCATGTGTGGCCTTCGTTACGCGTCTCGGGCCCGCCGTGCGCGCGCGCGCGCCTTCGTCATAGCCTTCCTTTGACAGAAGCGGCCGCTCCCGTCAATAAGCTCTCACGCTTTCCAATAAACTAAGGACACGTCAGGCCAACGCCTACGAGCGGGCCCGTCTCCCCATATCCGGCTCCCGCGCGGACGGGCCTTCGGCACGGTAAACCGCGTTTAATCGAAAGCGCCCCTCCGGGCACCCCGTAGCCCCGTTCACCACATCAACGGCCGCTCGGATGCTACGCCAATGATACATCGACCGGTAAATAAAATAAACCAAACAACGAAAAAAAAGGGGTTGCAACACGAGGACTTCCCAGGGGGTCACCCATCCTAGTACTACTCTCGCCCAAGCACGCTTAACTGCGGAGTTCTGATGGGATCCGGTGCATTAGTGCTGGTATGATCGCAACCGAAAGAATACCACCTCCTTATTCCTTTATACCTTTCCACGCCTTGATCCATGCCCACCTATGCTCTCATGTGTCGCCTTCGTTACGCGTCTCGGGCCCGCCGTGCGCGCGCGCGCGCCTTCGTCATAGCCTTCCTTTGACAGAAGCGGCCGCTCCCGTCAATAAGCTCTCACGCTTTCCAATAAACTAAGGACACGTCAGGCCAACGCCTACGAGCGGGCCCGTCTCCCCATATCCGGCTCCCGCGCGGACGAGCCTTCGGCACGGTAAACCGCGTTTAATCGAAAGCGCCCCTCCGGGCACCCCGTAGCCCCGTTCACCACATCAACGGCCGCTCGGATGCTACGCCAATGATACATCGACCGGTAAATAAAATAAACCAAACAACGAAAAAAAGGGGTTGCAACACGAGGACTTCCCAGGGGGTCACCCATCCTAGTACTACTCTCGCCCAAGCACGCTTAACTGCGGAGTTCTGATGGGATCCGGTGCATTAGTGCTGGTATGATCGCAACCGAAAGAATACCACCTCCTTATTCCTTTATACCTTTCCACGCCTTGATCCATGCCCACCTATGCTCTCATGTGTCGCCTTCGTTACGCGTCTCGGGCCCGCCGTGCGCGCGCGCGCGCCTTCGTCATAGCCTTCCTTTGACAGAAGCGGCCGCTCCCGTCAATAAGCTCTCACGCTTTCCAATAAACTAAGGACACGTCAGGCCAACGCCTACGAGCGGGCCCGTCTCCCCATATCCGGCTCCCGCGCGGACGAGCCTTCGGCACGGTAAACCGCGTTTAATCGAAAGCGCCCCTCCGGGCACCCCGTAGCCCCGTTCACCACATCAACGGCCGCTCGGATGCTACGCCAATGATACATCGACCGGTAAATAAAATAAACCAAACAACGAAAAAAAAGGGTTGCAACACGAGGACTTCCCAGGGGGTCACCCATCCTAGTACTACTCTCGCCCAAGCACGCTTAACTGCGGAGTTCTGATGGGATCCGGTGCATTAGTGCTGGTATGATCGCAACCGAAAGAATACCACCTCCTTATTCCTTTATACCTTTCCACACCTTGATCCATGCCCACCTATGCTCTCATGTGTGGCCTTCGTTACGCGTCTCGGACCCGCCGTGCGCGCGCGCGCGCCTTCGTCATAGCCTTCCTTTGACAGAAGCGGCCGCTCCCGTCAATAAGCTCTCACGCTTTCCAATAAACTAAGGACACGTCAGGCCAACGCCTACGAGCGGGCCCGTCTCCCCATATCCGGCTCCCGCGCGGACGAGCCTTCGGCACGGTAAACCGCGTTTAATCGAAAGCGCCCCTCCGGGCACCCCGTAGCCCCGTTCACCACATCAACGGCCGCTCGGATGCTACGCCAATGATACATCGACCGGTAAATAAAATAAACCAAACAACGAAAAAAAAGGGGTTGCAACACGAGGACTTCCCAGGGGGTCACCCATCCTAGTACTACTCTCGCCCAAGCACGCTTAACTGCGGAGTTCTGATGGGATCCGGTGCATTAGTGCTGGTATGATCGCAACCGAAAGAATACCACCTCCTTATTCCTTTATACCTTTCCACGCCTTGATCCATGCCCACCTATGCTCTCATGTGTGGCCTTCGTTACGCGTCTCGGGCCCGCCGTGCGCGCTGCGCGCGCGCCTTCGTCATAGCCTTCCTTTGACAGAAGCGGCCGCTCCCGTCAATAAGCTCTCACGCTTTCCAATAAACTAAGGACACGTCAGGCCAACGCCTACGAGCGGGCCCGTCTCCCCATATCCGGCTCCCGCGCGGACGAGCCTTCGGCACGGTAAACCGCGTTTAATCGAAAGCGCCCCTCCGGGCACCCCGTAGCCCCGTTCACCACATCAACGGCCGCTCGGATGCTACGCCAATGATACATCGACCGGTAAATAAAATAAACCAAACAACGAAAAAAAAGGGGTTGCAACACGAGGACTTCCCAGGGGGTCACCCATCCTAGTACTACTCTCGCCCAAGCACGCTTAACTGCGGAGTTCTGATGGGATCCGGTGCATTAGTGCTGGTATGATCGCAACCGAAAGAATACCACCTCCTTATTCCTTTATACCTTTCCACGCCTTGATCCATGCCCACCTATGCTCTCATGTGTCGCCTTCGTTACGCGTCTCGGGCCCGCCGTGCGCGCGCGCGCGCCTTCGTCATAGCCTTCCTTTGACAAAAGCGGCCGCTCCCGTCAATAAGCTCTCACGCTTTCCAATAAACTAAGGACACGTCAGGCCAACGCCTACGAGCGGGCCCGTCTCCCCATATCCGGCTCCCGCGCGGACGAGCCTTCGGCACGGTAAACCGCGTTTAATCGAAAGCGCCCCTCCGGGCACCCCGTAGCCCCGTTCACCACATCAACGGCCGCTCGGATGCTACGCCAATGATACATCGACCGGTAAATAAAATAAACCAAACAACGAAAAAAAAGGGGTTGCAACACGAGGACTTCCCAGGGGGTCACCCGTCCTAGTACTACTCTCGCCCAAGCACGCTTAACTGCGGAGTTCTGATGGGATCCGGTGCATTAGTGCTGGTATGATCGCAACCGAAAGAATACCACCTCCTTATTCCTTTATACCTTTCCACGCCTTGATCCATGCCCACCTATGCTCTCATGTGTCGCCTTCGTTACTCGTCTCGGGCCCGCCGTGCGCGCGCGCGCGCCTTCGTCATAGCCTTCCTTTGACAAAAGCGGCCGCTCCCGTCAATAAGCTCTCACGCTTTCCAATAAACTAAGGACACGTCAGGCCAACGCCTACGAGCGGGCCCGTCTCCCCATATCCGGCTCCCGCGCGGACGAGCCTTCGGCACGGTAAACCGCGTTTAATCGAAAGCGCCCCTCCGGGCACCCCGTAGCCCCGTTCACCACATCAACGGCCGCTCGGATGCTACGCCAATGATACATCGACCGGTAAATAAAATAAACCAAACAACGAAAAAAAAGGGGTTGCAACACGAGGACTTCCCAGGGGGTCACCCGTCCTAGTACTACTCTCGCCCAAGCACGCTTAACTGCGGAGTTCTGATGGGATCCGGTGCATTAGTGCTGGTATGATCGCAACCGAAAGAATACCACCTCCTTATTCCTTTATACCTTTCCACGCCTTGATCCATGCCCACCTATGCTCTCATGTGTGGCCTTCGTTACGCGTCTCGGGCCCGCCGTGCGCGCGCGCGCGCCTTCATCATAGCCTTCCTTTGACAGAAGCGGCCGCTCCCGTCAATAAGCTCTCACGCTTTCCAATAAACTAAGGACACGTCAGGCCAACGCCTACGAGCGGGCCCGTCTCCCCATATCCGGCTCCCGCGCGGACGAGCCTTCGGCACGGTAAACCGCGTTTAATCGAAAGCGCCCCGCCGGGCACCCCGTAGCCCCGTTCACCACATCAACGGCCGCTCGGATGCTACGCCAATGATACATCGACCGGTAAATAAAATAAACCAAACAACGAAAAAAAAGGGGTTGCAACACGAGGACTTCCCAGGGGGTCACCCATCCTAGTACTACTCTCGCCCAAGCACGCTTAACTGCGGAGTTCTGATGGGATCCGGTGCATTAGTGCTGGTATGATCGCAACCGAAAGAATACCACCTCCTTATTCCTTTATATCTTTCCACGCCTTGATCCATGCCCACCTATGCTCTCATGTGTGGCCTTCGTTACGCGTCTCGGGCACGCCGTGCGCGCGCGCGCGCCTTCGTCATAGCCTTCCTTTGACAGAAGCGGCCGCTCCCGTCAATAAGCTCTCACGCTTTCCAATAAACTAAGGACACGTAAGGCCAACGCCTACGAGCGGGCCCGTCTCCCCATATCCGGCTCCCGCGCGGACGAGCCTTCGGCACGGTAAACCGCGTTTAATCGAAAGCGCCCCTCCGGGCACCCCGTAGCCCCGTTCACCACATCAACGGCCGCTCGGATGCTACGCCAATGATACATCGACCGGTAAATAAAATAAACCAAACAACGAAAAAAAAGGGGTTGCAACACGAGGACTTCCCAGGGGGTCACCCATCCTAGTACTACTCTCGCCCAAGCACGCTTAACTGCGGAGTTCTGATGGGATCCGGTGCATTAGTGCTGGTATGATCGCAACCGAAAGAATACCACCTCCTTATTCCTTTATACCTTTCCACGCCTTGATCCATGCCCACCTATGCTCTCATGTGTGGCCTTCGTTACGCGTCTCGGGCACGCCGTGCGCGCGCGCGCGCCTTCGTCATAGCCTTCCTTTGACAGAAGCGGCCGCTCCCGTCAATAAGCTCTCACGCTTTCCAATAAACTAAGGACACGTCAGGCCAACGCCTACGAGCGGGCCCGTCTCCCCATATCCGGCTCCCGCGCGGACGAGCCTTCGGCACGGTAAACCGCGTTTAATCGAAAGCGCCCCTCCGGGCACCCCGTAGCCCCGTTCACCACATCAACGGCCGCTCGGATGCTACGCCAATGATACATCGACCGGTAAATAAAATAAACCAAACAACGAAAAAAACGGGGTTGCAACACGAGGACTTCCCAGGGGGTCACCCATCCTAGTACTACTCTCGCCCAAGCACGCTTAACTGCGGAGTTCTGATGGGATCCGGTGCATTAGTGCTGGTATGATCGCAACCGAAAGAATACCACCTCCTTATTCCTTTATACCTTTCCACGCCTTGATCCATGCCCACCTATGCTCTCATGTGTGGCCTTCGTTACGCGTCTCGGGCCCGCCGTGCGCGCAGCGCGCGCCTTCGTCATAGCCTTCCTTTGACAGAAGCGGCCGCTCCCGTCAATAAGCTCTCACGCTTTCCAATAAACTAAGGACACGTCAGGCCAACGCCTAAGAGCGGGCCCGTCTCCCCATATCCGGCTCCCGCGCGGACGGGCCTTCGGCACGGTAAACCGCGTTTAATCGAAAGCGCCCCTCCGGGCACCCCGTAGCCCCGTTCACCACATCAACGGCCGCTCGGATGCTACGCCAATGATACATCGACCGGTAAATAAAATAAACCAAACAACGAAAAAAAAGGGGTTGCAACACGAGGACTTCCCAGGGGGTCACCCATCCTAGTACTACCCTCGCCCAAGCACGCTTAACTGCGGAGTTCTGATGGGATCCGGTGCATTAGTGCTGGTATGATCGCAACCGAAAGAATACCACCTCCTTATTCCTTTATACCTTTCCACGCCTTGATCCATGCCCACCTATGCTCTCATGTGTGGCCTTCGTTACGCGTCTCGGGCCCGCCGTGCGCGCGCGCGCGCCTTCGTCATAGCCTTCCTTTGACAGAAGCGGCCGCTCCCGTCAATAAGCTCTCACGCTTTCCAATAAACTAAGGACACGTCAGGCCAACGCCTACGAGCGGGCCCGTCTCCCGCGCGGACGAGCCTTCGGCACGGTAAACCGCGTTTAATCGAAAGCGCCCCTCCGGGCACCCCGTAGCCCCGTTCACCACATCAACGGCCGCTCGGATGCTACGCCAATGATACATCGACCGGTAAATAAAATAAACCAAACAACGAAAAAAAAGGGGTTGCAACACGAGGACTTCCCAGGGGGTCACCCATCCTAGTACTACTCTCGCCCAAGCACGCTTAACTGCGGAGTTCTGATGGGATCCGGTGCATTAGTGCTGGTATGATCGCAACCGAAAGAATACCACCTCCTTATTCCTTTATACCTTTCCACGCCTTGATCCATGCCCACCTATGCTCTCATGTGTCGCCTTCGTTACGCGTCTCGGGCCCGCCGTGCGCGCGCGCGCGCCTTCGTCATAGCCTTCCTTTGACAGAAGCGGCCGCTCCCGTCAATAAGCTCTCACGCTTTCCAATAAACTAAGGACACGTCAGGCCAACGCCTACGAGCGGGCCCGTCTCCCCATATCCGGCTCCCGCGCGGACGAGGCTTCGGCACGGTAAACCGCGTTTAATCGAAAGCGCCCCTCCGGGCACCCCGTAGCCCCGTTCACCACATCAACGGCCGCTCGGATGCTACGCCAATGATACATCGACCGGTAAATAAAATAAACCAAACAACGAAAAAAAAGGGGTTGCAACACGAGGACTTCCCAGGGGGTCACCCATCCTAGTACTACTCTCGCCCAAGCACGCTTAACTGCGGAGTTCTGATGGGATCCGGTGCATTAGTGCTGGTATGATCGCAACCGAAAGAATACCACCTCCTTATTCCTTTATACCTTTCCACGCCTTGATCCATGCCCACCTATGCTCTCATGTGTGGCCTTCGTTACGCGTCTCGGGCCCGCCGTGCGCGCGCGCGCGCCTTCGTCATAGCCTTCCTTTGACAGAAGCGGCCGCTCCCGTCAATAAGCTCTCACGCTTTCCAATAAACTAAGGACACGTCAGGCCAACGCCTACGAGCGGGCCCGTCTCCCCATATCCGGCTCCCGCGCGGACGAGCCTTCGGCACGGTAAACCGCGTTTAATCGAAAGCGCCCCTCCGGGCACCCCGTAGCCCCGTTCACCACATCAACGGCCGCTCGGATGCTACGCCAATGATACATCGACCGGTAAATAAAATAAACCAAACAACGAAAAAAAAGGGGTTGCAACACGAGGACTTCCCAGGGGGTCACCCATCCTAGTACTACTCTCGCCCAAGCACGCTTAACTGCGGAGTTCTGATGGGATCCGGTGCATTAGTGCTGGTATGATCGCAACCGAAAGAATACCACCTCCTTATTCCTTTATACCTTTCCACGCCTTGATCCATGCCCACCTATGCTCTCATGTGTGGCCTTCGTTACGCGTCTCGGGCCCGCCGTGCGCGCGCGCGCGCCTTCGTCATAGCCTTCCTTTGACAGAAGCGGCCGCTCCCGTCAATAAGCTCTCACGCTTTCCAATAAACTAAGGACACGTCAGGCCAACGCCTACGAGCGGGCCCGTCTCCCCATATCCGGCTCCCGCGCGGACGGGCCTTCGGCACGGTAAACCGCGTTTAATCGAAAGCGCCCCTCCGGGCACCCCGTAGCCCCGTTCACCACATCAACGGCCGCTCGGATGCTACGCCAATGATACATCGACCGGTAAATAAAATAAACCAAACAACGAAAAAAAAGGGGTTGCAACACGAGGACTTCCCAGGGGGTCACCCATCCTAGTACTACTCTCGCCCAAGCACGCTTAACTGCGGAGTTCTGATGGGATCCGGTGCATTAGTGCTGGTATGATCGCAACCGAAAGAATACCACCTCCTTATTCCTTTATACCTTTCCACGCCTTGATCCATGCCCACCTATGCTCTCATGTGTCGCCTTCGTTACGCGTCTCGGGCCCGCCGTGCGCGCGCGCGCGCCTTCGTCATAGCCTTCCTTTGACAGAAGCGGCCGCTCCCGTCAATAAGCTCTCACGCTTTCCAATAAACTAAGGACACGTCAGGCCAACGCCTACGAGCGGGCCCGTCTCCCCATATCCGGCTCCCGCGCGGACGAGCCTTCGGCACGGTAAACCGCGTTTAATCGAAAGCGCCCCTCCGGGCACCCCGTAGCCCCGTTCACCACATCAACGGCCGCTCGGATGCTACGCCAATGATACATCGACCGGTAAATAAAATAAACCAAACAACGAAAAAAAGGGGTTGCAACACGAGGACTTCCCAGGGGGTCACCCATCCTAGTACTACTCTCGCCCAAGCACGCTTAACTGCGGAGTTCTGATGGGATCCGGTGCATTAGTGCTGGTATGATCGCAACCGAAAGAATACCACCTCCTTATTCCTTTATACCTTTCCACGCCTTGATCCATGCCCACCTATGCTCTCATGTGTCGCCTTCGTTACGCGTCTCGGGCCCGCCGTGCGCGCGCGCGCGCCTTCGTCATAGCCTTCCTTTGACAGAAGCGGCCGCTCCCGTCAATAAGCTCTCACGCTTTCCAATAAACTAAGGACACGTCAGGCCAACGCCTACGAGCGGGCCCGTCTCCCCATATCCGGCTCCCGCGCGGACGAGCCTTCGGCACGGTAAACCGCGTTTAATCGAAAGCGCCCCTCCGGGCACCCCGTAGCCCCGTTCACCACATCAACGGCCGCTCGGATGCTACGCCAATGATACATCGACCGGTAAATAAAATAAACCAAACAACGAAAAAAAAGGGTTGCAACACGAGGACTTCCCAGGGGGTCACCCATCCTAGTACTACTCTCGCCCAAGCACGCTTAACTGCGGAGTTCTGATGGGATCCGGTGCATTAGTGCTGGTATGATCGCAACCGAAAGAATACCACCTCCTTATTCCTTTATACCTTTCCACACCTTGATCCATGCCCACCTATGCTCTCATGTGTGGCCTTCGTTACGCGTCTCGGGCCCGCCGTGCGCGCGCGCGCGCCTTCGTCATAGCCTTCCTTTGACAGAAGCGGCCGCTCCCGTCAATAAGCTCTCACGCTTTCCAATAAACTAAGGACACGTCAGGCCAACGCCTACGAGCGGGCCCGTCTCCCCATATCCGGCTCCCGCGCGGACGAGCCTTCGGCACGGTAAACCGCGTTTAATCGAAAGCGCCCCTCCGGGCACCCCGTAGCCCCGTTCACCACATCAACGGCCGCTCGGATGCTACGCCAATGATACATCGACCGGTAAATAAAATAAACCAAACAACGAAAAAAAAGGGGTTGCAACACGAGGACTTCCCAGGGGGTCACCCATCCTAGTACTACTCTCGCCCAAGCACGCTTAACTGCGGAGTTCTGATGGGATCCGGTGCATTAGTGCTGGTATGATCGCAACCGAAAGAATACCACCTCCTTATTCCTTTATACCTTTCCACGCCTTGATCCATGCCCACCTATGCTCTCATGTGTGGCCTTCGTTACGCGTCTCGGGCCCGCCGTGCGCGCGCGCGCGCCTTCGTCATAGCCTTCCTTTGACAGAAGCGGCCGCTCCCGTCAATAAGCTCTCACGCTTTCCAATAAACTAAGGACACGTCAGGCCAACGCCTACGAGCGGGCCCGTCTCCCCATATCCGGCTCCCGCGCGGACGAGCCTTCGGCACGGTAAACCGCGTTTAATCGAAAGCGCCCCTCCGGGCACCCCGTAGCCCCGTTCACCACATCAACGGCCGCTCGGATGCTACGCCAATGATACATCGACCGGTAAATAAAATAAACCAAACAACGAAAAAAAAGGGGTTGCAACACGAGGACTTCCCAGGGGGTCACCCATCCTAGTACTACTCTCGCCCAAGCACGCTTAACTGCGGAGTTCTGATGGGATCCGGTGCATTAGTGCTGGTATGATCGCAACCGAAAGAATACCACCTCCTTATTCCTTTATACCTTTCCACGCCTTGATCCATGCCCACCTATGCTCTCATGTGTGGCCTTCGTTACGCGTCTCGGGCCCGCCGTGCGCGCGCGCGCGCCTTCGTCATAGCCTTCCTTTGACAGAAGCGGCCGCTCCCGTCAATAAGCTCTCACGCTTTCCAATAAACTAAGGACACGTCAGGCCAACGCCTACGAGCGGGCCCGTCTCCCCATATCCGGCTCCCGCGCGGACGGGCCTTCGGCACGGTAAACCGCGTTTAATCGAAAGCGCCCCTCCGGGCACCCCGTAGCCCCGTTCACCATATCAACGGCCGCTCGGATGCTACGCCAATGATACATCGACCGGTAAATAAAATAAACCAAACAACGAAAAAAAAGGGGTTGCAACACGAGGACTTCCCAGGGGGTCACCCATCCTAGTACTACTCTCGCCCAAGCACGCTTAACTGCGGAGTTCTGATGGGATCCGGTGCATTAGTGCTGGTATGATCGCAACCGAAAGAATACCACCTCC
Organism: Helianthus tuberosus; assembly: GCA_030545235.1. Taxonomy (NCBI): domain Eukaryota; kingdom Viridiplantae; phylum Streptophyta; class Magnoliopsida; order Asterales; family Asteraceae; genus Helianthus; species Helianthus tuberosus. The sequence continues at coordinate 132,044,035 of CM060363.1, forward strand.
TTATTCCTTTATACCTTTCCACGCCTTGATCCATGCCCACCTATGCTCTCATGTGTGGCCTTCGTTACGCGTCTCGGGCCCGCCGTGCGCGCGCGCGCGCCTTCGTCATAGCCTTCCTTTGACAGAAGCGGCCGCTCCCGTCAATAAGCTCTCACGCTTTCCAATAAACTAAGGACACGTCAGGCCAACGCCTACGAGCGGGCCCGTCTCCCCATATCCGGCTCCCGCGCGGACGGGCCTTCGGCACGGTAAACCGCGTTTAATCGAAAGCGCCCCTCCGGGCACCCCGTAGCCCCGTTCACCACATCAACGGCCGCTCGGATGCTACGCCAATGATACATCGACCGGTAAATAAAATAAACCAAACAACGAAAAAAAAGGGGTTGCAACACGAGGACTTCCCAGGGGGTCACCCATCCTAGTACTACTCTCGCCCAAGCACGCTTAACTGCGGAGTTCTGATGGGATCCGGTGCATTAGTGCTGGTATGATCGCAACCGAAAGAATACCACCTCCTTATTCCTTTATACCTTTCCACGCCTTGATCCATGCCCACCTATGCTCTCATGTGTCGCCTTCGTTACGCGTCTCGGGCCCGCCGTGCGCGCGCGCGCGCCTTCGTCATAGCCTTCCTTTGACAGAAGCGGCCGCTCCCGTCAATAAGCTCTCACGCTTTCCAATAAACTAAGGACACGTCAGGCCAACGCCTACGAGCGGGCCCGTCTCCCCATATCCGGCTCCCGCGCGGACGGGCCTTCGGCACGGTAAACCGCGTTTAATCGAAAGCGCCCCTCCGGGCACCCCGTAGCCCCGTTCACCACATCAACGGCCGCTCGGATGCTACGCCAATGATACATCGACCGGTAAATAAAATAAACCAAACAACGAAAAAAAAGGGGTTGCAACACGAGGACTTCCCAGGGGGTCACCCATCCTAGTACTACTCTCGCCCAAGCACGCTTAACTGCGGAGTTCTGATGGGATCCGGTGCATTAGTGCTGGTATGATCGCAACCGAAAGAATACCACCTCCTTATTCCTTTATACCTTTCCACGCCTTGATCCATGCCCACCTATGCTCTCATGTGTCGCCTTCGTTACGCGTCTCGGGCCCGCCGTGCGCGCGCGCGCGCCTTCGTCATAGCCTTCCTTTGACAGAAGCGGCCGCTCCCGTCAATAAGCTCTCACGCTTTCCAATAAACTAAGGACACGTCAGGCCAACGCCTACGAGCGGGCCCGTCTCCCCATATCCGGCTCCCGCGCGGACGAGCCTTCGGCACGGTAAACCGCGTTTAATCGAAAGCGCCCCTCCGGGCACCCCGTAGCCCCGTTCACCACATCAACGGCCGCTCGGATGCTACGCCAATGATACATCGACCGGTAAATAAAATAAACCAAACAACGAAAAAAAGGGGTTGCAACACGAGGACTTCCCAGGGGGTCACCCATCCTAGTACTACTCTCGCCCAAGCACGCTTAACTGCGGAGTTCTGATGGGATCCGGTGCATTAGTGCTGGTATGATCGCAACCGAAAGAATACCACCTCCTTATTCCTTTATACCTTTCCACGCCTTGATCCATGCCCACCTATGCTCTCATGTGTCGCCTTCGTTACGCGTCTCGGGCCCGCCGTGCGCGCGCGCGCGCCTTCGTCATAGCCTTCCTTTGACAGAAGCGGCCGCTCCCGTCAATAAGCTCTCACGCTTTCCAATAAACTAAGGACACGTCAGGCCAACGCCTACGAGCGGGCCCGTCTCCCCATATCCGGCTCCCGCGCGGACGAGCCTTCGGCACGGTAAACCGCGTTTAATCGAAAGCGCCCCTCCGGGCACCCCGTAGCCCCGTTCACCACATCAACGGCCGCTCGGATGCTACGCCAATGATACATCGACCGGTAAATAAAATAAACCAAACAACGAAAAAAAAGGGTTGCAACACGAGGACTTCCCAGGGGGTCACCCATCCTAGTACTACTCTCGCCCAAGCACGCTTAACTGCGGAGTTCTGATGGGATCCGGTGCATTAGTGCTGGTATGATCGCAACCGAAAGAATACCACCTCCTTATTCCTTTATACCTTTCCACGCCTTGATCCATGCCCACCTATGCTCTCATGTGTGGCCTTCGTTACGCGTCTCGGGCCCGCCGTGCGCGCGCGCGCGCCTTCGTCATAGCCTTCCTTTGACAGAAGCGGCCGCTCCCGTCAATAAGCTCTCACGCTTTCCAATAAACTAAGGACACGTCAGGCCAACGCCTACGAGCGGGCCCGTCTCCCCATATCCGGCTCCCGCGCGGACGAGCCTTCGGCACGGTAAACCGCGTTTAATCGAAAGCGCCCCTCCGGGCACCCCGTAGCCCCGTTCACCACATCAACGGCCGCTCGGATGCTACGCCAATGATACATCGACCGGTAAATAAAATAAACCAAACAACGAAAAAAAAGGGGTTGCAACACGAGGACTTCCCAGGGGGTCACCCATCCTAGTACTACTCTCGCCCAAGCACGCTTAACTGCGGAGTTCTGATGGGATCCGGTGCATTAGTGCTGGTATGATCGCAACCGAAAGAATACCACCTCCTTATTCCTTTATACCTTTCCACGCCTTGATCCATGCCCACCTATGCTCTCATGTGTGGCCTTCGTTACGCGTCTCGGGCCCGCCGTGCGCGCGCGCGCGCCTTCGTCATAGCCTTCCTTTGACAGAAGCGGCCGCTCCCGTCAATAAGCTCTCACGCTTTCCAATAAACTAAGGACACGTCAGGCCAACGCCTACGAGCGGGCCCGTCTCCCCATATCCGGCTCCCGCGCGGACGAGCCTTCGGCACGGTAAACCGCGTTTAATCGAAAGCGCCCCTCCGGGCACCCCGTAGCCCCGTTCACCACATCAACGGCCGCTCGGATGCTACGCCAATGATACATCGACCGGTAAATAAAATAAACCAAACAACGAAAAAAAAGGGGTTGCAACACGAGGACTTCCCAGGGGGTCACCCATCCTAGTACTACTCTCGCCCAAGCACGCTTAACTGCGGAGTTCTGATGGGATCCGGTGCATTAGTGCTGGTATGATCGCAACCGAAAGAATACCACCTCCTTATTCCTTTATACCTTTCCACGCCTTGATCCATGCCCACCTATGCTCTCATGTGTGGCCTTCGTTACGCGTCTCGGGCCCGCCGTGCGCGCGCGCGCGCCTTCGTCATAGCCTTCCTTTGACAGAAGCGGCCGCTCCCGTCAATAAGCTCTCACGCTTTCCAATAAACTAAGGACACGTCAGGCCAACGCCTAAGAGCGGGCCCGTCTCCCCATATCCGGCTCCCGCGCGGACGGGCCTTCGGCACGGTAAACCGCGTTTAATCGAAAGCGCCCCTCCGGGCACCCCGTAGCCCCGTTCACCACATCAACGGCCGCTCGGATGCTACGCCAATGATACATCGACCGGTAAATAAAATAAACCAAACAACGAAAAAAAAGGGGTTGCAACACGAGGACTTCCCAGGGGGTCACCCATCCTAGTACTACCCTCGCCCAAGCACGCTTAACTGCGGAGTTCTGATGGGATCCGGTGCATTAGTGCTGGTATGATCGCAACCGAAAGAATACCACCTCCTTATTCCTTTATACCTTTCCACGCCTTGATCCATGCCCACCTATGCTCTCATGTGTGGCCTTCGTTACGCGTCTCGGGCCCGCCGTGCGCGCGCGCGCGCCTTCGTCATAGCCTTCCTTTGACAGAAGCGGCCGCTCCCGTCAATAAGCTCTCACGCTTTCCAATAAACTAAGGACACGTCAGGCCAACGCCTACGAGCGGGCCCGTCTCCCCATATCCGGCTCCCGCGCGGACGAGCCTTCGGCACGGTAAACCGCGTTTAATCGAAAGCGCCCCTCCGGGCACCCCGTAGCCCCGTTCACCACATCAACGGCCGCTCGGATGCTACGCCAATGATACATCGACCGGTAAATAAAATAAACCAAACAACGAAAAAAAAGGGGTTGCAACACGAGGACTTCCCAGGGGGTCACCCATCCTAGTACTACTCTCGCCCAAGCACGCTTAACTGCGGAGTTCTGATGGGATCCGGTGCATTAGTGCTGGTATGATCGCAACCGAAAGAATACCACCTCCTTATTCCTTTATACCTTTCCACGCCTTGATCCATGCCCACCTATGCTCTCATGTGTCGCCTTCGTTACGCGTCTCGGGCCCGCCGTGCGCGCGCGCGCGCCTTCGTCATAGCCTTCCTTTGACAGAAGCGGCCGCTCCCGTCAATAAGCTCTCACGCTTTCCAATAAACTAAGGACACGTCAGGCCAACGCCTACGAGCGGGCCCGTCTCCCCATATCCGGCTCCCGCGCGGACGAGCCTTCGGCACGGTAAACCGCGTTTAATCGAAAGCGCCCCTCCGGGCACCCCGTAGCCCCGTTCACCACATCAACGGCCGCTCGGATGCTACGCCAATGATACATCGACCGGTAAATAAAATAAACCAAACAACGAAAAAAAAGGGTTGCAACACGAGGACTTCCCAGGGGGTCACCCATCCTAGTACTACTCTCGCCCAAGCACGCTTAACTGCGGAGTTCTGATGGGATCCGGTGCATTAGTGCTGGTATGATCGCAACCGAAAGAATACCACCTCCTTATTCCTTTATACCTTTCCACGCCTTGATCCATGCCCACCTATGCTCTCATGTGTGGCCTTCGTTACGCGTCTCGGGCCCGCCGTGCGCGCGCGCGCGCCTTCGTCATAGCCTTCCTTTGACAGAAGCGGCCGCTCCCGTCAATAAGCTCTCACGCTTTCCAATAAACTAAGGACACGTCAGGCCAACGCCTACGAGCGGGCCCGTCTCCCCATATCCGGCTCCCGCGCGGACGAGCCTTCGGCACGGTAAACCGCGTTTAATCGAAAGCGCCCCTCCGGGCACCCCGTAGCCCCGTTCACCACATCAACGGCCGCTCGGATGCTACGCCAATGATACATCGACCGGTAAATAAAATAAACCAAACACAACGAAAAAAAAGGGGTTGCAACACGAGGACTTCCCAGGGGGTCACCCATCCTAGTACTACTCTCGCCCAAGCACGCTTAACTGCGGAGTTCTGATGGGATCCGGTGCATTAGTGCTGGTATGATCGCAACCGAAAGAATACCACCTCCTTATTCCTTTATACCTTTCCACGCCTTGATCCATGCCCACCTATGCTCTCATGTGTGGCCTTCGTTACGCGTCTCGGGCCCGCCGTGCGCGCGCGCGCGCCTTCGTCATAGCCTTCCTTTGACAGAAGCGGCCGCTCCCGTCAATAAGCTCTCACGCTTTCCAATAAACTAAGGACACGTCAGGCCAACGCCTACGAGCGGGCCCGTCTCCCCATATCCGGCTCCCGCGCGGACGAGCCTTCGGCACGGTAAACCGCGTTTAATCGAAAGCGCCCCTCCGGGCACCCCGTAGCCCCGTTCACCACATCAACGGCCGCTCGGATGCTACGCCAATGATACATCGACCGGTAAATAAAATAAACCAAACAACGAAAAAAAAGGGGTTGCAACACGAGGACTTCCCAGGGGGTCACCCATCCTAGTACTACTCTCGCCCAAGCACGCTTAACTGCGGAGTTCTGATGGGATCCGGTGCATTAGTGCTGGTATGATCGCAACCGAAAGAATACTACCTCCTTATTCCTTTATACCTTTCCACGCCTTGATCCATGCCCACCTATGCTCTCATGTGTGGCCTTCGTTACGCGTCTCGGGCCCGCCGTGCGCGCGCGCGCGCCTTCGTCATAGCCTTCCTTTGACAGAAGCGGCCGCTCCCGTCAATAAGCTCTCACGCTTTCCAATAAACTAAGGACACGTCAGGCCAACGCCTACGAGCGGGCCCGTCTCCCCATATCCGGCTCCCGCGCGGACGAGCCTTCGGCACGGTAAACCGCGTTTAATCGAAAGCGCCCCTCCGGGCACCCCGTAGCCCCGTTCACCACATCAACGGCCGCTCGGATGCTACGCCAATGATACATCGACCGGTAAATAAAATAAACCAAACAACGAAAAAAAAGTGGTTGCAACACGAGGACTTCCCAGGGGGTCACCCATCCTAGTACTACTCTCGCCCAAGCACGCTTAACTGCGGAGTTCTGATGGGATCCGGTGCATTAGTGCTGGTATGATCGCAACCGAAAGAATACCACCTCCTTATTCCTTTATACCTTTCCACGCCTTGATCCATGCCCACCTATGCTCTCATGTGTGGCCTTCGTTACGCGTCTCGGGCCCGCCGTGCGCGCGCGCGCGCCTTCGTCATAGCCTTCCTTTGACAGAAGCGGCCGCTCCCGTCAATAAGCTCTCACGCTTTCCAATAAACTAAGGACACGTCAGGCCAACGCCTACGTGCGGGCCCGTCTCCCCATATCCGGCTCCCGCGCGGACGAGCCTTCGGCACGGTAAACCGCGTTTAATCGAAAGGGCCCCTCCGGGCACCCCGTAGCCCCGTTCACCACATCAACGGCCGCTCGGATGCTACGCCAATGATACATCGACCGGTAAATAAAATAAACCAAACAACGAAAAAAAAGGGGTTGCAACACGAGGACTTCCCAGGGGGTCACCCATCCTAGTACTACTCTCGCCCAAGCACGCTTAACTGCGGAGTTCTGATGGGATCCGGTGCATTAGTGCTGGTATGATCGCAACCGAAAGAATACCACCTCCTTATTCCATTATACCTTTCCACGCCTTGATCCATGCCCACCTATGCTCTCATGTGTGGCCTTCGTTACGCGTCTCGGGCCCGCCGTGCGCGCGCGCGCGCCTTCGTCATAGCCTTCCTTTGACAGAAGCGGCCGCTCCCGTCAATAAGCTCTCACGCTTTCCAATAAACTAAGGACACGTCAGGCCAACGCCTACGAGCGGGCCCGTCTCCCCATATCCGGCTCCCGCGCGGACGAGCCTTCGGCACGGTAAACCGCGTTTAATCGAAAGCGCCCCTCCGGGCACCCCGTAGCCCCGTTCACCACATCAACGGCCGCTCGGATGCTACGCCAATGATACATCGACCGGTAAATAAAATAAACCAAACAACGAAAAAAAAGGGTTGCAACACGAGGACTTCCCAGGGGGTCACCCATCCTAGTACTACTCTCGCCCAAGCACGCTTAACTGCGGAGTTCTGATGGGATCCGGTGCATTAGTGCTGGTATGATCGCAACCGAAAGAATACCACCTCCTTATTCCTTTATACCTTTCCACGCCTTGATCCATGCCCACCTATGCTCTCATGTGTGGCCTTTGTTACGCGTCTCGGGCCCGCCGTGCGCGCGCGCGCGCCTTCGTCATAGCCTTCCTTTGACAGAAGCGGCCGCTCCCGTCAATAAGCTCTCACGCTTTCCAATAAACTAAGGACACGTCAGGCCAACGCCTACGAGCGGGCCCGTCTCCCCATATCCGGCTCCCGCGCGGACGAGCCTTCGGCACGGTAAACCGCGTTTAATCGAAAGCGCCCCTCCGGGCACCCCGTAGCCCCGTTCACCACATCAACGGCCGCTCGGATGCTACGCCAATGATACATCGACCGGTAAATAAAATAAACCAAACAACGAAAAAAAAGGGGTTGCAACACGAGGACTTCCCAGGGGGTCACCCATCCTAGTACTACTCTCGCCCAAGCACGCTTAACTGCGGAGTTCTGATGGGATCCGGTGCATTAGTGCTGGTATGATCGCAACCGAAAGAATACCACCTCCTTATTCCTTTATACCTTTCCACGCCTTGATCCATGCCCACCTATGCTCTCATGTGTGGCCTTCGTTACGCGTCTCGGGCCCGCCGTGCGCGCGCGCGCGCCTTCGTCATAGCCTTCCTTTGACAGAAGCGGCCGCTCCCGTCAATAAGCTCTCACGCTTTCCAATAAACTAAGGACACGTCAGGCCAACGCCTACGAGCGGGCCCGTCTCCCCATATCCGGCTCCCGCGCGGACGAGCCTTCGGCACGGTAAACCGCGTTTAATCGAAAGCGCCCCTCCGGGCACCCCGTAGCCCCGTTCACCACATCAACGGCCGCTCGGATGCTACGCCAATGATACATCGACCGGTAAATAAAATAAACCAAACAACGAAAAAAAAGGGGTTGCAACACGAGGACTTCCCAGGGGGTCACCCATCCTAGTACTACTCTCGCCCAAGCACGCTTAACTGCGGAGTTCTGATGGGATCCGGTGCATTAGTGCTGGTATGATCGCAACCGAAAGAATACCACCTCCTTATTCCTTTATACCTTTCCACGCCTTGATCCATGCCCACCTATGCTCTCATGTGTGGCCTTCGTTACGCGTCTCGGGCCCGCCGTGCGCGCGCGCGCGCCTTCGTCATAGCCTTCCTTTGACAGAAGCGGCCGCTCCCGTCAATAAGCTCTCACGCTTTCCAATAAACTAAGGACACGTCAGGCCAACGCCTACGAGCGGGCCCGTCTCCCCATATCCGGCTCCCGCGCGGACGAGCCTTCGGCACGGTAAACCGCGTTTAATCGAAAGCGCCCCTCCGGGCACCCCGTAGCCCCGTTCACCACATCAACGGCCGCTCGGATGCTACGCCAATGATACATCGACCGGTAAATAAAATAAACCAAACAACGAAAAAAAAGTGGTTGCAACACGAGGACTTCCCAGGGGGTCACCCATCCTAGTACTACTCTCGCCCAAGCACGCTTAACTGCGGAGTTCTGATGGGATCCGGTGCATTAGTGCTGGTATGATCGCAACCGAAAGAATACCACCTCCTTATTCCTTTATACCTTTCCACGCCTTGATCCATGCCCACCTATGCTCTCATGTGTGGCCTTCGTTACGCGTCTCGGGCCCGCCGTGCGCGCGCGCGCGCCTTCGTCATAGCCTTCCTTTGACAGAAGCGGCCGCTCCCGTCAATAAGCTCTCACGCTTTCCAATAAACTAAGGACACGTCAGGCCAACGCCTACGAGCGGGCCCGTCTCCCCATATCCGGCTCCCGCGCGGACGAGCCTTCGGCACGGTAAACCGCGTTTCATCGAAAGCGCCCCTCCGGGCACCCCGTAGCCCCGTTCACCACATCAACGGCCGCTCGGATGCTACGCCAATGATACATCGACCGGTAAATAAAATAAACCAAACAACGAAAAAAAAGGGGTTGCAACACGAGGACTTCCCAGGGGGTCACCCATCCTAGTACTACTCTCGCCCAAGCACGTTTAACTGCGGAGTTCTGATGGGATCCGGTGCATTAGTGCTGGTATGATCGCAACCGAAAGAATACCACCTCCTTATTCCTTTATACCTTTCCACGCCTTGATCCATGCCCACCTATGCTCTCATGTGTGGCCTTCGTTACGCGTCTCGGGCCCGCCGTGCGCGCGCGCGCGCCTTCGTCATAGCCCTTCCTTTGACAGAAGCGGCCGCTCCCGTCAATAAGCTCTCACGCTTTCCAATAAACTAAGGACACGTCAGGCTACGAGCGGGCCCGTCTCCCCATATCCGGCTCCCGCGCGGACGAGCCTTCGGCACGGTAAACCGCGTTTAATCGAAAGCGCCCCTCCGGGGCACCCCGTAGCCCCCGTTCACCACATCAACGGCCGCTCGGATGCTACGCCAATGATACATCGACCGGTAAATAAAATAAACCAAACAACGAAAAAAAAGGGGTTGCAACACGAGGACTTCCCAGGGGGTCACCCATCCTAGTACTACTCTCGCCCATGCACGCTTAACTGCGGAGTTCTGATGGGATCCGGTGCATTAGTGCTGGTATGATCGCAACCGAAAGAATACCACCTCCTTATTCCTTTATACCTTTCCACGCCTTGATCCATGCCCACCTATGCTCTCATGTGTGGCCTTCGTTACGCGTCTCGGGCCCGCCGTGCGCGCGCGCGCGCCTTCGTCATAGCCTTCCTTTGACAGAAGCGGCCGCTCCCGTCAATAAGCTCCCACGCTTTCCAATAAACTAAGGACACGTCAGGCCAACGCCTACGAGCGGGCCCGTCTCCCCATATCCGGCTCCCGCGCGGACGAGCCTTCGGCACGGTAAACCGCGTTTAATCGAAAGCGCCCCTCCGGGCACCCCGTAGCCCCGTTCACCACATCAACGGCCGCTCGGATGCTACGCCAATGATACATCGACCGGTAAATAAAATAAACCAAACAACGAAAAAAAAGGGGTTGCAACACGAGGACTTCCCAGGGGGGTCACCCATCCTAGTACTACTCTCGCCCAAGCACGCTTAACTGCGGAGTTCTGATGGGATCCGGTGCATTAGTGCTGGTATGATCGCAACCGAAAGAATACCACCTCCTTATTCCTTTATACCTTTCCACGCCTTGATCCATGCCCACCTATGCTCTCATGTGTGGCCTTCGTTACGCGTCTCGGGCCCGCCGTGCGCGCGCGCGCGCCTTCGTCATAGCCTTCCTTTGACAGAAGCGGCCGCTCCCGTCAATAAGCTCTCACGCTTTCCAATAAACTAAGGACACGTCAGGCCAACGCCTACGAGCGGGCCCGTCTCCCCATATCCGGCTCCCGCGCGGACGAGCATTCGGCACGGTAAACCGCGTTTCATCGAAAGCGCCCCTCCGGGCACCCCGTAGCCCCGTTCACCACATCAACGGCCGCTCGGATGCTACGCCAATGATACATCGACCGGTAAATAAAATAAACCAAACAACGAAAAAAAAGGGGTTGCAACACGAGGACTTCCCACGGGGTCACCCATCCTAGTACTACTCTCGCCCAAGCACGCTTAACTGCGGAGTTCTGATGGGATCCGGTGCATTAGTGCTGGTATGATCGCAACCGAAAGAATACCACCTCCTTATTCCTTTATACCTTTCCACGCCTTGATCCATGCCCACCTATGCTCTCATGTGTGGCCTTCGTTACGCGTCTCGGGCCCGCCGTGCGCGCGCGCGCGCCTTCGTCATAGCCTTCCTTTGACAAAAGCGGCCGCTCCCGTCAATAAGCTCTCACGCTTTCCAATAAACTAAGGACACGTCAGGCTACGAGCGGGCCCGTCTCCCCATATCTGGCTCCCGCGCGGACGAGCCTTCGGCACGGTAAACCGCGTTTAATCGAAAGCGCCCCTCCGGGCACCCCGTAGCCCCGTTCACCACATCAACGGCCGCTCGGATGCTACGCCAATGATACATCGACCGGTAAATAAAATAAACCAAACAACGAAAAAAAAGGGGTTGCAACACGAGGACTTCCCAGGGGGTCACCCATCCTAGTACTACTCTCGCCCAAGCACGCTTAACTGCGGAGTTCTGATGGGATCCGGTGCATTAGTGCTGGTATGATCGCAACCGAAAGAATACCACCTCCTTATTCCTTTATACCTTTCCACGCCTTGATCCATGCCCACCTATGCTCTCATGTGTGGCCTTCGTTACGCGTCTCGGGCCCGCCGTGCGCGCGCGCGCGCATTCGTCATAGCCTTCCTTTGACAGAAGCGGCCGCTCCCGTCAATAAGCTCTCAGGCTTTCCAATAAACTAAGGACACGTCAGGCCAACGCCTACGAGCGGGCCCGTCTCCACATATCCGGCTCCCGCGCGGACGAGCCTTCGGCACGGTAAACCGCGTTTAATCGAAAGCGCCCCTCCGGGCACCCCGTAGCCCCGTTCACCACATCAACGGCCGCTCGGATGCTACGCCAATGATACATCGACCGGTAAATAAAATAAACCAAACAACGAAAAAAAAGGGGTTGCAACACGAGGACTTCCCAGGGGGTCACCCATCCTAGTACTACTCTCGCCCAAGCACGCTTAACTGCGGAGTTCTGATGGGATCCGGTGCATTAGTGCTGGTATGATCGCAACCGAAAGAATACCACCTCCTTATTCCTTTATACCTTTCCACGCCTTGATCCATGCCCACCTATGCTCTCATGTGTGGCCTTCGTTACGCGTCTCGGGCCCGCCGTGCGCGCGCGCGCGCCTTCGTCATAGCCTTCCTTTGACAGAAGCGGCCGCTCCCGTCAATAAGCTCTCACGCTTTCCAATAAACTAAGGACACGTCAGGCCAACGCCTACGAGCGGGCCCGTCTCCCCATATCCGGCTCCCGCGCGGACGAGCCTTCGGCACGGTAAACCGCGTTTAATCGAAAGCGCCCCTCCGGGCACCCCGTAGCCCCGTTCACCACATCAACGGCCGCTCGGATGCTACGCCAATGATACATCGACCGGTAAATAAAATAAACCAAACAACGAAAAAAAAGGGGTTGCAACACGAGGACTTCCCAGGGGGTCACCCATCCTAGTACTACTCTCGCCCAAGCACGCTTAACTGCGGAGTTCTGATGGGATCCGGTGCATTAGTGCTGGTATGATCGCAACCGAAAGAATACCACCTCCTTATTCCTTTATACCTTTCCACGCCTTGATCCATGCCCACCTATGCTCTCATGTGTGGCCTTCGTTACGCGTCTCGGGCACGCCGTGCGCGCGCGCGCGCCTTCGTCATAGCCTTCCTTTGACAGAAGCGGCCGCTCCCGTCAATAAGCTCTCACGCTTTCCAATAAACTAAGGACACGTCAGGCCAACGCCTACGAGCGGGCCCGTCTCCCCATATCCGGCTCCCGCGCGGACGAGCCTTCGGCACGGTAAACCGCGTTTAATCGAAAGCGCCCCTCCGGGCACCCCGTAGCCCCGTTCACCACATCAACGGCCGCTCGGATGCTACGCCAATGATACATCGACCGGTAAATAAAATAAACCAAACAACGAAAAAAAAGGGGTTGCAACACGAGGACTTCCCAGGGGGTCACCCATCCTAGTACTACTCTCGCCCAAGCACGCTTAACTGCGGAGTTCTGATGGGATCCGGTGCATTAGTGCTGGTATGATCGCAATCGAAAGAATACCACCTCCTTATTCCTTTATACCTTTCCACGCCTTGATCCATGCCCACCTATGCTCTCATGTGTGGCCTTCGTTACGCGTCTCGGGCCCGCCGTGCGCGCGCGCGCGCCTTCGTCATAGCCTTCCTTTGACAGAAGCGGCCGCTCCCGTCAATAAGCTCTCACGCTTTCCAATAAACTAAGGACACGTCAGGCCAACGCCTACGAGCGGGCCCGTCTCCCCATATCCGGCTCCCGCGCGGACGAGCCTTCGGCACGGTAAACCGCGTTTAATCGAAAGCGCCCCTCCGGGCACCCCGTAGCCCCGTTCACCACATCAACGGCCGCTCGGATGCTACGCCAATGATACATCGACCGGTAAATAAAATAAACCAAACAACGAAAAAAAAGGGGTTGCAACACGAGGACTTCCCAGGGGGTCACCCATCCTAGTACTACTCTCGCCCAAGCACGCTTAACTGCGGAGTTCTGATGGGATCCGGTGCATTAGTGCTGGTATGATCGCAACCGAAAGAATACCACCTCCTTATTCCTTTATACCTTTCCACGCCTTGATCCATGCCCACCTATGCTCTCATGTGTGGCCTTCGTTACGCGTCTCGGGCACGCCGTGCGCGCGCGCGCGCCTTCGTCATAGCCTTCCTTTGACAGAAGCGGCCGCTCCCGTCAATAAGCTCTCACGCTTTCCAATAAACTAAGGACACGTCAGGCCAACGCCTACGAGCGGGCCCGTCTCCCCATATCCGGCTCCCGCGCGGACGAGCCTTCGGCACGGTAAACCGCGTTTAATCGAAAGCGCCCCTCCGGGCACCCCGTAGCCCCGTTCACCACATCAACGGCCGCTCGGATGCTACGCCAATGATACATCGACCGGTAAATAAAATAAACCAAACAACGAAAAAAAAGGGTTGCAACACGAGGACTTCCCAGGGGGTCACCCATCCTAGTACTACTCTCGCCCAAGCACGCTTAACTGCGGAGTTCTGATGGGATCCGGTGCATTAGTGCTGGTATGATCGCAACCGAAAGAATACCACCTCCTTATTCCTTTATACCTTTCCACGCCTTGATCCATGCCCACCTATGCTCTCATGTGTGGCCTTCGTTACGCGTCTCGGGCCCGCCGTGCGCGCGCGCGCGCCTTCGTCATAGCCTTCCTTTGACAGAAGCGGCCGCTCCCGTCAATAAGCTCTCACGCTTTCCAATAAACTAAGGACACGTCAGGCCAACGCCTACGAGCGGGCCTGTCTCCCCATATCCGGCTCCCGCGCGGACGAGCCTTCGGCACGGTAAACCGCGTTTAATCGAAAGCGCCCCTCCGGGCACCCCGTAGCCCCGTTCACCACATCAACGGCCGCTCGGATGCTACGCCAATGATACATCGACCGGTAAATAAAATAAACCAAACAACGAAAAAAAAGGGGTTGCAACACGAGGACTTCCCAGGGGGTCACCCATCCTAGTACTACTCTCGCCCAAGCACGCTTAACTGCGGAGTTCTGATGGGATCCGGTGCATTAGTGCTGGTATGATCGCAACCGAAAGAATACCACCTCCTTATTCCTTTATACCTTTCCACGCCTTGATCCATGCCCACCTATGCTCTCATGTGTCGCCTTCGTTACGCGTCTCGGGCCCGCCGTGCGCGCGCGCGCGCCTTCGTCATAGCCTTCCTTTGACAAAAGCGGCCGCTCCCGTCAATAAGCTCTCACGCTTTCCAATAAACTAAGGACACGTCAGGCCAACGCCTACGAGCGGGCCCATCTCCCCATATCCGGCTCCCGCGCGGACGAGCCTTCGGCACGGTAAACCGCGTTTAATCGAAAGCGCCCCTCCGGGCACCCCGTAGCCCCGTTCACCACATCAACGGCCGCTCGGATGCTACGCCAATGATACATCGACCGGTAAATAAAATAAACCAAACAACGAAAAAAAAGGGGTTGCAACACGAGGACTTCCCAGGGGGTCACCCGTCCTAGTACTACTCTCGCCCAAGCACGCTTAACTGCGGAGTTCTGATGGGATCCGGTGCATTAGTGCTGGTATGATCGCAACCGAAAGAATACCACCTCCTTATTCCTTTATATCTTTCCACGCCTTGATCCATGCCCACCTATGCTCTCATGTGTGGCCTTCGTTACGCGTCTCGGGCCCGCCGTGCGCGCGCGCGCGCCTTCGTCATAGCCTTCCTTTGACAGAAGCGGCCGCTCCCGTCAATAAGCTCTCACGCTTTCCAATAAACTAAGGACACGTCAGGCCAACGCCTACGAGCGGGCCCGTCTCCCCATATCCGGCTCCCGCGCGGACGAGCCTTCGGCACGGTAAACCGCGTTTAATCGAAAGCGCCCCTCCGGGCACCCCGTAGCCCCGTTCACCACATCAACGGCCGCTCGGATGCTACGCCAATGATACATCGACCGGTAAATAAAATAAACCAAACAACGAAAAAAAAGGGGTTGCAACACGAGGACTTCCCAGGGGGTCACCCATCCTAGTACTACTCTCGCCCAAGCACGCTTAACTGCGGAGTTCTGATGGGATCCGGTGCATTAGTGCTGGTATGATCGCAACCGAAAGAATACCACCTCCTTATTCCTTTATACCTTTCCACGCCTTGATCCATGCCCACCTATGCTCTCATGTGTCGCCTTCGTTACGCGTCTCGGGCCCGCCGTGCGCGCGCGCGCGCCTTCGTCATAGCCTTCCTTTGACAGAAGCGGCCGCTCCCGTCAATAAGCTCTCACGCTTTCCAATAAACTAAGGACACGTCAGGCCAACGCCTACGAGCGGGCCCATCTCCCCATATCCGGCTCCCGCGCGGACGAGCCTTCGGCACGGTAAACCGCGTTTAATCGAAAGCGCCCCTCCGGGCACCCCGTAGCCCCGTTCACCACATCAACGGCCGTTCGGATGCTACGCCAATGATACATCGACCGGTAAATAAAATAAACCAAACAACGAAAAAAAAGGGGTTGCAACACGAGGACTTCCCAGGGGGTCACCCGTCCTAGTACTACTCTCGCCCAAGCACGCTTAACTGCGGAGTTCTGATGGGATCCGGTGCATTAGTGCTGGTATGATCGCAACCGAAAGAATACCACCTCCTTATTCCTTTATACCTTTCCACGCCTTGATCCATGCCCACCTATGCTCTCATGTGTGGCCTTCGTTACGCGTCTCGGGCCCGCCGTGCGCGCGCGCGCGCCTTCGTCATAGCCTTCCTTTGACAGAAGCGGCCGCTCCCGTCAATAAGCTCTCACGCTTTCCAATAAACTAAGGACACGTCAGGCCAACGCCTACGAGCGGGCCCGTCTCCCCATATCCGGCTCCCGCGCGGACGAGCCTTCGGCACGGTAAACCGCGTTTAATCGAAAGCGCCCCTCCGGGCACCCCGTAGCCCCGTTCACCACATCAACGGCCGCTCGGATGCTACGCCAATGATACATCGACCGGTAAATAAAATAAACCAAACAACGAAAAAAAAGGGGTTGCAACACGAGGACTTCCCAGGGGGTCACCCATCCTAGTACTACTCTCGCCCAAGCACGCTTAACTGCGGAGTTCTGATGGGATCCGGTGCATTAGTGCTGGTATGATCGCAACCGAAAAAATACCACCTCCTTATTCCTTTATACCTTTCCACGCCTTGATCCATGCCCACCTATGCTCTCATGTGTGGCCTTCGTTACGCGTCCCGGGCCCGCCGTGCGCGCGCGCGCGCCTTCGTCATAGCCTTCCTTTGACAGAAGCGGCCGCTCCCGTCAATAAGCTCTCACGCTTTCCAATAAACTAAGGACACGTCAGGCCAACGCCTACGAGCGGGCCCGTCTCCCCATATCCGGCTCACGCGCGGACGAGCCTTCGGCACGGTAAACCGCGTTTAATCGAAAGCGCCCCTCCGGGCACCCCGTAGCCCCGTTCACCACATCAACGGCCGCTCGGATGCTACGCCAATGATACATCGACCGGTAAATAAAATAAACCAAACAACGAAAAAAAAGGGGTTGCAACACGAGGACTTCCCAGGGGGTCACCCATCCTAGTACTACTCTCGCCCAAGCACGCTTAACTGCGGAGTTCTGATGGGATCCGGTGCATTAGTGCTGGTATGATCGCAACCGAAAGAATACCACCTCCTTATTCCTTTATACCTTTCCACGCCTTGATCCATGCCCACCTATGCTCTCATGTGTGGCCTTCGTTACGCGTCTCGGGCCCGCCGTGCGCGCGCGCGCGCCTTCGTCATAGCCTTCCTTTGACAGAAGCGGCCGCTCCCGTCAATAAGCTCTCACGCTTTCCAATAAACTAAGGACACGTCAGGCCAACGCCTACGAGCGGGCCCGTCTCCCCATATCCGGCTCCCGCGCGGACGGGCCTTCGGCACGGTAAACCGCGTTTAATCGAAAGCGCCCCTCCGGGCACCCCGTAGCCCCGTTCACCACATCAACGGCCGCTCGGATGCTACGCCAATGATACATCGACCGGTAAATAAAATAAACCAAACAACGAAAAAAAAGGGGTTGCAACACGAGGACTTCCCAGGGGGTCACCCATCCTAGTACTACTCTCGCCCAAGCACGCTTAACTGCGGAGTTCTGATGGGATCCGGTGCATTAGTGCTGGTATGATCGCAACCGAAAGAATACCACCTCCTTATTCCTTTATACCTTTCCACGCCTTGATCCATGCCCACCTATGCTCTCATGTGTGGCCTTCGTTACGCGTCTCGGGCCCGCCGTGCGCGCGCGCGCGCCTTCGTCATAGCCTTCCTTTGACAGAAGCGGCCGCTCCCGTCAATAAGCTCTCACGCTTTCCAATAAACTAAGGACACGTCAGGCCAACGCCTACGAGCGGGCCCGTCTCCCCATATCCGGCTCCCGCGCGGACGAGCCTTCGGCACGGTAAACCGCGTTTAATCGAAAGCGCCCCTCCGGGCACCCCGTAGCCCCGTTCACCACATCAACGGCCGCTCGGATGCTACGCCAATGATACATCGACCGGTAAATAAAATAAACCAAACAACGAAAAAAAAGGGGTTGCAACACGAGGACTTCCCAGGGGGTCACCCATCCTAGTACTACTCTCGCCCAAGCACGCTTAACTGCGGAGTTCTGATGGGATCCGGTGCATTAGTGCTGGTATGATCGCAACCGAAAGAATACCACCTCCTTATTCCTTTATACCTTTCCACGCCTTGATCCATGCCCACCTATGCTCTCATGTGTGGCCTTCGTTACGCGTCTCGGGCCCGCCGTGCGCGCGCGCGCGCCTTCGTCATAGCCTTCCTTTGACAGAAGCGGCCGCTCCCGTCAATAAGCTCTCACGCTTTCCAATAAACTAAGGACACGTCAGGCCAACGCCTACGAGCGGGCCCGTCTCCCCATATCCGGCTCCCGCGCGGACGAGCCTTCGGCACGGTAAACCGCGTTTAATCGAAAGCGCCCCTCCGGGCACCCCGTAGCCCCGTTCACCACATCAACGGCCGCTCGGATGCTACGCCAATGATACATCGACCGGTAAATAAAATAAACCAAACAAGGAAAAAAAAGGGGTTGCAACACGAGGACTTCCCAGAGGGTCACCCATCCTAGTACTACTCTCGCCCAAGCACGCTTAACTGCGGAGTTCTGATGGGATCCGGTGCATTAGTGCTGGTATGATCGCAACCGAAAGAATACCACCTCCTTATTCCTTTATACCTTTCCACGCCTTGATCCATGCCCACCTATGCTCTCATGTGTGGCCTTCGTTACGCGTCTCGGGCCCGCCGTGCGCGCGCGCGCGCCTTCGTCATAGCCTTCCTTTGACAGAAGCGGCCGCTCCCGTCAATAAGCTCTCACGCTTTCCAATAAACTAAGGACACGTCAGGCCAACGCCTACGAGCGGGCCCGTCTCCCCATATCCGGCTCCCGCGCGGACGAGCCTTCGGCACGGTAAACCGCGTTTCATCGAAAGCGCCCCTCCGGGCACCCCGTAGCCCCGTTCACCACATCAACGGCCGCTCGGATGCTACGCCAATGATACATCGACCGGTAAATAAAATAAACCAAACAACGAAAAAAAAGGGGTTGCAACACGAGGACTTCCCAGGGGGTCACCCATCCTAGTACTACTCTCGCCCAAGCACGCTTAACTGCGGAGTTCTGATGGGATCCGGTGCATTAGTGCTGGTATGATCGCAACCGAAAGAATACCACCTCCTTATTCCTTTATACCTTTCCACGCCTTGATCCATGCCCACCTATGCTCTCATGTGTGGCCTTCGTTACGCGTCTCGGGCCCGCCGTGCGCGCGCGCGCGCCTTCGTCATAGCCTTCCTTTGACAGAAGCGGCCGCTCCCGTCAATAAGCTCTCACGCTTTCCAATAAACTAAGGACACGTCAGGCTACGAGCGGGCCCGTCTCCCCATATCCGGCTCCCGCGCGGACGAGCCTTCGGCACGGTAAACCGCGTTTAATCGAAAGCGCCCCTCCGGGCACCCCGTAGCCCCGTTCACCACATCAACGGCCGCTCGGATGCTACGCCAATGATACATCGACCGGTAAATAAAATAAACCAAACAAAGAAAAAAAAGGGGTTGCAACACGAGGACTTCCCAGGGGGTCACCCATCCTAGTACTACTCTCGCCCAAGCACGCTTAACTACGGAGTTCTGATGGGATCCGGTGCATTAGTGCTGGTATGATCGCAACCGAAAGAATACCACCTCCTTATTCCTTTATACCTTTCCACGTCTTGATCCATGCCCACCTATGCTCTCATGTGTGGCCTTCGTTACGCGTCTCGGGCCCGCCGTGCGCGCGCGCGCGCCTTCGTCATAGCCTTCCTTTGACAGAAGCGGCCGCTCCCGTCAATAAGCTCTCACGCTTTCCAATAAACTAAGGACACGTCAGGCCAACGCCTACGAGCGGGCCCGTCTCCCCATGTCCGGCTCCCGCGCGGACGAGCCTTCGGCACGGTAAACCGCGTTTAATCGAAAGCGCCCCTCCGGGCACCCCGTAGCCCCGTTCACCACATCAACGGCCGCTCGGATGCTACGCCAATGATACATCGACCGGTAAATAAAATAAACCAAACAACGAAAAAAAAGGGGTTGCAACACGAGGACTTCCCAGGGGGTCACCCATCCTAGTACTAATCTCGCCCAAGCACGCTTAACTGCGGAGTTCTGATGGGATCCGGTGCATTAGTGCTGGTATGATCGCAACCGAAAGAATACCACCTCCTTATTCCTTTATACCTTTCCACGCCTTGATCCATGCCCACCTATGCTCTCATGTGTGGCCTTCGTTACGCGTCTCGGGCACGCCGTGCGCGCGCGCGCGCCTTCGTCATAGCCTTCCTTTGACAGAAGCGGCCGCTCCCGTCAATAAGCTCTCACGCTTTCCAATAAACTAAGGACACGTCAGGCCAACGCCTACGAGCGGGCCCGTCTCCCCATATCCGGCTCCCGCGCGGACGAGCCTTCAGCACGGTAAACCGCGTTTAATCGAAAGCGCCCCTCCGGGCACCCCGTAGCCCCGTTCACCACATCAACGGCCGCTCGGATGCTACGCCAATGATATATCGACCGGTAAATAAAATAAACCAAACAACGAAAAAAAAGGGGTTGCAACACGAGGACTTCCCAGGGGGTCACCCATCCTAGTACTACTCTCGCCCAAGCACGCTTAACTGCGGAGTTCTGATGGGATCCGGTGCATTAGTGCTGGTATGATCGCAACCGAAAGAATACCACCTCCTTATTCCTTTATACCTTTCCACGCCTTGATCCATGCCCACCTATGCTCTCATGTGTGGCCTTCGTTACGCGTCTCGGGCCCGCCGTGCGCGCGCGCGCGCCTTCGTCATAGCCTTCCTTTGACAAAATCGGCCGCTCCCGTCAATAAGCTCTCACGCTTTCCAATAAACTAAGGACACGTCAGGCCAACGCCTACGAGCGGGCCTGTCTCCCCATATCCGGCTCCCGCGCGGACGAGCCTTCGGCACGGTAAACCGCGTTTAATCGAAAGCGCCCCTCCGGGCACCCGTAGCCCCGTTCACCACATCAACGGCCGCTCGGATGCTACGCCAATGATACATCGACCGGTAAATAAAATAAACCAAACAACGAAAAAAAAGGGGTTGCAACACGAGGACTTCCCAGGGGGTCACCCATCCTAGTACTACTCTCGCCCAAGCACGCTTAACTGCGGAGTTCTGATGGGATCCGGTGCATTAGTGCTGGTATGATCGCAACCGAAAGAATACCACCTCCTTATTCCTTTATACCTTTCCACGCCTTGATCCATGCCCACCTATGCTCTCATGTGTCGCCTTCGTTACGCGTCTCGGGGCCGCCGTGCGCGCGCGCGCGCCTTCGTCATAGCCTTCCTTTGACAAAAGCGCCGCTCCCGTCAATAAGCTCGCACGCTTTCCAATAAACTAAGGACACGTCAGGCCAACGCCTACGAGCGGGCCCGTCTCCCCATATCCGGCTCCCGCGCGGACGAGCCTTCGGCACGGTAAACCGCGTTTAATCGAAAGCGCCCCTCCGGGCACCCCGTAGCCCCGTTCACCACATCAACGGCCGCTCGGATGCTACGCCAATGATACATCGACCGGTAAATAAAATAAACCAAACAACGAAAAAAAAGGGGTTGCAACACGAGGACTTCCCAGGGGGTCACCCGTCCTAGTACTACTCTCGCCCAAGCACGCTTAACTGCGGAGTTCTGATGGGATCCGGTGCATTAGTGCTGGTATGATCGCAACCGAAAGAATACCACCTCCTTATTCCTTTATACCTTTCCACGCCTTGATCCATGCCCACCTATGCTCTCATGTGTGGCCTTCGTTACGCGTCTCGGGCCCGCCGTGCGCGCGCGCGCGCCTTCATCATAGCCTTCCTTTGACAAAAGCGGCCGCTCCCGTCAATAAGCTCTCACGCTTTCCAATAAACTAAGGACACGTCAGGCCAACGCCTACGAGCGGGCCCGTCTCCCCATATCCGGCTCCCGCGCGGACGAGCCTTCGGCACGGTAAACCGCGTTTAATCGAAAGCGCCCCTCCGGGCACCCCGTAGCCCCGTTCACCACATCAACGGCCGCTCGGATGCTACGCCAATGATACATCGACCGGTAAAAAAAATAAACCAAACAACGAAAAAAAAGGGGTTGCAACACGAGGACTTCCCAGGGGGTCACCCATCCTAGTACTACTCTCGCCCAAGCACGCTTAACTGCGGAGTTCTGATGGGATCCGGTGCATTAGTGCTGGTATGATCGCAACCGAAAGAATACCACCTCCTTATTCCTTTATATCTTTCCACGCCTTGATCCATGCCCACCTATGCTCTCATGTGTGGCCTTCGTTACGCGTCTCGGGCCCGCCGTGCGCGCGCGCGCGCCTTCGTCATAGCCTTCCTTTGACAGAAGCGGCCGCTCCCGTCAATAAGCTCTCACGCTTTCCAATAAACTAAGGACACGTAAGGCCAACGCCTACGAGCGGGCCCGTCTCCCCATATCCGGCTCCCGCGCGGACGAGCCTTCGGCACGGTAAACCGCGTTTAATCGAAAGCGCCCCTCCGGGCACCCCGTAGCCCCGTTCACCACATCAACGGCCGCTCGGATGCTACGCCAATGATACATCGACCGGTAAATAAAATAAACCAAACAACGAAAAAAAAGGGGTTGCAACACGAGGACTTCCCAGGGGGTCACCCATCCTAGTACTACTCTCGCCCAAGCACGCTTAACTGCGGAGTTCTGATGGGATCCGGTGCATTAGTGCTGGTATGATCGCAACCGAAAGAATACCACCTCCTTATTCCTTTATACCTTTCCACGCCTTGATCCATGCCCACCTATGCTCTCATGTGTGGCCTTCGTTACGCGTCTCGGGCACGCCGTGCGCGCGCGCGCGCCTTCGTCATAGCCTTCCTTTGACAGAAGCGGCCGCTCCCGTCAATAAGCTCTCACGCTTTCCAATAAACTAAGGACACGTAAGGCCAACGCCTACGAGCGGGCCCGTCTCCCCATATCCGGCTCCCGCGCGGACGAGCCTTCGGCACGGTAAACCGCGTTTAATCGAAAGCGCCCCTCCGGGCACCCCGTAGCCCCGTTCACCACATCAACGGCCGCTCGGATGCTACGCCAATGATACATCGACCGGTAAATAAAATAAACCAAACAACGAAAAAAAAGGGGTTGCAACACGAGGACTTCCCAGGGGGTCACCCGTCCTAGTACTACTCTCGCCCAAGCACGCTTAACTGCGGAGTTCTGATGGGATCCGGTGCATTAGTGCTGGTATGATCGCAACCGAAAGAATACCACCTCCTTATTCCTTTATACCTTTCCACGCCTTGATCCATGCCCACCTATGCTCTCATGTGTGGCCTTCGTTACGCGTCTCGGGCCCGCCGTGCGCGCGCGCGCGCCTTCGTCATAGCCTTCCTTTGACAGAAGCGGCCGCTCCCGTCAACAAGCTCTCACGCTTTCCAATAAACTAAGGACACGTCAGGCTACGAGCGGGCCCGTCTCCCCATATCTGGCTCCCGCGCGGACGAGCCTTCGGCACGGTAAACCGCGTTTAATCGAAAGCGCCCCTCCGGGCACCCCGTAGCCCCGTTCACCACATCAACGGCCGCTCGGATGCTACGCCAATGATACATCGACCGGTAAATAAAATTAACCAAACAACGAAAAAAAAGGGGTTGCAACACGAGGACTTCCCAGGGGGTCACCCATCCTAGTACTACTCTCGCCCAAGCACGCTTAACTGCGGAGTTCTGATGGGATCCGGTGCATTAGTGCTGGTATGATCGCAACCGAAAGAATACCACCTCCTTATTCCTTTATACCTTTCCACGCCTTGATCCATGCCCACCTATGCTCTCATGTGTGGCCTTCGTTACGCGTCTCGGGCCCGCCGTGCGCGCGCGCGCGCCTTCGTCATAGCCTTCCTTTGACAGAAGCGGCCGCTCCCGTCAATAAGCTCTCACGCTTTCCAATAAACTAAGGACACGTCAGGCCAACGCCTACGAGCGGGCCCGTCTCCCCATATCCGGCTCCCGCGCGGACGAGCCTTCGGCACGGTAAACCGCGTTTAATCGAAAGCGCCCCTCCGGGCACCCCGTAGCCCCGTTCACCACATCAACGGCCGCTCGGATGCTACGCCAATGATACATCGACCGGTAAATAAAATAAACCAAACAACGAAAAAAAAGGGGTTGCAACACGAGGACTTCCCAGGGGGTCACCCATCCTAGTACTACTCTCGCCCAAGCACGCTTAACTGCGGAGTTCTGATGGGATCCGGTGCATTAGTGCTGGTATGATCGCAACCGAAAGAATACCACATCCTTATTCCTTTATACCTTTCCACGCCTTGATCCATGCCCACCTATGCTCTCATGTGTGGCCTTCGTTACGCGTCTCGGGCCCGCCGTGCGCGCGCGCGCGCCTTCGTCATAGCCTTCCTTTGACAGAAGCGGCCGCTCCCGTCAATAAGCTCTCACGCTTTCCAATAAACTAAGGACACGTCAGGCCAACGCCTACGAGCGGGCCCGTCTCCCCATATCCGGCTCCCGCGCGGACGAGCCTTCGGCACGGTAAACCGCGTTTAATCGAAAGCGCCCCTCCGGGCACCCCGTAGCCCCGTTCACCACATCAACGGCCGCTCGGATGCTACGCCAATGATACATCGACCGGTAAATAAAATAAACCAAACAACGAAAAAAAAGGGGTTGCAACACGAGGACTTCCCAGGGGGTCACCCATCCTAGTACTACTCTCGCCCAAGCACGCTTAACTGCGGAGTTCTGATGGGATCCGGTGCATTAGTGCTGGTATGATCGCAACCGAAAGAATACCACCTCCTTATTCCTTTATACCTTTCCACGCCTTGATCCATGCCCACCTATGCTCTCATGTGTGGCCATCGTTACGCGTCTCGGGCCCGCCGTGCGCGCGCGCGCGCGCCTTCGTCATAGCCTTCCTTTGACAGAAGCGGCCGCTCCCGTCAATAAGCTCTCACGCTTTCCAATAAACTAAGGACACGTCAGGCCAACGCCTACGAGCGGGCCCGTCTCCCCATATCCGGCTCCCGCGCGGACGAGCCTTCGGCACGGTAAACCGCGTTTAATCGAAAGCGCCCCTCCGGGCACCCCGTAGCCCCGTTCACCACATCAACGGCCGCTCGGATGCTACGCCAATGATACATCGACCGGTAAATAAAATAAACCAAACAACGAAAAAAAAGGGGTTGCAACACGAGGACTTCCCAGGGGGTCACCCATCCTAGTACTACTCTCGCCCAAGCACGCTTAACTGCGGAGTTCTGATGGGATCCGGTGCATTAGTGCTGGTATGATCGCAACCGAAAGAATACCACCTCCTTATTCCTTTATACCTTTCCACGCCTTGATCCATGCCCACCTATGCTCTCATGTGTGGCCTTCGTTACGCGTCTCGGGCCCGCCGTGCGCGCGCGCGCGCCTTCGTCATAGCCTTCCTTTGACAGAAGCGGCCGCTCCCGTCAATAAGCTCTCACGCTTTCCAATAAACTAAGGACACGTCAGGCCAACGCCTACGAGCGGGCCCGTCTCCCCATATCCGGCTCCCGCGCGGACGAGCCTTCGGCACGGTAAACCGCGTTTAATCAAAAGCGCCCCTCCGGGCACCCCGTAGCCCCGTTCACCACATCAACGGCCGCTCGGATGCTACGCCAATGATACATCGACCGGTAAATAAAATAAACCAAACAACGAAAAAAAAGGGGTTGCAACACGAGGACTTCCCAGGGGGTCACCCATCCTAGTACTACTCTCGCCCAAGCACGCTTAACTGCGGAGTTCTGATGGGATCCGGTGCATTAGTGCTGGTATGATCGCAACCGAAAGAATACCACCTCCTTATTCCTTTATACCTTTCCACGCCTTGATCCATGCCCACCTATGCTCTCATGTGTGGCCTTCGTTACGCGTCTCGGGCCCGCCGTGCGCGCGCGCGCGCCTTCGTCATAGCCTTCCTTTGACAGAAGCGGCCGCTCCCGTCAATAAGCTCTCACGCTTTCCAATAAACTAAGGACACGTCAGGCCAACGCCTACGAGCGGGCCCGTCTCCCCATATCCGGCTCCCGCGCGGACGAGCCTTCGGCACGGTAAACCGCGTTTAATCGAAAGCGCCCCTCCGGGCACCCCGTAGCCCCGTTCACCACATCAACGGCCGCTCGGATGCTACGCCAATGACACATCGACCGGTAAATAAAATAAACCAAACAACGAAAAAAAAGGGGTTGCAACACGAGGACTTCCCAGGGGGTCACCCATCCTAGTACTACTCTCGCCCAAGCACGCTTAACTGCGGAGTTCTGATGGGATCCGGTGCATTAGTGCTGGTATGATCGCAACCGAAAGAATACCACCTCCTTATTCCTTTATACCTTTCCACGCCTTGATCCATGCCCACCTATGCTCTCATGTGTGGCCTTCGTTACGCGTCTCGGGCCCGCCGTGCGCGCGCGCGCGCCTTCGTCATAGCCTTCCTTTGACAGAAGCGGCCGCTCCCGTCAATAAGCTCTCACGCTTTCCAATAAACTAAGGACACGTCAGGCCAACGCCTACGAGCGGGCCCGTCTCCCCATATCCGGCTCCCGCGCGGACGAGCCTTCGGCACGGTAAACCGCGTTTAATCGAAAGCGCCCCTCCGGGCACCCCGTAGCCCCGTTCACCACATCAACGGCCGCTCGGATGCTACGCCAATGATACATCGACCGGTAAATAAAATAAACCAAACAACGAAAAAAAAGGGGTTGCAACACGAGGACTTCCCAGGGGGTCACCCATCCTAGTACTACTCTCGCCCAAGCACGCTTAACTGCGGAGTTCTGATGGGATCCGGTGCATTAGTGCTGGTATGATCGCAACCGAAAGAATACCACCTCCTTATTCCTTTATACCTTTCCACGCCTTGATCCATGCCCACCTATGCTCTCATGTGTGGCCTTCGTTACGCGTCTCGGGCACGCCGTGCGCGCGCGCGCGCCTTCGTCATAGCCTTCCTTTGACAGAAGCGGCCGCTCCCGTCAATAAGCTCTCACGCTTTCCAATAAACTAAGGACACGTCAGGCCAACGCCTACGAGCGGGCCCGTCTCCCCATATCCGGCTCCCGCGCGGACGAGCCTTCGGCACGGTAAACCGCGTTTAATCGAAAGCGCCCCTCCGGGCACCCCGTAGCCCCGTTCACCACATCAACGGCCGCTCGGATGCTACGCCAATGACACATCGACCGGTAAATAAAATAAACCAAACAACGAAAAAAAAGGGGTTGCAACACGAGGACTTCCCAGGGGGTCACCCATCCTAGTACTACTCTCGCCCAAGCACGCTTAACTGCGGAGTTCTGATGGGATCCGGTGCATTAGTGCTGGTATGATCGCAACCGAAAGAATACCACCTCCTTATTCCTTTATACCTTTCCACGCCTTGATCCATGCCCACCTATGCTCTCATGTGTGGCCTTCGTTACGCGTCACGGGCCCGCCGTGCGCGCGCGCGCGCCTTTGTCATAGCCTTCCTTTGACAGAAGCGGCCGCTCCCGTCAATAAGCTCTCACGCTTTCCAATAAACTAAGGACACGTCAGGCCAACGCCTACGAGCGGGCCCGTCTCCCCATATCCGGCTCCCGCGCGGACGAGCCTTCGGCACGGTAAACCGCGTTTAATCGAAAGCGCCCCTCCGGGCACCCCGTAGCCCCGTTCACCACATCAACGGCCGCTCGGATGCTACGCCAATGATACATCGACCGGTAAATAAAATAAACCAAACAACGAAAAAAAAGGGGTTGCAACACGAGGACTTCCCAGGGGGTCACCCATCCTAGTACTACTCTCGCCCAAGCACGCTTAACTGCGGAGTTCTGATGGGATCCGGTGCATTAGTGCTGGTATGATCGCAACCGAAAGAATACCACCTCCTTATTCCTTTATACCTTTCCACGCCTTGATCCATGCCCACCTATGCTCTCATGTGTGGCCTTCGTTACGCGTCTCGGGCCCGCCGTGCGCGCGCGCGCGCCTTCGTCATAGCCTTCCTTTGACAGAAGTGGCCGCTCCCGTCAATAAGCTCTCACGCTTTCCAATAAACTAAGGACACGTCAGGCCAACGCCTACGAGCGGGCCCGTCTCCCCATATCCGGCTCCCGCGCGGACGAGCCTTCGGCACGGTAAACCGCGTTTAATCGAAAGCGCCCCTCCGGGCACCCCGTAGCCCCGTTCACCACATCAACGGCCGCTCGGATGCTACGCCAATGACACATCGACCGGTAAATAAAATAAACCAAACAACGAAAAAAAAGGGGTTGCAACACGAGGACTTCCCAGGGGGTCACCCATCCTAGTACTACTCTCGCCCAAGCACGCTTAACTGCGGAGTTCTGATGGGATCCGGTGCATTAGTGCTGGTATGATCGCAACCGAAAGAATACCACCTCCTTATTCCTTTATACCTTTCCACGCCTTGATCCATGCCCACCTATGCTCTCATGTGTGGCCTTCGTTACGCGTCACGGGCCCGCCGTGCGCGCGCGCGCGCCTTTGTCATAGCCTTCCTTTGACAGAAGCGGCCGCTCCCGTCAATAAGCTCTCACGCTTTCCAATAAACTAAGGACACGTCAGGCCAACGCCTACGAGCGGGCCCGTCTCCCCATATCCGGCTCCCGCGCGGACGAGCCTTCGGCACGGTAAACCGCGTTTAATCGAAAGCGCCCCTCCGGGCACCCCGTAGCCCCGTTCACCACATCAACGGCCGCTCGGATGCTACGCCAATGATACATCGACCGGTAAATAAAATAAACCAAACAACGAAAAAAAAGGGGTTGCAACACGAGGACTTCCCAGGGGGTCACCCATCCTAGTACTACTCTCGCCCAAGCACGCTTAACTGCGGATTTCTGATGGGATCCGGTGCATTAGTGCTGGTATGATCGCAACCGAAAGAATACCACCTCCTTATTCCTTTATACCTTTCCACGCCTTGATCCATGCCCACCTATGCTCTCATGTGTGGCCTTCGTTACGCGTCACGGGCCCGCCGTGCGCGCGCGCGCGCCTTTGTCATAGCCTTCCTTTGACAGAAGCGGCCGCTCCCGTCAATAAGCTCTCACGCTTTCCAATAAACTAAGGACACGTCAGGCCAACGCCTACGAGCGGGCCCGTCTCCCCATATCCGGCTCCCGCGCGGACGAGCCTTCGGCACGGTAAACCGCGTTTAATCGAAAGCGCCCCTCCGGGCACCCCGTAGCCCCGTTCACCACATCAACGGCCGCTCGGATGCTACGCCAATGATACATCGACCGGTAAATAAAATAAACCAAACAACGAAAAAAAAGGGGTTGCAACACGAGGACTTCCCAGGGGGTCACCCATCCTAGTACTACTCTCGCCCAAGCACGCTTAACTGCGGAGTTCTGATGGGATCCGGTGCATTAGTGCTGGTATGATCGCAACCGAAAGAATACCACCTCCTTATTCCTTTATACCTTTCCACGCCTTGATCCATGCCCACCTATGCTCTCATGTGTGGCCTTCGTTACGCGTCTCGGGCCCGCCGTGCGCGCGCGCGCGCCTTCGTCATAGCCTTCCTTTGACAGAAGTGGCCGCTCCCGTCAATAAGCTCTCACGCTTTCCAATAAACTAAGGACACGTCAGGCCAACGCCTACGAGCGGGCCCGTCTCCCCATATCCGGCTCCCGCGCGGACGAGCCTTCGGCACGGTAAACCGCGTTTAATCGAAAGCGCCCCTCCGGGCACCCCGTAGCCCCGTTCACCACATCAACGGCCGCTCGGATGCTACGCCAATGACACATCGACCGGTAAATAAAATAAACCAAACAACGAAAAAAAAGGGGTTGCAACACGAGGACTTCCCAGGGGGTCACCCATCCTAGTACTACTCTCGCCCAAGCACGCTTAACTGCGGAGTTCTGATGGGATCCGGTGCATTAGTGCTGGTATGATCGCAACCGAAAGAATACCACCTCCTTATTCCTTTATACCTTTCCACGCCTTGATCCATGCCCACCTATGCTCTCATGTGTGGCCTTCGTTACGCGTCACGGGCCCGCCGTGCGCGCGTGCGCGCGCCTTTGTCATAGCCTTCCTTTGACAGAAGCGGCCGCTCCCGTCAATAAGCTCTCACGCTTTCCAATAAACTAAGGACACGTCAGGCCAACGCCTACGAGCGGGCCCGTCTCCCCATATCCGGCTCCCGCGCGGACGAGCCTTCGGCACGGTAAACCGCGTTTAATCGAAAGCGCCCCTCCGGGCACCCCGTAGCCCCGTTCACCACATCAACGGCCGCTCGGATGCTACGCCAATGATACATCGACCGGTAAATAAAATAAACCAAACAACGAAAAAAAAGGGGTTGCAACACGAGGACTTCCCAGGGGGTCACCCATCCTAGTACTACTCTCGCCCAAGCACGCTTAACTGCGGAGTTCTGATGGGATCCGGTGCATTAGTGCTGGTATGATCGCAACCGAAAGAATACCACCTCCTTATTCCTTTATACCTTTCCACGCCTTGATCCATGCCCACCTATGCTCTCATGTGTGGCCTTCGTTACGCGTCTCGGGCCCGCCGTGCGCGCGCGCGCGCGCCTTCGTCATAGCCTTCCTTTGACAGAAGTGGCCGCTCCCGTCAATAAGCTCTCACGCTTTCCAATAAACTAAGGACACGTCAGGCCAACGCCTACGAGCGGGCCCGTCTCCCCATATCCGGCTCCCGCGCGGACGAGCCTTCGGCACGGTAAACCGCGTTTAATCGAAAGCGCCCCTCCGGGCACCCCGTACCCCGTTCACCACATCAACGGCCGCTCGGATGCTACGCCAATGATACATCGACCGGTAAATAAAATAAACCAAACAACGAAAAAAAAGGGGTTGCAACACGAGGACTTCCCAGGGGGTCACCCATCCTAGTACTACTCTCGCCCAAGCACGCTTAACTGCGGAGTTCTGATGGGATCCGGTGCATTAGTGCTGGTATGATCGCAACCGAAAGAATACCACATCCTTATTCCTTTATACCTTTCCACGCCTTGATCCATGCCCACCTATGCTCTCATGTGTGGCCTTCGTTACGCGTCTCGGGCCCGCCGTGCGCGCGCGCGCGCCTTCGTCATAGCCTTCCTTTGACAGAAGCGGCCGCTCCCGTCAATAAGCTCTCACGCTTTCCAATAAACTAAGGACACGTCAGGCCAACGCCTACGAGCGGGCCCGTCTCCCCATAACCGGCTCCCGCGCGGACGAGCCTTCGGCACGGTAAACCGCGTTTAATCGAAAGCGCCCCTCCGGGCACCCCGTAGCCCCGTTCACCACATCAACGGCCGCTCGGATGCTACGCCAATGATACATCGACCGGTAAATAAAATAAACCAAACAACGAAAAAAAAGGGGTTGCAACACGAGGACTTCCCAGGGGGTCACCCATCCTAGTACTACTCTCGCCCAAGCACGCTTAACTGCGGAGTTCTGATGGGATCCGGTGCATTAGTGCTGGTATGATCGCAACCGAAAGAATACCACCTCCTTATTCCTTTATACCTTTCCACGCCTTGATCCATGCCCACCTATGCTCTCATGTGTGGCCATCGTTACGCGTCTCGGGCCCGCCGTGCGCGCGCGCGCGCCTTCGTCATAGCCTTCCTTTGACAGAAGCGGCCGCTCCCGTCAATAAGCTCTCACGCTTTCCAATAAACTAAGGACACGTCAGGCCAACGCCTACGAGCGGGCCCGTCTCATATCCGGCTCCCGCGCGGACGAGCCTTCGGCACGGTAAACCGCGTTTAATCGAAAGCGCCCCTCCGGGCACCCCGTAGCCCCGTTCACCACATCAACGGCCGCTCGGATGCTACGCCAATGATACATCGACCGGTAAATAAAATAAACCAAACAACGAAAAAAAAGGGGTTGCAACACGAGGACTTCCCAGGGGGTCACCCATCCTAGTACTACTCTCGCCCAAGCACGCTTAACTGCGGAGTTCTGATGGGATCCGGTGCATTAGTGCTGGTATGATCGCAACCGAAAGAATACCACCTCCTTATTCCTTTATACCTTTCCACGCCTTGATCCATGCCCACCTATGCTCTCATGTGTGGCCATCGTTACGCGTCTCGGGCCCGCCGTGCGCGCGCGCGCGCCTTCGTCATAGCCTTCCTTTGACAGAAGCGGCCGCTCCCGTCAATAAGCTCTCACGCTTTCCAATAAACTAAGGACACGTCAGGCCAACGCCTACGAGCGGGCCCGTCTCCCCATATCCGGCTCCCGCGCGGACGAGCCTTCGGCACGGTAAACCGCGTTTAATCGAAAGCGCCCCTCCGGGCACCCCGTAGCCCCGTTCACCACATCAACGGCCGCTCGGATGCTACGCCAATGATACATCGACCGGTAAATAAAATAAACCAAACAACGAAAAAAAAGGGGTTGCAACACGAGGACTTCCCAGGGGGTCACCCATCCTAGTACTACTCTCGCCCAAGCACGCTTAACTGCGGAGTTCTGATGGGATCCGGTGCATTAGTGCTGGTATGATCGCAACCGAAAGAATACCACCTCCTTATTCCTTTATACCTTTCCACGCCTTGATCCATGCCCACCTATGCTCTCATGTGTGGCCTTCGTTACGCGTCTCGGGCCCGCCGTGCGCGCGCGCGCGCGCCTTCGTCATAGCCTTCCTTTGACAGAAGCGGCCGCTCCCGTCAATAAGCTCTCACGCTTTCCAATAAACTAAGGACACGTCAGGCCAACGCCTACGAGCGGGCCCGTCTCCCCATATCCGGCTCCCGCGCGGACGAGCCTTCGGCACGGTAAACCGCGTTTAATCGAAAGCGCCCCTCCGGGCACCCCGTAGCCCCGTTCACCACATCAACGGCCGCTCGGATGCTACGCCAATGATACATCGACCGGTAAATAAAATAAACCAAACAACGAAAAAAAAGGGGTTGCAACACGAGGACTTCCCAGGGGGTCACCCATCCTAGTACTACTCTCGCCCAAGCACGCTTAACTGCGGAGTTCTGATGGGATCCGGTGCATTAGTGCTGGTATGATCGCAACCGAAAGAATACCACCTCCTTATTCCTTTATACCTTTCCACGCCTTGATCCATGCCCACCTATGCTCTCATGTGTGGCCTTCGTTACGCGTCTCGGGCCCGCCGTGCGCGCGCGCGCGCGCCTTCGTCATAGCCTTCCTTTGACAGAAGCGGCCGCTCCCGTCAATAAGCTCTCACGCTTTCCAATAAACTAAGGACACGTCAGGCCAACGCCTACGAGCGGGCCCGTCTCCCCATATCCGGCTCCCGCGCGGACGTGCCTTCGGCACGGTAAACCGCGTTTAATCGAAAGCGCCCCTCCGGGCACCCCGTAGCCCCGTTCACCACATCAACGGCCGCTCGGATGCTACGCCAATGATACATCGACCGGTAAATAAAATAAACCAAACAACGAAAAAAAAGGGGTTGCAACACGAGGACTTCCCAGGGGGTCACCCATCCTAGTACTACTCTCGCCCAAGCACGCTTAACTGCGGAGTTCTGATGGGATCCGGTGCATTAGTGCTGGTATGATCGCAACCGAAAGAATACCACCTCCTTATTCCTTTATACCTTTCCACGCCTTGATCCATGCCCACCTATGCTCTCATGTGTGGCCTTCGTTACGCGTCTCGGGCCCGCCGTGCGCGCGCGCGCGCCTTCGTCTTAGCCTTCCTTTGACAGAAGCGGCCGCTCCCGTCAATAAGCTCTCACGCTTTCCAATAAACTAAGGACACGTCAGGCCAACGCCTACGAGCGGGCCCGTCTCCCCATATCCGGCTCCCGCGCGGACGAGCCTTCGGCACGGTAAACCGCGTTTAATCGAAAGCGCCCCTCCGGGCACCCCGTAGCCCCGTTCACCACATCAACGGCCGCTCGGATGCTACGCCAATGATACATCGACCGGTAAATAAAATAAACCAAACAACGAAAAAAAAGGGGTTGCAACACGAGGACTTCCCAGGGGGTCACCCATCCTAGTACTACTCTCGCCCAAGCACGCTTAACTGCGGATTTCTGATGGGATCCGGTGCATTAGTGCTGGTATGATCGCAACCGAAAGAATACCACCTCCTTATTCCTTTATACCTTTCCACGCCTTGATCCATGCCCACCTATGCTCTCATGTGTGGCCTTCGTTACGCGTCTCGGGCCCGCCGTGCGCGCGCGCGCGCCTTCGTCATAGCCTTCCTTTGACAGAAGCGGCCGCTCCCGTCAATAAGCTCTCACGCTTTCCAATAAACTAAGGACACGTCAGGCCAACGCCTACGAGCGGGCCCGTCTCCCCATATCCGGCTCCCGCGCGGACGAGCCTTCGGCACGGTAAAACCGCGTTTAATCGAAAGCGCCCCTCCGGGCACCCCGTAGCCCCGTTCACCACATCAACGGCCGCTCGGATGCTACGCCAATGATACATCGACCGGTAAATAAAATAAACCAAACAACGAAAAAAAAGGGGTTGCAACACGAGGACTTCCCAGGGGGTCACCCATCCTAGTACTACTCTCGCCCAAGCACGCTTAACTGCGGAGTTCTGATGGGATCCGGTGCATTAGTGCTGGTATGATCGCAACCGAAAGAATACCACCTCCTTATTCCTTTATACCTTTCCATGCCTTGATCCATGCCCACCTATGCTCTCATGTGTGGCCTTCGTTACGCGTCTCGGGCCCGCCGTGCGCGCGCGCGCGCCTTCGTCATAGCCTTCCTTTGACAGAAGCGGCCGCTCCCGTCAATAAGCTCTCACGCTTTCCAATAAACTAAGGACACGTCAGGCCAACGCCTACGAGCGGGCCCGTCTCCCCATATCCGGCTCCCGCGCGGACGAGCCTTCGGCACGGTAAACCGCGTTTAATCGAAAGCGCCCCTCCGGGCACCCCGTAGCCCCGTTCACCACATCAACGGCCGCTCGGATGCTACGCCAATGATACATCGACCGGTAAATAAAATAAACCAAACAACGAAAAAAAAGGGGTTGCAACACGAGGACTTCCCAGGGGGTCACCCATCCTAGTACTACTCTCGCCCAAGCACGCTTAACTGCGGAGTTCTGATGGGATCCGGTGCATTAGTGCTGGTATGATCGCAACCGAAAGAATACCACCTCCTTATTCCTTTATACCTTTCCACGCCTTGATCCATGCCCACCTATGCTCTCATGTGTGGCCTTCGTTACGCGTCTCGGGCCCGCCGTGCGCGCGCGCGCGCCTTCGTCATAGCCTTCCTTTGACAGAAGCGGCCGCTCCCGTCAATAAGCTCTCACGCTTTCCAATAAACTAAGGACACGTCAGGCCAACGCCTACGAGCGGGCCCGTCTCCCCATATCCGGCTCCCGCGCGGACGTGCCTTCGGCACGGTAAAACCGCGTTTAATCGAAAGCGCCCCTCCGGGCACCCCGTAGCCCCGTTCACCACATCAACGGCCGCTCGGATGCTACGCCAATGATACATCGACCGGTAAATAAAATAAACCAAACAACGAAAAAAAAGGGGTTGCAACACGAGGACTTCCCAGGGGGTCACCCATCCTAGTACTACTCTCGCCCAAGCACGCTTAACTGCGGAGTTCTGATGGGATCCGGTGCATTAGTGCTGGTATGATCGCAACCGAAAGAATACCACCTCCTTATTCCTTTATACCTTTCCACGCCTTGATCCATGCCCACCTATGCTCTCATGTGTGGCCTTCGTTACGCGTCTCGGGCCCGCCGTGCGCGCGCGCGCGCCTTCGTCTTAGCCTTCCTTTGACAGAAGCGGCCGCTCCCGTCAATAAGCTCTCACGCTTTCCAATAAACTAAGGACACGTCAGGCCAACGCCTACGAGCGGGCCCGTCTCCCCATATCCGGCTCCCGCGCGGACGAGCCTTCGGCACGGTAAACCGCGTTTAATCGAAAGCGCCCCTCCGGGCACCCCGTAGCCCCGTTCACCACATCAACGGCCGCTCGGATGCTACGCCAATGATACATCGACCGGTAAATAAAATAAACCAAACAACGAAAAAAAAGGGGTTGCAACACGAGGACTTCCCAGGGGGTCACCCATCCTAGTACTACTCTCGCCCAAGCACGCTTAACTGCGGATTTCTGATGGGATCCGGTGCATTAGTGCTGGTATGATCGCAACCGAAAGAATACCACCTCCTTATTCCTTTATACCTTTCCACGCCTTGATCCATGCCCACCTATGCTCTCATGTGTGGCCTTCGTTACGCGTCTCGGGCCCGCCGTGCGCGCGCGCGCGCCTTCGTCATAGCCTTCCTTTGACAGAAGCGGCCGCTCCCGTCAATAAGCTCTCACGCTTTCCAATAAACTAAGGACACGTCAGGCCAACGCCTACGAGCGGGCCCGTCTCCCCATATCCGGCTCCCGCGCGGACGAGCCTTCGGCACGGTAAACCGCGTTTAATCGAAAGCGCCCCTCCGGGCACCCCGTAGCCCCGTTCACCACATCAACGGCCGCTCGGATGCTACGCCAATGATACATCGACCGGTAAATAAAATAAACCAAACAACGAAAAAAAAGGGGTTGCAACACGAGGACTTCCCAGGGGGTCACCCATCCTAGTACTACTCTCGCCCAAGCACGCTTAACTGCGGAGTTCTGATGGGATCCGGTGCATTAGTGCTGGTATGATCGCAACCGAAAGAATACCACCTCCTTATTCCTTTATACCTTTCCACGCCTTGATCCATGCCCACCTATGCTCTCATGTGTGGCCTTCGTTACGCGTCTCGGGCCCGCCGTGCGCGCGCGCGCGCCTTCGTCATAGCCTTCCTTTGACAGAAGCGGCCGCTCCCGTCAATAAGCTCTCACGCTTTCCAATAAACTAAGGACACGTCAGGCCAACGCCTACGAGCGGGCCCGTCTCCCCATATCCGGCTCCCGCGCGGACGAGCCTTCGGCACGGTAAACCGCGTTTAATCGAAAGCGCCCCTCCGGGCACCCCGTAGCCCCGTTCACCACATCAACGGCCGCTCGGATGCTACGCCAATGATACATCGACCGGTAAATAAAATAAACCAAACAACGAAAAAAAAGGGGTTGCAACACGAGGACTTCCCAGGGGGTCACCCATCCTAGTACTACTCTCGCCCAAGCACGCTTAACTGCGGAGTTCTGATGGGATCCGGTGCATTAGTGCTGGTATGATCGCAACCGAAAGAATACCACCTCCTTATTCCTTTATACCTTTCCACGCCTTGATCCATGCCCACCTATGCTCTCATGTGTGGCCTTCGTTACGCGTCTCGGGCACGCCGTGCGCGCGCGCGCGCCTTCGTCATAGCCTTCCTTTGACAGAAGCGGCCGCTCCCGTCAATAAGCTCTCACGCTTTCCAATAAACTAAGGACACGTCAGGCCAACGCCTACGAGCGGGCCCGTCTCCCCATATCCGGCTCCCGCGCGGACGAGCCTTCGGCACGGTAAACCGCGTTTAATCGAAAGCGCCCCTCCGGGCACCCCGTAGCCCCGTTCACCACATCAACGGCCGCTCGGATGCTACGCCAATGATACATCGACCGGTAAATAAAATAAACCAAACAACGAAAAAAAAGGGGTTGCAACAC
The DNA here is from genome assembly GCA_030545235.1 of Helianthus tuberosus. Classification (NCBI taxonomy): domain Eukaryota; kingdom Viridiplantae; phylum Streptophyta; class Magnoliopsida; order Asterales; family Asteraceae; genus Helianthus; species Helianthus tuberosus. The sequence goes on from CM060363.1 coordinate 132,081,558, forward strand.
GAGGACTTCCCAGGGGGTCACCCATCCTAGTACTACTCTCGCCCAAGCACGCTTAACTGCGGAGTTCTGATGGGATCCGGTGCATTAGTGCTGGTATGATCGCAACCGAAAGAATACCACCTCCTTATTCCTTTATACCTTTCCACGCCTTGATCCATGCCCACCTATGCTCTCATGTGTGGCCTTCGTTACGCGTCACGGGCCGGCCGTGCGCGCGCGCGCGCCTTTGTCATAGCCTTCCTTTGACAGAAGCGGCCGCTCCCGTCAATAAGCTCTCACGCTTTCCAATAAACTAAGGACACGTCAGGCCAACGCCTACGAGCGGGCCCGTCTCCCCATATCCGGCTCCCGCGCGGACGAGCCTTCGGCACGGTAAACCGCGTTTAATCGAAAGCGCCCCTCCGGGCACCCCGTAGCCCCGTTCACCACATCAACGGCCGCTCGGATGCTACGCCAATGATACATCGACCGGTAAATAAAATAAACCAAACAACGAAAAAAAAGGGGTTGCAACACGAGGACTTCCCAGGGGGTCACCCATCCTAGTACTACTCTCGCCCAAGCACGCTTAACTGCGGAGTTCTGATGGGATCCGGTGCATTAGTGCTGGTATGATCGCAACCGAAAGAATACCACCTCCTTATTCCTTTATACCTTTCCACGCCTTGATCCATGCCCACCTATGCTCTCATGTGTGGCCTTCGTTACGCGTCTCGGGCACGCCGTGCGCGCGCGCGCGCCTTCGTCATAGCCTTCCTTTGACAGAAGCGGCCGCTCCCGTCAATAAGCTCTCACGCTTTCCAATAAACTAAGGACACGTCAGGCCAACGCCTACGAGCGGGCCCGTCTCCCCATATCCGGCTCCCGCGCGGACGAGCCTTCGGCACGGTAAACCGCGTTTAATCGAAAGCGCCCCTCCGGGCACCCCGTAGCCCCGTTCACCACATCAACGGCCGCTCGGATGCTACGCCAATGATACATCGACCGGTAAATAAAATAAACCAAACAACGAAAAAAAAAGGGGTTGCAACACGAGGACTTCCCAGGGGGTCACCCATCCTAGTACTACTCTCGCCCAAGCACGCTTAACTGCGGAGTTCTGATGGGATCCGGTGCATTAGTGCTGGTATGATCGCAACCGAAAGAATACCACCTCCTTATTCCTTTATACCTTTCCACGCCTTGATCCATGCCCACCTATGCTCTCATGTGTGGCCTTCGTTACGCGTCACGGGCCGGCCGTGCGCGCGCGCGCGCCTTTGTCATAGCCTTCCTTTGACAGAAGCGGCCGCTCCCGTCAATAAGCTCTCACGCTTTCCAATAAACTAAGGACACGTCAGGCCAACGCCTACGAGCGGGCCCGTCTCCCCATATCCGGCTCCCGCGCGGACGAGCCTTCGGCACGGTAAACCGCGTTTAATCGAAAGCGCCCCTCCGGGCACCCCGTAGCCCCGTTCACCACATCAACGGCCGCTCGGATGCTACGCCAATGATACATCGACCGGTAAATAAAATAAACCAAACAACGAAAAAAAAGGGGTTGCAACACGAGGACTTCCCAGGGGGTCACCCATCCTAGTACTACTCTCGCCCAAGCACGCTTAACTGCGGAGTTCTGATGGGATCCGGTGCATTAGTGCTGGTATGATCGCAACCGAAAGAATACCACCTCCTTATTCCTTTATACCTTTCCACGCCTTGATCCATGCCCACCTATGCTCTCATGTGTGGCCTTCGTTACGCGTCTCGGGCACGCCGTGGGCGCGCGCGCGCCTTCGTCATAGCCTTCCTTTGACCGAAGCGGCCGCTCCCGTCAATAAGCTCTCACGCTTTCCAATAAACTAAGGACACGTCAGGCCAACGCCTACGAGCGGGCCCGTCTCCCCATATCCGGCTCCCGCGCGGACGAGCCTTCGGCACGGTAAACCGCGTTTAATCGAAAGCGCCCCTCCGGGCACCCCGTAGCCCCGTTCACCACATCAACGGCCGCTCGGATGCTACGCCAATGATACATCGACCGGTAAATAAAATAAACCAAACAACGAAAAAAAAGGGGTTGCAACACGAGGACTTCCCAGGGGGTCACCCATCCTAGTACTACTCTCGCCCAAGCACGCTTAACTGCGGAGTTCTGATGGGATCCGGTGCATTAGTGCTGGTATGATCGCAACCGAAAGAATACCACCTCCTTATTCCTTTATACCTTTCCACGCCTTGATCCATGCCCACCTATGCTCTCATGTGTGGCCTTCGTTACGCGTCTCGGGCCCGCCGTGCGCGCGCGCGCGCCTTCGTCATAGCCTTCCTTTGACAGAAGCGGCCGCTCCCGTCAATAAGCTCTCACGCTTTCCAATAAACTAAGGACACGTCAGGCCAACGCCTACGAGCGGGCCCGTCTCCCCATATCCGGCTCCCGCGCGGACGTGCCTTCGGCACGGTAAACCGCGTTTAATCGAAAGCGCCCCTCCGGGCACCCCGTAGCCCCGTTCACCACATCAACGGCCGCTCGGATGCTACGCCAATGATACATCGACCGGTAAATAAAATAAACCAAACAACGAAAAAAAAGGGGTTGCAACACGAGGACTTCCCAGGGGGTCACCCATCCTAGTACTACTCTCGCCCAAGCACGCTTAACTGCGGAGTTCTGATGGGATCCGGTGCATTAGTGCTGGTATGATCGCAACCGAAAGAATACCACCTCCTTATTCCTTTATACCTTTCCACGCCTTGATCCATGCCCACCTATGCTCTCATGTGTGGCCTTCGTTACGCGTCTCGGGCCCGCCGTGCGCGCGCGCGCGCCTTCGTCATAGCCTTCCTTTGACAGAAGCGGCCGCTCCCGTCAATAAGCTCTCACGCTTTCCAATAAACTAAGGACACGTCAGGCCAACGCCTACGAGCGGGCCCGTCTCCCCATATCCGGCTCCCGCGCGGACGAGCCTTCGGCACGGTAAACCGCGTTTAATCGAAAGCGCCCCTCCGGGCACCCCGTAGCCCCGTTCACCACATCAACGGCCGCTCGGATGCTACGCCAATGATACATCGACCGGTAAATAAAATAAACCAAACAACGAAAAAAAAGGGGTTGCAACACGAGGACTTCCCAGGGGGTCACCCATCCTAGTACTACTCTCGCCCAAGCACGCTTAACTGCGGAGTTCTGATGGGATCCGGTGCATTAGTGCTGGTATGATCGCAACCGAAAGAATACCACCTCCTTATTCCTTTATACCTTTCCACGCCTTGATCCATGCCCACCTATGCTCTCATGTGTGGCCTTCGTTACGCGTCTCGGGCCCGCCGTGCGCGCGCGCGCGCCTTCGTCATAGCCTTCCTTTGACAGAAGCGGCCGCTCCCGTCAATAAGCTCTCACGCTTTCCAATAAACTAAGGACACGTCAGGCCAACGCCTACGAGCGGGCCCGTCTCCCCATATCCGGCTCCCGCGCGGACGAGCCTTCGGCACGGTAAACCGCGTTTAATCGAAAGCGCCCCTCCGGGCACCCCGTAGCCCCGTTCACCACATCAACGGCCGCTCGGATGCTACGCCAATGATACATCGACCGGTAAATAAAATAAACCAAACAACGAAAAAAAAGGGGTTGCAACACGAGGACTTCCCAGGGGGTCACCCATCCTAGTACTACTCTCGCCCAAGCACGCTTAACTGCGGAGTTCTGATGGGATCCGGTGCATTAGTGCTGGTATGATCGCAACCGAAAGAATACCACCTCCTTATTCCTTTATACCTTTCCACGCCTTGATCCATGCCCACCTATGCTCTCATGTGTGGCCTTCGTTACGCGTCACGGGCCGGCCGTGCGCGCGCGCGCGCCTTTGTCATAGCCTTCCTTTGACAGAAGCGGCCGTTCCCGTCAATAAGCTCTCACGCTTTCCAATAAACTAAGGACACGTCAGGCCAACGCCTACGAGCGGGCCCGTCTCCCCATATCCGGCTCCCGCGCGGACGAGCCTTCGGCACGGTAAACCGCGTTTAATCGAAAGCGCCCCTCCGGGCACCCCGTAGCCCCGTTCACCACATCAACGGCCGCTCGGATGCTACGCCAATGATACATCGACCGGTAAATAAAATAAACCAAACAACGAAAAAAAAGGGGTTGCAACACGAGGACTTCCCAGGGGGTCACCCATCCTAGTACTACTCTCGCCCAAGCACGCTTAACTGCGGAGTTCTGATGGGATCCGGTGCATTAGTGCTGGTATGATCGCAACCGAAAGAATACCACCTCCTTATTCCTTTATACCTTTCCACGCCTTGATCCATGCCCACCTATGCTCTCATGTGTGGCCTTCGTTACGCGTCTCGGGCACGCCGTGGGCGCGCGCGCGCCTTCGTCATAGCCTTCCTTTGACCGAAGCGGCCGCTCCCGTCAATAAGCTCTCACGCTTTCCAATAAACTAAGGACACGTCAGGCCAACGCCTACGAGCGGGCCCGTCTCCCCATATCCGGCTCCCGCGCGGACGAGCCTTCGGCACGGTAAACCGCGTTTAATCGAAAGCGCCCCTCCGGGCACCCCGTAGCCCCGTTCACCACATCAACGGCCGCTCGGATGCTACGCCAATGATACATCGACCGGTAAATAAAATAAACCAAACAACGAAAAAAAAGGGGTTGCAACACGAGGACTTCCCAGGGGGTCACCCATCCTAGTACTACTCTCGCCCAAGCACGCTTAACTGCGGAGTTCTGATGGGATCCGGTGCATTAGTGCTGGTATGATCGCAACCGAAAGAATACCACCTCCTTATTCCTTTATACCTTTCCACGCCTTGATCCATGCCCACCTATGCTCTCATGTGTGGCCTTCGTTACGCGTCTCGGGCACGCCGTGCGCGCGCGCGCGCCTTCGTCATAGCCTTCCTTTGACAGAAGCGGCCGCTCCCGTCAATAAGCTCTCACGCTTTCCAATAAACTAAGGACACGTCAGGCCAACGCCTACGAGCGGGCCCGTCTCCCCATATCCGGCTCCCGCGCGGACGAGCCTTCGGCACGGTAAACCGCGTTTAATCGAAAGCGCCCCTCCGGGCACCCCGTAGCCCCGTTCACCACATCAACGGCCGCTCGGATGCTACGCCAATGATACATCGACCGGTAAATAAAATAAACCAAACAACGAAAAAAAAGGGGTTGCAACACGAGGACTTCCCAGGGGGTCACCCATCCTAGTACTACTCTCGCCCAAGCACGCTTAACTGCGGAGTTCTGATGGGATCCGGTGCATTAGTGCTGGTATGATCGCAACCGAAAGAATACCACCTCCTTATTCCTTTATACCTTTCCACGCCTTGATCCATGCCCACCTATGCTCTCATGTGTGGCCTTCGTTACGCGTCTCGGGCCCGCCGTGCGCGCGCGCGCGCCTTCGTCATAGCCTTCCTTTGACAGAAGCGGCCGCTCCCGTCAATAAGCTCTCACGCTTTCCAATAAACTAAGGACACGTCAGGCCAACGCCTACGAGCGGGCCCGTCTCCCCATATCCGGCTCCCGCGCGGACGTGCCTTCGGCACGGTAAACCGCGTTTAATCGAAAGCGCCCCTCCGGGCACCCCGTAGCCCCGTTCACCACATCAACGGCCGCTCGGATGCTACGCCAATGATACATCGACCGGTAAATAAAATAAACCAAACAACGAAAAAAAAGGGGTTGCAACACGAGGACTTCCCAGGGGGTCACCCATCCTAGTACTACTCTCGCCCAAGCACGCTTAACTGCGGAGTTCTGATGGGATCCGGTGCATTAGTGCTGGTATGATCGCAACCGAAAGAATACCACCTCCTTATTCCTTTATACCTTTCCACGCCTTGATCCATGCCCACCTATGCTCTCATGTGTGGCCTTCGTTACGCGTCTCGGGCCCGCCGTGCGCGCGCGCGCGCCTTCGTCATAGCCTTCCTTTGACAGAAGCGGCCGCTCCCGTCAATAAGCTCTCACGCTTTCCAATAAACTAAGGACACGTCAGGCCAACGCCTACGAGCGGGCCCGTCTCCCCATATCCGGCTCCCGCGCGGACGAGCCTTCGGCACGGTAAACCGCGTTTAATCGAAAGCGCCCCTCCGGGCACCCCGTAGCCCCGTTCACCACACCAACGGCCGCTCGGATGCTACGCCAATGATACATCGACCGGTAAATAAAATAAACCAAACAACGAAAAAAAAGGGGTTGCAACACGAGGACTTCCCAGGGGGTCACCCATCCTAGTACTACTCTCGCCCAAGCACGCTTAACTGCGGAGTTCTGATGGGATCCGGTGCATTAGTGCTGGTATGATCGCAACCGAAAGAATACCACCTCCTTATTCCTTTATACCTTTCCACGCCTTGATCCATGCCCACCTATGCTCTCATGTGTGGCCTTCGTTACGCGTCTCGGGCCCGCCGTGCGCGCGCGCGCGCCTTCGTCATAGCCTTCCTTTGACAGAAGCGGCCGCTCCCGTCAATAAGCTCTCACGCTTTCCAATAAACTAAGGACACGTCAGGCCAACGCCTACGAGCGGGCCCGTCTCCCCATATCCGGCTCCCGCGCGGACGTGCCTTCGGCACGGTAAACCGCGTTTAATCGAAAGCGCCCCTCCGGGCACCCCGTAGCCCAGTTCACCATATCAACGGCCGCTCGTATGCTACGCCAATGATACATCGACCGGTAAATAAAATAAACCAAACAACGAAAAAAAAGGGGTTGCAACACGAGGACTTCCCAGGGGGTCACCCATCCTAGTACTACTCTCGCCCAAGCACGCTTAACTGCGGAGTTCTGATGGGATCCGGTGCATTAGTGCTGGTATGATCGCAACCGAAAGAATACCACCTCCTTATTCCTTTATACCTTTCCACGCCTTGATCCATGCCCACCTATGCTCTCATGTGTGGCCTTCGTTACGCGTCTCGGGCCCGCCGTGCGCGCGCGCGCGCCTTCGTCTTAGCCTTCCTTTGACAGAAGCGGCCGCTCCCGTCAATAAGCTCTCACGCTTTCCAATAAACTAAGGACACGTCAGGCCAACGCCTACGAGCGGGCCCGTCTCCCCATATCCGGCTCCCGCGCGGACGAGCCTTCGGCACGGTAAACCGCGTTTAATCGAAAGCGCCCCTCCGGGCACCCCGTAGCCCCGTTCACCACATCAACGGCCGCTCGGATGCTACGCCAATGATACATCGACCGGTAAATAAAATAAACCAAACAACGAAAAAAAAGGGGTTGCAACACGAGGACTTCCCAGGGGGTCACCCATCCTAGTACTACTCTCGCCCAAGCACGCTTAACTGCGGAGTTCTGATGGGATCCGGTGCATTAGTGCTGGTATGATCGCAACCGAAAGAATACCACCTCCTTATTCCTTTATACCTTTCCACGCCTTGATCCATGCCCACCTATGCTCTCATGTGTGGCCTTCGTTACGCGTCTCGGGCACGCCGTGCGCGCGCGCGCGCCTTCGTCATAGCCTTCCTTTGACAGAAGCGGCCGCTCCCGTCAATAAGCTCTCACGCTTTCCAATAAACTAAGGACACGTCAGGCCAACGCCTACGAGCGGGCCCGTCTCCCCATATCCGGCTCCCGCGCGGACGAGCCTTCGGCACGGTAAACCGCGTTTAATCGAAAGCGCCCCTCCGGGCACCCCGTAGCCCCGTTCACCACATCAACGGCCGCTCGGATGCTACGCCAATGATACATCGACCGGTAAATAAAATAAACCAAACAACGAAAAAAAAGGGGTTGCAACACGAGGACTTCCCAGGGGGTCACCCATCCTAGTACTACTCTCGCCCAAGCACGCTTAACTGCGGAGTTCTGATGGGATCCGGTGCATTAGTGCTGGTATGATCGCAACCGAAAGAATACCACCTCCTTATTCCTTTATACCTTTCCACGCCTTGATCCATGCCCACCTATGCTCTCATGTGTGGCCTTCGTTACGCGTCTCGGGCCCGCCGTGCGCGCGCGCGCGCCTTCGTCATAGCCTTCCTTTGACAGAAGCGGCCGCTCCCGTCAATAAGCTCTCACGCTTTCCAATAAACTAAGGACACGTCAGGCCAACGCCTACGAGCGGGCCCGTCTCCCCATATCCGGCTCCCGCGCGGACGTGCCTTCGGCACGGTAAACCGCGTTTAATCGAAAGCGCCCCTCCGGGCACCCCGTAGCCCCGTTCACCACATCAACGGCCGCTCGGATGCTACGCCAATGATACATCGACCGGTAAATAAAATAAACCAAACAACGAAAAAAAAGGGGTTGCAACACGAGGACTTCCCAGGGGGTCACCCATCCTAGTACTACTCTCGCCCAAGCACGCTTAACTGCGGAGTTCTGATGGGATCCGGTGCATTAGTGCTGGTATGATCGCAACCGAAAGAATACCACCTCCTTATTCCTTTATACCTTTCCACGCCTTGATCCATGCCCACCTATGCTCTCATGTGTGGCCTTCGTTACGCGTCTCGGGCCCGCCGTGCGCGCGCGCGCGCCTTCGTCATAGCCTTCCTTTGACAGAAGCGGCCGCTCCCGTCAATAAGCTCTCACGCTTTCCAATAAACTAAGGACACGTCAGGCCAACGCCTACGAGCGGGCCCGTCTCCCCATATCCGGCTCCCGCGCGGACGAGCCTTCGGCACGGTAAACCGCGTTTAATCGAAAGCGCCCCTCCGGGCACCCCGTAGCCCCGTTCACCACACCAACGGCCGCTCGGATGCTACGCCAATGATACATCGACCGGTAAATAAAATAAACCAAACAACGAAAAAAAAGGGGTTGCAACACGAGGACTTCCCAGGGGGTCACCCATCCTAGTACTACTCTCGCCCAAGCACGCTTAACTGCGGAGTTCTGATGGGATCCGGTGCATTAGTGCTGGTATGATCGCAACCGAAAGAATACCACCTCCTTATTCCTTTATACCTTTCCACGCCTTGATCCATGCCCACCTATGCTCTCATGTGTGGCCTTCGTTACGCGTCTCGGGCCCGCCGTGCGCGCGCGCGCGCCTTCGTCATAGCCTTCCTTTGACAGAAGCGGCCGCTCCCGTCAATAAGCTCTCACGCTTTCCAATAAACTAAGGACACGTCAGGCCAACGCCTACGAGCGGGCCCGTCTCCCCATATCCGGCTCCCGCGCGGACGTGCCTTCGGCACGGTAAACCGCGTTTAATCGAAAGCGCCCCTCCGGGCACCCCGTAGCCCAGTTCACCATATCAACGGCCGCTCGTATGCTACGCCAATGATACATCGACCGGTAAATAAAATAAACCAAACAACGAAAAAAAAGGGGTTGCAACACGAGGACTTCCCAGGGGGTCACCCATCCTAGTACTACTCTCGCCCAAGCACGCTTAACTGCGGAGTTCTGATGGGATCCGGTGCATTAGTGCTGGTATGATCGCAACCGAAAGAATACCACCTCCTTATTCCTTTATACCTTTCCACGCCTTGATCCATGCCCACCTATGCTCTCATGTGTGGCCTTCGTTACGCGTCTCGGGCCCGCCGTGCGCGCGCGCGCGCCTTCGTCTTAGCCTTCCTTTGACAGAAGCGGCCGCTCCCGTCAATAAGCTCTCACGCTTTCCAATAAACTAAGGACACGTCAGGCCAACGCCTACGAGCGGGCCCGTCTCCCCATATCCGGCTCCCGCGCGGACGAGCCTTCGGCACGGTAAACCGCGTTTAATCGAAAGCGCCCCTCCGGGCACCCCGTAGCCCCGTTCACCACATCAACGGCCGCTCGGATGCTACGCCAATGATACATCGACCGGTAAATAAAATAAACCAAACAACGAAAAAAAAGGGGTTGCAACACGAGGACTTCCCAGGGGGTCACCCATCCTAGTACTACTCTCGCCCAAGCACGCTTAACTGCGGAGTTCTGATGGGATCCGGTGCATTAGTGCTGGTATGATCGCAACCGAAAGAATACCACCTCCTTATTCCTTTATACCTTTCCACGCCTTGATCCATGCCCACCTATGCTCTCATGTGTGGCCTTCGTTACGCGTCTCGGGCCCGCCGTGCGCGCGCGCGCGCCTTCGTCATAGCCTTCCTTTAACAGAAGCGGCCGCTCCCGTCAATAAGCTCTCACGCTTTCCAATAAACTAAGGACACGTCAGGCCAACGCCTACGAGCGGGCCCGTCTCCCCATATCCGGCTCCCGCGCGGACGAGCCTTCGGCACGGTAAACCGCGTTTAATCGAAAGCGCCCCTCCGGGCACCCCGTAGCCCCGTTCACCACATCAACGGCCGCTCGGATGCTACGCCAATGATACATCGACCGGTAAATAAAATAAACCAAACAACGAAAAAAAAGGGGTTGCAACACGAGGACTTCCCAGGGGGTCACCCATCCTAGTACTACTCTCGCCCAAGCACGCTTAACTGCGGAGTTCTGATGGGATCCGGTGCATTAGTGCTGGTATGATCGCAACCGAAAGAATACCACCTCCTTATTCCCTTTATACCTTTCCACGCCTTGATCCATGCCCACCTATGCTCTCATGTGTGGCCTTCGTTACGCGTCTCGGGCCCGCCGTGCGCGCGCGCGCGCCTTCGTCATAGCCTTCCTTTGACAGAAGCGGCCGCTCCCGTCAATAAGCTCTCACGCTTTCCAATAAACTAAGGACACGTCAGGCCAACGCCTACGAGCGGGCCCGTCTCCCCATATCGGCTCCCGCGCGGACGTGCCTTCGGCACGGTAAACCGCGTTTAATCTAAAGCGCCCCTCCGGGCACCCCGTAGCCCCGTTCACCACATCAACGGCCGCTCGGATGCTACGCCAATGATACATCGACCGGTAAATAAAATAAACCAAACAACGAAAAAAAAGGGGTTGCAACACGAGGACTTCCCAGGGGGTCACCCATCCTAGTACTACTCTCGCCCAAGCACGCTTAACTGCGGAGTTCTGATGGGATCCGGTGCATTAGTGCTGGTATGATCGCAACCGAAAGAATACCACCTCCTTATTCCTTTATACCTTTCCACGCCTTGATCCATGCCCACCTATGCTCTCATGTGTGGCCTTCGTTACGCGTCTCGGGCCCGCCGTGCGCGCGCGCGCGCCTTCGTCTTAGCCTTCCTTTGACAGAAGCGGCCGCTCCCGTCAATAAGCTCTCACGCTTTCCAATAAACTAAGGACACGTCAGGCCAACGCCTACGAGCGGGCCCGTCTCCCCATATCCGGCTCCCGCGCGGACGAGCCTTCGGCACGGTAAACCGCGTTTAATCGAAAGCGCCCCTCCGGGCACCCCGTAGCCCCGTTCACCACATCAACGGCCGCTCGGATGCTACGCCAATGATACATCGACCGGTAAATAAAATAAACCAAACAACGAAAAAAAAGGGGTTGCAACACGAGGACTTCCCAGGGGGTCACCCATCCTAGTACTACTCTCGCCCAAGCACGCTTAACTGCGGAGTTCTGATGGGATCCGGTGCATTAGTGCTGGTATGATCGCAACCGAAAGAATACCACCTCCTTATTCCTTTATACCTTTCCACGCCTTGATCCATGCCCACCTATGCTCTCATGTGTGGCCTTCGTTACGCGTCTCGGGCCCGCCGTGCGCGCGCGCGCGCCTTCGTCATAGCCTTCCTTTGACAGAAGCGGCCGCTCCCGTCAATAAGCTCTCACGCTTTCCAATAAACTAAGGACACGTCAGGCCAACGCCTACGAGCGGGCCCGTCTCCCCATATCCGGCTCCCGCGCGGACGAGCCTTCGGCACGGTAAACCGCGTTTAATCGAAAGCGCCCCTCCGGGCACCCCGTAGCCCCGTTCACCACATCAACGGCCGCTCGGATGCTACGCCAATGATACATCGACCGGTAAATAAAATAAACCAAACAACGAAAAAAAAGGGGTTGCAACACGAGGACTTCCCAGGGGGTCACCCATCCTAGTACTACTCTCGCCCAAGCACGCTTAACTGCGGAGTTCTGATGGGATCCGGTGCATTAGTGCTGGTATGATCGCAACCGAAAGAATACCACCTCCTTATTCCTTTATACCTTTCCACGCCTTGATCCATGCCCACCTATGCTCTCATGTGTGGCCTTCGTTACGCGTCTCGGGCACGCCGTGCGCGCGCGCGCGCCTTCGTCATAGCCTTCCTTTGACAGAAGCGGCCGCTCCCGTCAATAAGCTCTCACGCTTTCCAATAAACTAAGGACACGTCAGGCCAACGCCTACGAGCGGGCCCGTCTCCCCATATCCGGCTCCCGCGCGGACGAGCCTTCGGCACGGTAAACCGCGTTTAATCGAAAGCGCCCCTCCGGGCACCCCGTAGCCCCGTTCACCACATCAACGGCCGCTCGGATGCTACGCCAATGATACATCGACCGGTAAATAAAATAAACCAAACAACGAAAAAAAAGGGGTTGCAACACGAGGACTTCCCAGGGGGTCACCCATCCTAGTACTACTCTCGCCCAAGCACGCTTAACTGCGGAGTTCTGATGGGATCCGGTGCATTAGTGCTGGTATGATCGCAACCGAAAGAATACCACCTCCTTATTCCTTTATACCTTTCCACGCCTTGATCCATGCCCACCTATGCTCTCATGTGTGGCCTTCGTTACGCGTCTCGGGCCCGCCGTGCGCGCGCGCGCGCCTTCGTCATAGCCTTCCTTTGACAGAAGCGGCCGCTCCCGTCAATAAGCTCTCACGCTTTCCAATAAACTAAGGACACGTCAGGCCAACGCCTACGAGCGGGCCCGTCTCCCCATATCCGGCTCCCGCGCGGACGTGCCTTCGGCACGGTAAACCGCGTTTAATCGAAAGCGCCCCTCCGGGCACCCCGTAGCCCCGTTCACCACATCAACGGCCGCTCGGATGCTACGCCAATGATACATCGACCGGTAAATAAAATAAACCAAACAACGAAAAAAAAGGGGTTGCAACACGAGGACTTCCCAGGGGGTCACCCATCCTAGTACTACTCTCGCCCAAGCACGCTTAACTGCGGAGGTCTGATGGGATCCGGTGCATTAGTGCTGGTATGATCGCAACCGAAAGAATACCACCTCCTTATTCCTTTATACCTTTCCACGCCTTGATCCATGCCCACCTATGCTCTCATGTGTGGCCTTCGTTACGCGTCTCGGGCCCGCCGTGCGCGCGCGCGCGCCTTCGTCTTAGCCTTCCTTTGACAGAAGCGGCCGCTCCCGTCAATAAGCTCTCACGCTTTCCAATAAACTAAGGACACGTCAGGCCAACGCCTACGAGCGGGCCCGTCTCCCCATATCCGGCTCCCGCGCGGACGAGCCTTCGGCACGGTAAACCGCGTTTAATCGAAAGCGCCCCTCCGGGCACCCCGTAGCCCCGTTCACCACATCAACGGCCGCTCGGATGCTACGCCAATGATACATCGACCGGTAAATAAAATAAACCAAACAACGAAAAAAAAGGGGTTGCAACACGAGGACTTCCCAGGGGGTCACCCATCCTAGTACTACTCTCGCCCAAGCACGCTTAACTGCGGAGTTCTGATGGGATCCGGTGCATTAGTGCTGGTATGATCGCAACCGAAAGAATACCACCTCCTTATTCCTTTATACCTTTCCACGCCTTGATCCATGCCCACCTATGCTCTCATGTGTGGCCTTCGTTACGCGTCTCGGGCCCGCCGTGCGCGCGCGCGCGCCTTCGTCATAGCCTTCCTTTGACAGAAGCGGCCGCTCCCGTCAATAAGCTCTCACGCTTTCCAATAAACTAAGGACACGTCAGGCCAACGCCTACGAGCGGGCCCGTCTCCCCATATCCGGCTCCCGCGCGGACGAGCCTTCGGCACGGTAAACCGCGTTTAATCGAAAGCGCCCCTCCGGGCACCCCGTAGCCCCGTTCACCACATCAACGGCCGCTCGGATGCTACGCCAATGATACATCGACCGGTAAATAAAATAAACCAAACAACGAAAAAAAAGGGGTTGCAACACGAGGACTTCCCAGGGGGTCACCCATCCTAGTACTACTCTCGCCCAAGCACGCTTAACTGCGGAGTTCTGATGGGATCCGGTGCATTAGTGCTGGTATGATCGCAACCGAAAGAATACCACCTCCTTATTCCTTTATACCTTTCCACGCCTTGATCCATGCCCACCTATGCTCTCATGTGTGGCCTTCGTTACGCGTCTCGGGCACGCCGTGCGCGCGCGCGCGCCTTCGTCATAGCCTTCCTTTGACAGAAGCGGCCGCTCCCGTCAATAAGCTCTCACGCTTTCCAATAAACTAAGGACACGTCAGGCCAACGCCTACGAGCGGGCCCGTCTCCCCATATCCGGCTCCCGCGCGGACGAGCCTTCGGCACGGTAAACCGCGTTTAATCGAAAGCGCCCCTCCGGGCACCCCGTAGCCCCGTTCACCACATCAACGGCCGCTCGGATGCTACGCCAATGATACATCGACCGGTAAATAAAATAAACCAAACAACGAAAAAAAAGGGGTTGCAACACGAGGACTTCCCAGGGGGTCACCCATCCTAGTACTACTCTCGCCCAAGCACGCTTAACTGCGGAGTTCTGATGGGATCCGGTGCATTAGTGCTGGTATGATCGCAACCGAAAGAATACCACCTCCTTATTCCTTTATACCTTTCCACGCCTTGATCCATGCCCACCTATGCTCTCATGTGTGGCCTTCGTTACGCGTCTCGGGCCCGCCGTGCGCGCGCGCGCGCCTTCGTCATAGCCTTCCTTTGACAGAAGCGGCCGCTCCCGTCAATAAGCTCTCACGCTTTCCAATAAACTAAGGACACGTCAGGCCAACGCCTACGAGCGGGCCCGTCTCCCCATATCCGGCTCCCGCGCGGACGTGCCTTCGGCACGGTAAACCGCGTTTAATCGAAAGCGCCCCTCCGGGCACCCCGTAGCCCCGTTCACCACATCAACGGCCGCTCGGATGCTACGCCAATGATACATCGACCGGTAAATAAAATAAACCAAACAACGAAAAAAAAGGGGTTGCAACACGAGGACTTCCCAGGGGGTCACCCATCCTAGTACTACTCTCGCCCAAGCACGCTTAACTGCGGAGTTCTGATGGGATCCGGTGCATTAGTGCTGGTATGATCGCAACCGAAAGAATACCACCTCCTTATTCCTTTATACCTTTCCACGCCTTGATCCATGCCCACCTATGCTCTCATGTGTGGCCTTCGTTACGCGTCTCGGGCACGCCGTGGGCGCGCGCGCGCCTTCGTCATAGCCTTCCTTTGACAGAAGCGGCCGCTCCCGTCAATAAGCTCTCACGCTTTCCAATAAACTAAGGACACGTCAGGCCAACGCCTACGAGCGGGCCCGTCTCCCCATATCCGGCTCCCGCGCGGACGAGCCTTCGGCACGGTAAACCGCGTTTAATCGAAAGCGCCCCTCCGGGCACCCCGTAGCCCCGTTCACCACATCAACGGCCGCTCGGATGCTACGCCAATGATACATCGACCGGTAAATAAAATAAACCAAACAACGAAAAAAAAGGGGTTGCAACACGAGGACTTCCCAGGGGGTCACCCATCCTAGTACTACTCTCGCCCAAGCACGCTTAACTGCGGAGTTCTGATGGGATCCGGTGCATTAGTGCTGGTATGATCGCAACCGAAAGAATACCACCTCCTTATTCCTTTATACCTTTCCACGCCTTGATCCATGCCCACCTATGCTCTCATGTGTGGCCTTCGTTACGCGTCTCGGGCCCGCCGTGCGCGCGCGCGCGCCTTCGTCATAGCCTTCCTTTGACAGAAGCGGCCGCTCCCGTCAATAAGCTCTCACGCTTTCCAATAAACTAAGGACACGTCAGGCCAACGCCTACGAGCGGGCCCGTCTCCCCATATCCGGCTCCCGCGCGGACGTGCCTTCGGCACGGTAAACCGCGTTTAATCGAAAGCGCCCCTCCGGGCACCCCGTAGCCCCGTTCACCACATCAACGGCCGCTCGGATGCTACGCCAATGATACATCGACCGGTAAATAAAATAAACCAAACAACGAAAAAAAAGGGGTTGCAACACGAGGACTTCCCAGGGGGTCACCCATCCTAGTACTACTCTCGCCCAAGCACGCTTAACTGCGGAGTTCTGATGGGATCCGGTGCATTAGTGCTGGTATGATCGCAACCGAAAGAATACCACCTCCTTATTCCTTTATACCTTTCCACGCCTTGATCCATGCCCACCTATGCTCTCATGTGTGGCCTTCGTTACGCGTCTCGGGCCCGCCGTGCGCGCGCGCGCGCCTTCGTCTTAGCCTTCCTTTGACAGAAGCGGCCGCTCCCGTCAATAAGCTCTCACGCTTTCCAATACACTAAGGACACGTCAGGCCAACGCCTACGAGCGGGCCCGTCTCCCCATATCCGGCTCCCGCGCGGACGAGCCTTCGGCACGGTAAACCGCGTTTAATCGAAAGCGCCCCTCCGGGCACCCCGTAGCCCCGTTCACCACATCAACGGCCGCTCGGATGCTACGCCAATGATACATCGACCGGTAAATAAAATAAACCAAACAACGAAAAAAAAGGGGTTGCAACACGAGGACTTCCCAGGGGGTCACCCATCCTAGTACTACTCTCGCCCAAGCACGCTTAACTGCGGAGTTCTGATGGGATCCGGTGCATTAGTGCTGGTATGATCGCAACCGAAAGAATACCACCTCCTTATTCCTTTATACCTTTCCACGCCTTGATCCATGCCCACCTATGCTCTCATGTGTGGCCTTCGTTACGCGTCTCGGGCACGCCGTGCGCGCGCGCGCGCCTTCGTCATAGCCTTCCTTTGACAGAAGCGGCCGCTCCCGTCAATAAGCTCTCACGCTTTCCAATAAACTAAGGACACGTCAGGCCAACGCCTACGAGCGGGCCCGTCTCCCCATATCCGGCTCCCGCGCGGACGAGCCTTCGGCACGGTAAACCGCGTTTAATCGAAAGCGCCCCTCCGGGCACCCCGTAGCCCCGTTCACCACATCAACGGCCGCTCGGATGCTACGCCAATGATACATCGACCGGTAAATAAAATAAACCAAACAACGAAAAAAAAGGGGTTGCAACACGAGGACTTCCCAGGGGGTCACCCATCCTAGTACTACTCTCGCCCAAGCACGCTTAACTGCGGAGTTCTGATGGGATCCGGTGCATTAGTGCTGGTATGATCGCAACCGAAAGAATACCACCTCCTTATTCCTTTATACCTTTCCACGCCTTGATCCATGCCCACCTATGCTCTCATGTGTGGCCTTCGTTACGCGTCACGGGCCGGCCGTGCGCGCGCGCGCGCCTTTGTCATAGCCTTCCTTTGACAGAAGCGGCCGCTCCCGTCAATAAGCTCTCACGCTTTCCAATAAACTAAGGACACGTCAGGCCAACGCCTACGAGCGGGCCCGTCTCCCCATATCCGGCTCCCGCGCGGACGAGCCTTCGGCACGGTAAACCGCGTTTAATCGAAAGCGCCCCTCCGGGCACCCCGTAGCCCCGTTCACCACATCAACGGCCGCTCGGATGCTACGCCAATGATACATCGACCGGTAAATAAAATAAACCAAACAACGAAAAAAAAGGGGTTGCAACACGAGGATTTCCCAGGGGGTCACCCATCCTAGTACTACTCTCGCCCAAGCACGCTTAACTGCGGAGTTCTGATGGGATCCGGTGCATTAGTGCTGGTATGATCGCAACCGAAAGAATACCACCTCCTTATTCCTTTATACCTTTCCACGCCTTGATCCATGCCCACCTATGCTCTCATGTGTGGCCTTCGTTACGCGTCTCGGGCACGCCGTGGGCGCGCGCGCGCCTTCGTCATAGCCTTCCTTTGACAGAAGCGGCCGCTCCCGTCAATAAGCTCTCACGCTTTCCAATAAACTAAGGACACGTCAGGCCAACGCCTACGAGCGGGCCCGTCTCCCCATATCCGGCTCCCGCGCGGACGAGCCTTCGGCACGGTAAACCGCGTTTAATCGAAAGCGCCCCTCCGGGCACCCCGTAGCCCCGTTCACCACATCAACGGCCGCTCGGATGCTACGCCAATGATACATCGACCGGTAAATAAAATAAACCAAACAACGAAAAAAAAGGGGTTGCAACACGAGGACTTCCCAGGGGGTCACCCATCCTAGTACTACTCTCGCCCAAGCACGCTTAACTGCGGAGTTCTGATGGGATCCGGTGCATTAGTGCTGGTATGATCGCAACCGAAAGAATACCACCTCCTTATTCCTTTATACCTTTCCACGCCTTGATCCATGCCCACCTATGCTCTCATGTGTGGCCTTCGTTACGCGTCTCGGGCACGCCGTGGGCGCGCGCGCGCCTTCGTCATAGCCTTCCTTTGACAGAAGCGGCCGCTCCCGTCAATAAGCTCTCACGCTTTCCAATAAACTAAGGACACGTCAGGCCAACGCCTACGAGCGGGCCCGTCTCCCCATATCCGGCTCCCGCGCGGACGAGCCTTCGGCACGGTAAACCGCGTTTAATCGAAAGCGCCCCTCCGGGCACCCCGTAGCCCCGTTCACCACATCAACGGCCGCTCGGATGCTACGCCAATGATACATCGACCGGTAAATAAAATAAACCAAACAACGAAAAAAAAGGGGTTGCAACACGAGGACTTCCCAGGGGGTCACCCATCCTAGTACTACTCTCGCCCAAGCACGCTTAACTGCGGAGTTCTGATGGGATCCGGTGCATTAGTGCTGGTATGATCGCAACCGAAAGAATACCACCTCCTTATTCCTTTATACCTTTCCACGCCTTGATCCATGCCCACCTATGCTCTCATGTGTGGCCTTCGTTACGCGTCTCGGGCACGCCGTGCGCGCGCGCGCGCCTTCGTCATAGCCTTCCTTTGACAGAAGCGGCCGCTCCCGTCAATAAGCTCTCACGCTTTCCAATAAACTAAGGACACGTCAGGCCAACGCCTACGAGCGGGCCCGTCTCCCCATATCCGGCTCCCGCGCGGACGTGCCTTCGGCACGGTAAACCGCGTTTAATCGAAAGCGCCCCTCCGGGCACCCCGTAGCCCCGTTCACCACATCAACGGCCGCTCGGATGCTACGCCAATGATACATCGACCGGTAAATAAAATAAACCAAACAACGAAAAAAAAGGGGTTGCAACACGAGGACTTCCCAGGGGGTCACCCATCCTAGTACTACTCTCGCCCAAGCACGCTTAACTGCGGAGTTCTGATGGGATCCGGTGCATTAGTGCTGGTATGATCGCAACCGAAAGAATACCACCTCCTTATTCCTTTATACCTTTCCACGCCTTGATCCATGCCCACCTATGCTCTCATGTGTGGCCTTCGTTACGCGTCTCGGGCCCGCCGTGCGCGCGCGCGCGCCTTCGTCTTAGCCTTCCTTTGACAGAAGCGGCCGCTCCCGTCAATAAGCTCTCACGCTTTCCAATACACTAAGGACACGTCAGGCCAACGCCTACGAGCGGGCCCGTCTCCCCATATCCGGCTCCCGCGCGGACGAGCCTTCGGCACGGTAAACCGCGTTTAATCGAAAGCGCCCCTCCGGGCACCCCGTAGCCCCGTTCACCACATCAACGGCCGCTCGGATGCTACGCCAATGATACATCGACCGGTAAATAAAATAAACCAAACAACGAAAAAAAAGGGGTTGCAACACGAGGACTTCCCAGGGGGTCACCCATCCTAGTACTACTCTCGCCCAAGCACGCTTAACTGCGGAGTTCTGATGGGATCCGGTGCATTAGTGCTGGTATGATCGCAACCGAAAGAATACCACCTCCTTATTCCTTTATACCTTTCCACGCCTTGATCCATGCCCACCTATGCTCTCATGTGTGGCCTTCGTTACGCGTCTCGGGCACGCCGTGCGCGCGCGCGCGCCTTCGTCATAGCCTTCCTTTGACAGAAGCGGCCGCTCCCGTCAATAAGCTCTCACGCTTTCCAATAAACTAAGGACACGTCAGGCCAACGCCTACGAGCGGGCCCGTCTCCCCATATCCGGCTCCCGCCCGGACGAGCCTTCGGCACGGTAAACCGCGTTTAATCGAAAGCGCCCCTCCGGGCACCCCGTAGCCCCGTTCACCACATCAACGGCCGCTCGGATGCTACGCCAATGATACATCGACCGGTAAATAAAATAAACCAAACAACGAAAAAAAAGGGGTTGCAACACGAGGACTTCCCAGGGGGTCACCCATCCTAGTACTACTCTCGCCCAAGCACGCTTAACTGCGGAGTTCTGATGGGATCCGGTGCATTAGTGCTGGTATGATCGCAACCGAAAGAATACCACCTCCTTATTCCTTTATACCTTTCCACGCCTTGATCCATGCCCACCTATGCTCTCATGTGTGGCCTTCGTTACGCGTCACGGGCCGGCCGTGCGCGCGCGCGCGCCTTTGTCATAGCCTTCCTTTGACAGAAGCGGCCGCTCCCGTCAATAAGCTCTCACGCTTTCCAATAAACTAAGGACACGTCAGGCCAACGCCTACGAGCGGGCCCGTCTCCCCATATCCGGCTCCCGCGCGGACGAGCCTTCGGCACGGTAAACCGCGTTTAATCGAAAGCGCCCCTCCGGGCACCCCGTAGCCCCGTTCACCACATCAACGGCCGCTCGGATGCTACGCCAATGATACATCGACCGGTAAATAAAATAAACCAAACAACGAAAAAAAAGGGGTTGCAACACGAGGACTTCCCAGGGGGTCACCCATCCTAGTACTACTCTCGCCCAAGCACGCTTAACTGCGGAGTTCTGATGGGATCCGGTGCATTAGTGCTGGTATGATCGCAACCGAAAGAATACCACCTCCTTATTCCTTTATACCTTTCCACGCCTTGATCCATGCCCACCTATGCTCTCATGTGTGGCCTTCGTTACGCGTCTCGGGCACGCCGTGGGCGCGCGCGCGCCTTCGTCATAGCCTTCCTTTGACAGAAGCGGCCGCTCCCGTCAATAAGCTCTCACGCTTTCCAATAAACTAAGGACACGTCAGGCCAACGCCTACGAGCGGGCCCGTCTCCCCATATCCGGCTCCCGCCCGGACGAGCCTTCGGCACGGTAAAACGCGTTTAATCGAAAGCGCCCCTCCGGGCACCCCGTAGCCCCGTTCACCACATCAACGGCCGCTCGGATGCTACGCCAATGATACATCGACCGGTAAATAAAATAAACCAAACAACGAAAAAAAAGGGGTTGCAACACGAGGACTTCCCAGGGGGTCACCCATCCTAGTACTACTCTCGCCCAAGCACGCTTAACTGCGGAGTTCTGATGGGATCCGGTGCATTAGTGCTGGTATGATCGCAACCGAAAGAATACCACCTCCTTATTCCTTTATACCTTTCCACGCCTTGATCCATGCCCACCTATGCTCTCATGTGTGGCCTTCGTTACGCGTCTCGGGCCCGCCGTGCGCGCGCGCGCGCCTTCGTCTTAGCCTTCCTTTGACAGAAGCGGCCGCTCCCGTCAATAAGCTCTCACGCTTTCCAATAAACTAAGGACACGTCAGGCCAACGCCTACGAGCGGGCCCGTCTCCACATATCCGGCTCCCGCGCGGACGAGCCTTCGGCACGGTAAACCGCGTTTAATCGAAAGCGCCCCTCCGGGCACCCCGTAGCCCCGTTCACCACATCAACGGCCGCTCGGATGCTACGCCAATGATACATCGACCGGTAAATAAAATAAACCAAACAACGAAAAAAAAGGGGTTGCAACACGAGGACTTCCCAGGGGGTCACCCATCCTAGTACTACTCTCGCCCAAGCACGCTTAACTGCGGAGTTCTGATGGGATCCGGTGCATTAGTGCTGGTATGATCGCAACCGAAAGAATACCACCTCCTTATTCCTTTATACCTTTCCACGCCTTGATCCATGCCCACCTATGCTCTCATGTGTGGCCTTCGTTACGCGTCTCGGGCACGCCGTGCGCGCGCGCGCGCCTTCGTCATAGCCTTCCTTTGACAGAAGCGGCCGCTCCCGTCAATAAGCTCTCACGCTTTCCAATAAACTAAGGACACGTCAGGCCAACGCCTACGAGCGGGCCCGTCTCCCCATATCCGGCTCCCGCGCGGACGAGCCTTCGGCACGGTAAACCGCGTTTAATCGAAAGCGCCCCTCCGGGCACCCCGTAGCCCCGTTCACCACATCAACGGCCGCTCGGATGCTACGCCAATGATACATCGACCGGTAAATAAAATAAACCAAACAACGAAAAAAAAGGGGTTGCAACACGAGGACTTCCCAGGGGGTCACCCATCCTAGTACTACTCTCGCCCAAGCACGCTTAACTGCGGAGTTCTGATGGGATCCGGTGCATTAGTGCTGGTATGATCGCAACCGAAAGAATACCACCTCCTTATTCCTTTATACCTTTCCACGCCTTGATCCATGCCCACCTATGCTCTCATGTGTGGCCTTCGTTACGCGTCACGGGCCGGCCGTGCGCGCGCGCGCGCCTTTGTCATAGCCTTCCTTTGACAGAAGCGGCCGCTCCCGTCAATAAGCTCTCACGCTTTCCAATAAACTAAGGACACGTCAGGCCAACGCCTACGAGCGGGCCCGTCTCCCCATATCCGGCTCCCGCGCGGACGAGCCTTCGGCACGGTAAACCGCGTTTAATCGAAAGCGCCCCTCCGGGCACCCCGTAGCCCCGTTCACCACATCAACGGCCGCTCGGATGCTACGCCAATGATACATCGACCGGTAAATAAAATAAACCAAACAACGAAAAAAAAGGGGTTGCAACACGAGGACTTCCCAGGGGGTCACCCATCCTAGTACTACTCTCGCCCAAGCACGCTTAACTGCGGAGTTCTGATGGGATCCGGTGCATTAGTGCTGGTATGATCGCAACCGAAAGAATACCACCTCCTTATTCCTTTATACCTTTCCACGCCTTGATCCATGCCCACCTATGCTCTCATGTGTGGCCTTCGTTACGCGTCTCGGGCCCGCCGTGGGCGCGCGCGCGCCTTCGTCTTAGCCTTCCTTTGACCGAAGCGGCCGCTCCCGTCAATAAGCTCTCACGCTTTCCAATAAACTAAGGACACGTCAGGCCAACGCCTACGAGCGGGCCCGTCTCCCCATATCCGGCTCCCGCGCGGACGAGCCTTCGGCACGGTAAACCGCGTTTAATCGAAAGCGCCCCTCCGGGCACCCCGTAGCCCCGTTCACCACATCAACGGCCGCTCGGATGCTACGCCAATGATACATCGACCGGTAAATAAAATAAACCAAACAACGAAAAAAAAGGGGTTGCAACACGAGGACTTCCCAGGGGGTCACCCATCCTAGTACTACTCTCGCCCAAGCACGCTTAACTGCGGAGTTCTGATGGGATCCGGTGCATTAGTGCTGGTATGATCGCAACCGAAAGAATACCACCTCCTTATTCCTTTATACCTTTCCACGCCTTGATCCATGCCCACCTATGCTCTCATGTGTGGCCTTCGTTACGCGTCTCGGGCACGCCGTGCGCGCGCGCGCGCCTTCGTCATAGCCTTCCTTTGACAGAAGCGGCCGCTCCCGTCAATAAGCTCTCACGCTTTCCAATAAACTAAGGACACGTCAGGCCAACGCCTACGAGCGGGCCCGTCTCCCCATATCCGGCTCCCGCGCGGACGAGCCTTCGGCACGGTAAACCGCGTTTAATCGAAAGCGCCCCTCCGGGCACCCCGTAGCCCCGTTCACCACATCAACGGCCGCTCGGATGCTACGCCAATGATACATCGACCGGTAAATAAAATAAACCAAACAACGAAAAAAAAGGGGTTGCAACACGAGGACTTCCCAGGGGGTCACCCATCCTAGTACTACTCTCGCCCAAGCACGCTTAACTGCGGAGTTCTGATGGGATCCGGTGCATTAGTGCTGGTATGATCGCAACCGAAAGAATACCACCTCCTTATTCCTTTATACCTTTCCACGCCTTGATCCATGCCCACCTATGCTCTCATGTGTGGCCTTCGTTACGCGTCTCGGGCCCGCCGTGCGCGCGCGCGCGCCTTCGTCATAGCCTTCCTTTGACAGAAGCGGCCGCTCCCGTCAATAAGCTCTCACGCTTTCCAATAAACTAAGGACACGTCAGGCCAACGCCTACGAGCGGGCCCGTCTCCCCATATCCGGCTCCCGCGCGGACGAGCCTTCGGCACGGTAAACCGCGTTTAATCGAAAGCGCCCCTCCGGGCACCCCGTAGCCCCGTTCACCACATCAACGGCCGCTCGGATGCTACGCCAATGATACATCGACCGGTAAATAAAATAAACCAAACAACGAAAAAAAAGGGGTTGCAACACGAGGACTTCCCAGGGGGTCACCCATCCTAGTACTACTCTCGCCCAAGCACGCTTAACTGCGGAGTTCTGATGGGATCCGGTGCATTAGTGCTGGTATGATCGCAACCGAAAGAATACCACCTCCTTATTCCTTTATACCTTTCCACGCCTTGATCCATGCCCACCTATGCTCTCATGTGTGGCCTTCGTTACGCGTCTCGGGCACGCCGTGGGCGCGCGCGCGCCTTCGTCATAGCCTTCCTTTGACCGAAGCGGCCGCTCCCGTCAATAAGCTCTCACGCTTTCCAATAAACTAAGGACACGTCAGGCCAACGCCTACGAGCGGGCCCGTCTCCCCATATCCGGCTCCCGCGCGGACGAGCCTTCGGCACGGTAAACCGCGTTTAATCGAAAGCGCCCCTCCGGGCACCCCGTAGCCCCGTTCACCACATCAACGGCCGCTCGGATGCTACGCCAATGATACATCGACCGGTAAATAAAATAAACCAAACAACGAAAAAAAAGGGGTTGCAACACGAGGACTTCCCAGGGGGTCACCCATCCTAGTACTACTCTCGCCCAAGCACGCTTAACTGCGGAGTTCTGATGGGATCCGGTGCATTAGTGCTGGTATGATCGCAACCGAAAGAATACCACCTCCTTATTCCTTTATACCTTTCCACGCCTTGATCCATGCCCACCTATGCTCTCATGTGTGGCCTTCGTTACGCGTCCCGGGCCCGCCGTGAGCGCGCGCGCGCCTTCGTCATAGCCTTCCTTTGACAGAAGCGGCCGCTCCCGTCAATAAGCTCTCACGCTTTCCAATAAACTAAGGACACGTCAGGCCAACGCCTACGAGCGGGCCCGTCTCCCCATATCCGGCTCCCGCGCGGACGAGCCTTCGGCACGGTAAACCGCGTTTAATCGAAAGCGCCCCTCCGGGCACCCCGTAGCCCCGTTCACCACATCAACGGCCGCTCGGATGCTACGCCAATGATACATCGACCGGTAAATAAAATAAACCAAACAACGAAAAAAAAGGGGTTGCAACACGAGGACTTCCCAGGGGGTCACCCATCCTAGTACTACTCTCGCCCAAGCACGCTTAACTGCGGAGTTCTGATGGGATCCGGTGCATTAGTGCTGGTATGATCGCAACCGAAAGAATACCACCTCCTTATTCCTTTATACCTTTCCACGCCTTGATCCATGCCCACCTATGCTCTCATGTGTGGCCTTCGTTACGCGTCTCGGGCCCGCCGTGCGCGCGCGCGCGCCTTCGTCATAGCCTTCCTTTGACAGAAGCGGCCGCTCCCGTCAATAAGCTCTCACGCTTTCCAATAAACTAAGGACACGTCAGGCCAACGCCTACGAGCGGGCCCGTCTCCCCATATCCGGCTCCCGCGCGGACGAGCCTTCGGCACGGTAAACCGCGTTTAATCGAAAGCGCCCCTCCGGGCACCCCGTAGCCCCGTTCACCACATCAACGGCCGCTCGGATGCTACGCCAATGATACATCGACCGGTAAATAAAATAAACCAAACAACGAAAAAAAAGGGGTTGCAACACGAGGACTTCCCAGGGGGTCACCCATCCTAGTACTACTCTCGCCCAAGCACGCTTAACTGCGGAGTTCTGATGGGATCCGGTGCATTAGTGCTGGTATGATCGCAACCGAAAGAATACCACCTCCTTATTCCTTTATACCTTTCCACGCCTTGATCCATGCCCACCTATGCTCTCATGTGTGGCCTTCGTTACGCGTCTCGGGCACGCCGTGCGCGCGCGCGCGCCTTCGTCATGGCCTTCCTTTGACAGAAGCGGCCGCTCCCGTCAATAAGCTCTCACGCTTTCCAATAAACTAAGGACACGTCAGGCCAACGCCTACGAGCGGGCCCGTCTCCCCATATCCGGCTCCCGCGCGGACGAGCCTTCGGCACGGTAAACCGCGTTTAATCGAAAGCGCCCCTCCGGGCACCCCGTAGCCCCGTTCACCACATCAACGGCCGCTCGGATGCTACGCCAATGATACATCGACCGGTAAATAAAATAAACCAAACAACGAAAAAAAAGGGGTTGCAACACGAGGACTTCCCAGGGGGTCACCCATCCTAGTACTACTCTCGCCCAAGCACGCTTAACTGCGGAGTTCTGATGGGATCCGGTGCATTAGTGCTGGTATGATCGCAACCGAAAGAATACCACCTCCTTATTCCTTTATACCTTTCCACGCCTTGATCCATGCCCACCTATGCTCTCATGTGTGGCCTTCGTTACGCGTCTCGGGCCCGCCGTGCGCGCGCGCGCGCCTTCGTCATAGCCTTCCTTTGACAGAAGCGGCCGCTCCCGTCAATAAGCTCTCACGCTTTCCAATAAACTAAGGACACGTCAGGCCAACGCCTACGAGCGGGCCCGTCTCCCCATATCCGGCTCCCGCGCGGACGAGCCTTCGGCACGGTAAACCGCGTTTAATCGAAAGCGCCCCTCCGGGCACCCCGTAGCCCCGTTCACCACACCAACGGCCGCTCGGATGCTACGCCAATGATACATCGACCGGTAAATAAAATAAACCAAACAAAGAAAAAAAAGGGGTTGCAACACGAGGACTTCCCAGGGGGTCACCCATCCTAGTACTACTCTCGCCCAAGCACGCTTAACTGCGGGGTTCTGATGGGATCCGGTGCATTAGTGCTGGTATGATCGCAACCGAAAGAATACCACCTCCTTATTCCTTTATACCTTTCCACGCCTTGATCCATGCCCACCTATGCTCTCATGTGTGGCCTTCGTTACGCGTCTCGGGCCCGCCGTGCGCGCGCGCGCGCCTTCGTCATAGCCTTCCTTTGACAGAAGCGGCCGCTCCCGTCAATAAGCTCTCACGCTTTCCAATAAACTAAGGACACGTCAGGCCAACGCCTACGAGCGGGCCCGTCTCCCCATATCCGGCTCCCGCGCGGACGTGCCTTCGGCACGGTAAACCGCGTTTAATCGAAAGCGCCCCTCCGGGCACCCCGTAGCCCCGTTCACCACATCAACGGCCGCTCGGATGCTACGCCAATGATACATCGACCGGTAAATAAAATAAACCAAACAACGAAAAAAAAGGGGTTGCAACACGAGGACTTCCCAGGGGGTCACCCATCCTAGTACTACTCTCGCCCAAGCACGCTTAACTGCGGAGTTCTGATGGGATCCGGTGCATTAGTGCTGGTATGATCGCAACCGAAAGAATACCACCTCCTTATTCCTTTATACCTTTCCACGCCTTGATCCATGCCCACCTATGCTCTCATGTGTGGCCTGCGTTACGCGTCTCGGGCCCGCCGTGCGCTCTCACGCTTCAACTAAGACACGCTCCTTTGACAGAAGCGGCCGCTCCCGTCAATAAGCTCTCACGCTTTCCAATAAACTAAGGACACGTCAGGCCAACGCCTACGAGCGGGCCCGTCTCCCCATATCCGGCTCCCGCGCGGACGAGCCTTCGGCACGGTAAACCGCGTTTAATCGAAAGCGCCCCTCCGGGCACCCCGTAGCCCCGTTCACCACATCAACGGCCGCTCGGATGCTACGCCAATGATACATCGACCGGTAAATAAAATAAACCAAACAACGAAAAAAAAGGGGTTGCAACACGAGGACTTCCCAGGGGGTCACCCATCCTAGTACTACTCTCGCCCAAGCACGCTTAACTGCGGAGTTCTGATGGGATCCGGTGCATTAGTGCTGGTATGATCGCAACCGAAAGAATACCACCTCCTTATTCCTTTATACCTTTCCACGCCTTGATCCATGCCCACCTATGCTCTCATGTGTGGCCTTCGTTACGCGTCTCGGGCCCGCCGTGCGCGCGCGCGCGCCTTCGTCATAGCCTTCCTTTGACAGAAGCGGCCGCTCCCGTCAATAAGCTCTCACGCTTTCCAATAAACTAAGGACACGTCAGGCCAACGCCTACGAGCGGGCCCGTCTCCCCATATCCGGCTCCCGCGCGGACGAGCCTTCGGCACGGTAAACCGCGTTTAATCGAAAGCGCCCCTCCGGGCACCCCGTAGCCCCGTTCACCACATCAACGGCCGCTCGGATGCTACGCCAATGATACATCGACCGGTAAATAAAATAAACCAAACAACGAAAAAAAAGGGGTTGCAACACGAGGACTTCCCAGGGGGTCACCCATCCTAGTACTACTCTCGCCCAAGCACGCTTAACTGCGGAGTTCTGATGGGATCCGGTGCATTAGTGCTGGTATGATCGCAACCGAAAGAATACCACCTCCTTATTCCTTTATACCTTTCCACGCCTTGATCCATGCCCACCTATGCTCTCATGTGTGGCCTTCGTTACGCGTCTCGGGCACGCCGTGCGCGCGCGCGCGCCTTCGTCATGGCCTTCCTTTGACAGAAGCGGCCGCTCCCGTCAATAAGCTCTCACGCTTTCCAATAAACTAAGGACACGTCAGGCCAACGCCTACGAGCGGGCCCGTCTCCCCATATCCGGCTCCCGCGCGGACGAGCCTTCGGCACGGTAAACCGCGTTTAATCGAAAGCGCCCCTCCGGGCACCCCGTAGCCCGTTCACCACATCAACGGCCGCTCGGATGCTACGCCAATGATACATCGACCGGTAAATAAAATAAACCAAACAACGAAAAAAAAGGGGTTGCAACACGAGGACTTCCCAGGGGGTCACCCATCCTAGTACTACTCTCGCCCAAGCACGCTTAACTGCGGAGTTCTGATGGGATCCGGTGCATTAGTGCTGGTATGATCGCAACCGAAAGAATACCACCTCCTTATTCCTTTATACCTTTCCACGCCTTGATCCATGCCCACCTATGCTCTCATGTGTGGCCTTCGTTACGCGTCTCGGGCACGCCGTGGGCGCGCGCGCGCCTTCGTCATAGCCTTCCTTTGACCGAAGCGGCCGCTCCCGTCAATAAGCTCTCACGCTTTCCAATAAACTAAGGACACGTCAGGCCAACGCCTACGAGCGGGCCCGTCTCCCCATATCCGGCTCCCGCGCGGACGAGCCTTCGGCACGGTAAACCGCGTTTAATCGAAAGCGCCCCTCCGGGCACCCCGTAGCCCCGTTCACCACATCAACGGCCGCTCGGATGCTACGCCAATGATACATCGACCGGTAAATAAAATAAACCAAACAACGAAAAAAAAGGGGTTGCAACACGAGGACTTCCCAGGGGGTCACCCATCCTAGTACTACTCTCGCCCAAGCACGCTTAACTGCGGAGTTCTGATGGGATCCGGTGCATTAGTGCTGGTATGATCGCAACCGAAAGAATACCACCTCCTTATTCCTTTATACCTTTCCACGCCTTGATCCATGCCCACCTATGCTCTCATGTGTGGCCTTCGTTACGCGTCTCGGGCCCGCCGTGAGCGCGCGCGCGCCTTCGTCATAGCCTTCCTTTGACAGAAGCGGCCGCTCCCGTCAATAAGCTCTCACGCTTTCCAATAAACTAAGGACACGTCAGGCCAACGCCTACGAGCGGGCCCGTCTCCCCATATCCGGCTCCCGCGCGGACGAGCCTTCGGCACGGTAAACCGCGTTTAATCGAAAGCGCCCCTCCGGGCACCCCGTAGCCCCGTTCACCACATCAACGGCCGCTCGGATGCTACGCCAATGATACATCGACCGGTAAATAAAATAAACCAAACAACGAAAAAAAAGGGGTTGCAACACGAGGACTTCCCAGGGGGTCACCCATCCTAGTACTACTCTCGCCCAAGCACGCTTAACTGCGGAGTTCTGATGGGATCCGGTGCATTAGTGCTGGTATGATCGCAACCGAAAGAATACCACCTCCTTATTCCTTTATACCTTTCCACGCCTTGATCCATGCCCACCTATGCTCTCATGTGTGGCCTTCGTTACGCGTCTCGGGCCCGCCGTGCGCGCGCGCGCGCCTTCGTCATAGCCTTCCTTTGACAGAAGCGGCCGCTCCCGTCAATAAGCTCTCACGCTTTCCAATAAACTAAGGACACGTCAGGCCAACGCCTACGAGCGGGCCCGTCTCCCCATATCCGGCTCCCGCGCGGACGAGCCTTCGGCACGGTAAACCGCGTTTAATCGAAAGCGCCCCTCCGGGCACCCCGTAGCCCCGTTCACCACATCAACGGCCGCTCGGATGCTACGCCAATGATACATCGACCGGTAAATAAAATAAACCAAACAACGAAAAAAAAGGGGTTGCAACACGAGGACTTCCCAGGGGGTCACCCATCCTAGTACTACTCTCGCCCAAGCACGCTTAACTGCGGAGTTCTGATGGGATCCGGTGCATTAGTGCTGGTATGATCGCAACCGAAAGAATACCACCTCCTTATTCCTTTATACCTTTCCACGCCTTGATCCATGCCCACCTATGCTCTCATGTGTGGCCTTCGTTACGCGTCTCGGGCACGCCGTGCGCGCGCGCGCGCCTTCGTCATGGCCTTCCTTTGACAGAAGCGGCCGCTCCCGTCAATAAGCTCTCACGCTTTCCAATAAACTAAGGACACGTCAGGCCAACGCCTACGAGCGGGCCCGTCTCCCCATATCCGGCTCCCGCGCGGACGAGCCTTCGGCACGGTAAACCGCGTTTAATCGAAAGCGCCCCTCCGGGCACCCCGTAGCCCCGTTCACCACATCAACGGCCGCTCGGATGCTACGCCAATGATACATCGACCGGTAAATAAAATAAACCAAACAACGAAAAAAAAGGGGTTGCAACACGAGGACTTCCCAGGGGGTCACCCATCCTAGTACTACTCTCGCCCAAGCACGCTTAACTGCGGAGTTCTGATGGGATCCGGTGCATTAGTGCTGGTATGATCGCAACCGAAAGAATACCACCTCCTTATTCCTTTATACCTTTCCACGCCTTGATCCATGCCCACCTATGCTCTCATGTGTGGCCTTCGTTACGCGTCTCGGGCCCGCCGTGCGCGCGCGCGCGCCTTCGTCATAGCCTTCCTTTGACAGAAGCGGCCGCTCCCGTCAATAAGCTCTCACGCTTTCCAATAAACTAAGGACACGTCAGGCCAACGCCTACGAGCGGGCCCGTCTCCCCATATCCGGCTCCCGCGCGGACGAGCCTTCGGCACGGTAAACCGCGTTTAATCGAAAGCGCCCCTCCGGGCACCCCGTAGCCCCGTTCACCACACCAACGGCCGCTCGGATGCTACGCCAATGATACATCGACCGGTAAATAAAATAAACCAAACAACGAAAAAAAAGGGGTTGCAACACGAGGACTTCCCAGGGGGTCACCCATCCTAGTACTACTCTCGCCCAAGCACGCTTAACTGCGGGGTTCTGATGGGATCCGGTGCATTAGTGCTGGTATGATCGCAACCGAAAGAATACCACCTCCTTATTCCTTTATACCTTTCCACGCCTTGATCCATGCCCACCTATGCTCTCATGTGTGGCCTTCGTTACGCGTCTCGGGCCCGCCGTGCGCGCGCGCGCGCCTTCGTCATAGCCTTCCTTTGACAGAAGCGGCCGCTCCCGTCAATAAGCTCTCACGCTTTCCAATAAACTAAGGACACGTCAGGCCAACGCCTACGAGCGGGCCCGTCTCCCCATATCCGGCTCCCGCGCGGACGAGCCTTCGGCACGGTAAACCGCGTTTAATCGAAAGCGCCCCTCCGGGCACCCCGTAGCCCCGTTCACCACATCAACGGCCGCTCGGATGCTACGCCAATGATACATCGACCGGTAAATAAAATAAACCAAACAACGAAAAAAAAGGGGTTGCAACACGAGGACTTCCCAGGGGGTCACCCATCCTAGTACTACTCTCGCCCAAGCACGCTTAACTGCGGAGTTCTGATGGGATCCGGTGCATTAGTGCTGGTATGATCGCAACCGAAAGAATACCACCTCCTTATTCCCTTTATACCTTTCCACGCCTTGATCCATGCCCACCTATGCTCTCATGTGTGGCCTTCGTTACGCGTCTCGGGCCCGCCGTGCGCGCGCGCGCGCCTTCGTCTTAGCCTTCCTTTGACAGAAGCGGCCGCTCCCGTCAATAAGCTCTCACGCTTTCCAATAAACTAAGGACACGTCAGGCCAACGCCTACGAGCGGGCCCGTCTCCCCATATCCGGCTCCCGCGCGGACGAGCCTTCGGCACGGTAAACCGCGTTTAATCGAAAGCGCCCCTCCGGGCACCCCGTAGCCCCGTTCACCACATCAACGGCCGCTCGGATGCTACGCCAATGATACATCGACCGGTAAATAAAATAAACCAAACAACGAAAAAAAAGGGGTTGCAACACGAGGACTTCCCAGGGGGTCACCCATCCTAGTACTACTCTCGCCCAAGCACGCTTAACTGCGGAGTTCTGATGGGATCCGGTGCATTAGTGCTGGTATGATCGCAACCGAAAGAATACCACCTCCTTATTCCTTTATACCTTTCCACGCCTTGATCCATGCCCACCTATGCTCTCATGTGTGGCCTTCGTTACGCGTCTCGGGCCCGCCGTGCGCGCGCGCGCGCCTTCGTCATAGCCTTCCTTTGACAGAAGCGGCCGCTCCCGTCAATAAGCTCTCACGCTTTCCAATAAACTAAGGACACGTCAGGCCAACGCCTACGAGCGGGCCCGTCTCCCCATATCCGGCTCCCGCGCGGACGAGCCTTCGGCACGGTAAACCGCGTTTAATCGAAAGCGCCCCTCCGGGCACCCCGTAGCCCCGTTCACCACACCAACGGCCGCTCGGATGCTACGCCAATGATACATCGACCGGTAAATAAAATAAACCAAACAACGAAAAAAAAGGGGTTGCAACACGAGGACTTCCCAGGGGGTCACCCATCCTAGTACTACTCTCGCCCAAGCACGCTTAACTGCGGAGTTCTGATGGGATCCGGTGCATTAGTGCTGGTATGATCGCAACCGAAAGAATACCACCTCCTTATTCCTTTATACCTTTCCACGCCTTGATCCATGCCCACCTATGCTCTCATGTGTGGCCTTCGTTACGCGTCTCGGGCCCGCCGTGCGCGCTGCGCGCGCCTTCGTCATAGCCTTCCTTTGACAGAAGCGGCCGCTCCCGTCAATAAGCTCTCACGCTTTCCAATAAACTAAGGACACGTCAGGCCAACGCCTACGAGCGGGCCCGTCTCCCCATATCCGGCTCCCGCGCGGACGTGCCTTCGGCACGGTAAACCGCGTTTAATCGAAAGCGCCCCTCCGGGCACCCCGTAGCCCCGTTCACCACATCAACGGCCGCTCGGATGCTACGCCAATGATACATCGACCGGTAAATAAAATAAACCAAACAACGAAAAAAAAGGGGTTGCAACACGAGGACTTCCCAGGGGGTCACCCATCCTAGTACTACTCTCGCCCAAGCACGCTTAACTGCGGAGTTCTGATGGGATCCGGTGCATTAGTGCTGGTATGATCGCAACCGAAAGAATACCACCTCCTTATTCCCTTTATACCTTTCCACGCCTTGATCCATGCCCACCTATGCTCTCATGTGTGGCCTTCGTTACGCGTCTCGGGCCCGCCGTGCGCGCGCGCGCGCCTTCGTCTTAGCCTTCCTTTGACAGAAGCGGCCGCTCCCGTCAATAAGCTCTCACGCTTTCCAATAAACTAAGGACACGTCAGGCCAACGCCTACGAGCGGGCCCGTCTCCCCATATCCGGCTCCCGCGCGGACGAGCCTTCGGCACGGTAAACCGCGTTTAATCGAAAGCGCCCCTCCGGGCACCCCGTAGCCCCGTTCACCACATCAACGGCCGCTCGGATGCTACGCCAATGATACATCGACCGGTAAATAAAATAAACCAAACAACGAAAAAAAAGGGGTTGCAACACGAGGACTTCCCAGGGGGTCACCCATCCTAGTACTACTCTCGCCCAAGCACGCTTAACTGCGGAGTTCTGATGGGATCCGGTGCATTAGTGCTGGTATGATCACAACCGAAAGAATACCACCTCCTTATTCCTTTATACCTTTCCACGCCTTGATCCATGCCCACCTATGCTCTCATGTGTGGCCATCGTTACGCGTCTCGGGCCCGCCGTGCGCGCGCGCGCGCCTTCGTCATAGCCTTCCTTTGACAGAAGCGGCCGCTCCCGTCAATAAGCTCTCACGCTTTCCAATAAACTAAGGACACGTCAGGCCAACGCCTACGAGCGGGCCCGTCTCCCCATATCCGGCTCCCGCGCGGACGAGCCTTCGGCACGGTAAACCGCGTTTAATCGAAAGCGCCCCTCCGGGCACCCCGTAGCCCCGTTCACCACATCAACGGCCGCTCGGATGCTACGCCAATGATACATCGACCGGTAAATAAAATAAACCAAACAACGAAAAAAAAGGGGTTGCAACACGAGGACTTCCCAGGGGGTCACCCATCCTAGTACTACTCTCGCCCAAGCACGCTTAACTGCGGAGTTCTGATGGGATCCGGTGCATTAGTGCTGGTATGATCGCAACCGAAAGAATACCACCTCCTTATTCCTTTATACCTTTCCACGCCTTGATCCATGCCCACCTATGCTCTCATGTGTGGCCTTCGTTACGCGTCTCGGGCCCGCCGTGCGCGCGCGCGCGCCTTCGTCATAGCCTTCCTTTGACAGAAGCGGCCGCTCCCGTCAATAAGCTCTCACGCTTTCCAATAAACTAAGGACACGTCAGGCCAACGCCTACGAGCGGGCCCGTCTCCCCATATCCGGCTCCCGCGCGGACGAGCCTTCGGCACGGTAAACCGCGTTTAATCGAAAGCGCCCCTCCGGGCACCCCGTAGCCCCGTTCACCACATCAACGGCCGCTCGGATGCTACGCCAATGATACATCGACCGGTAAATAAAATAAACCAAACAACGAAAAAAAAGGGGTTGCAACACGAGGACTTCCCAGGGGGTCACCCATCCTAGTACTACTCTCGCCCAAGCACGCTTAACTGCGGAGTTCTGATGGGATCCGGTGCATTAGTGCTGGTATGATCGCAACCGAAAGAATACCACCTCCTTATTCCTTTATACCTTTCCACGCCTTGATCCATGCCCACCTATGCTCTCATGTGTGGCCTTCGTTACGCGTCTCGGGCCCGCCGTGCGCGCGCGCGCGCCTTCGTCATAGCCTTCCTTTGACAGAAGCGGCCGCTCCCGTCAATAAGCTCTCACGCTTTCCAATAAACTAAGGACACGTCAGGCCAACGCCTACGAGCGGGCCGTCTCCCCATATCCGGCTCCCGCGCGGACGTGCCTTCGGCACGGTAAACCGCGTTTAATCGAAAGCGCCCCTCCGGGCACCCCGTAGCCCCGTTCACCACATCAACGGCCGCTCGGATGCTACGCCAATGATACATCGACCGGTAAATAAAATAAACCAAACAACGAAAAAAAAGGGGTTGCAACACGAGGACTTCCCAGGGGGTCACCCATCCTAGTACTACTCTCGCCCAAGCACGCTTAACTGCGGAGTTCTGATGGGATCCGGTGCATTAGTGCTGGTATGATCGCAACCGAAAGAATACCACCTCCTTATTCCTTTATACCTTTCCACGCCTTGATCCATGCCCACCTATGCTCTCATGTGTGGCCTTCGTTACGCGTCTCGGGCCCGCCGTGCGCGCGCGCGCGCCTTCGTCTTAGCGTTCCTTTGACAGAAGCGGCCGCTCCCGTCAATAAGCTCTCACGCTTTCCAATAAACTAAGGACACGTCAGGCCAACGCCTACGAGCGGGCCCGTCTCCCCATATCCGGCTCCCGCGCGGACGAGCCTTCGGCACGGTAAACCGCGTTTAATCGAAAGCGCCCCTCCGGGCACCCCGTAGCCCCGTTCACCACATCAACGGCCGCTCGGATGCTACGCCAATGATACATCGACCGGTAAATAAAATAAACCAAACAACGAAAAAAAAGGGGTTGCAACACGAGGACTTCCCAGGGGGTCACCCATCCTAGTACTACTCTCGCCCAAGCACGCTTAACTGCGGAGTTCTGATGGGATCCGGTGCATTAGTGCTGGTATGATCGCAACCGAAAGAATACCACCTCCTTATTCCTTTATACCTTTCCACGCCTTGATCCATGCCCACCTATGCTCTCATGTGTGGCCTTCGTTACGCGTCTCGGGCCCGCCGTGCGCGCGCGCGCGCCTTCGTCATAGCCTTCCTTTGACAGAAGCGGCCGCTCCCGTCAATAAGCTCTCACGCTTTCCAATAAACTAAGGACACGTCAGGCCAACGCCTACGAGCGGGCCCGTCTCCCCATATCCGGCTCCCGCGCGGACGAGCCTTCGGCACGGTAAACCGCGTTTAATCGAAAGCGCCCCTCCGGGCACCCCGTAGCCCCGTTCACCACATCAACGGCCGCTCGGATGCTACGCCAATGATACATCGACCGGTAAATAAAATAAACCAAACAACGAAAAAAAAGGGGTTGCAACACGAGGACTTCCCAGGGGGTCACCCATCCTAGTACTACTCTCGCCCAAGCACGCTTAACTGCGGAGTTCTGATGGGATCCGGTGCATTAGTGCTGGTATGATCGCAACCGAAAGAATACCACCTCCTTATTCCTTTATACCTTTCCACGCCTTGATCCATGCCCACCTATGCTCTCATGTGTGGCCTTCGTTACGCGTCTCGGGCCCGCCGTGCGCGCGCGCGCGCCTTCGTCATAGCCTTCCTTTGACAGAAGCGGCCGCTCCCGTCAATAAGCTCTCACGCTTTCCAATAAACTAAGGACACGTCAGGCCAACGCCTACGAGCGGGCCCGTCTCCCCATATCCGGCTCCCGCGCGGACGTGCCTTCGGCACGGTAAACCGCGTTTAATCGAAAGCGCCCCTCCGGGCACCCCGTAGCCCCGTTCACCACATCAACGGCCGCTCGGATGCTACGCCAATGATACATCGACCGGTAAATAAAATAAACCAAACAACGAAAAAAAAGGGGTTGCAACACGAGGACTTCCCAGGGGGTCACCCATCCTAGTACTACTCTCGCCCAAGCACGCTTAACTGCGGAGTTCTGATGGGATCCGGTGCATTAGTGCTGGTATGATCGCAACCGAAAGAATACCACCTCCTTATTCCTTTATACCTTTCCACGCCTTGATCCATGCCCACCTATGCTCTCATGTGTGGCCTTCGTTACGCGTCTCGGGCACGCCGTGGGCGCGCGCGCGCCTTCGTCATAGCCTTCCTTTGACAGAAGCGGCCGCTCCCGTCAATAAGCTCTCACGCTTTCCAATAAACTAAGGACACGTCAGGCCAACGCCTACGAGCGGGCCCGTCTCCCCATATCCGGCTCCCGCGCGGACGAGCCTTCGGCACGGTAAAACGCGTTTAATCGAAAGCGCCCCTCCGG
This sequence comes from Helianthus tuberosus, assembly GCA_030545235.1. Taxonomy (NCBI): domain Eukaryota; kingdom Viridiplantae; phylum Streptophyta; class Magnoliopsida; order Asterales; family Asteraceae; genus Helianthus; species Helianthus tuberosus. Next base: position 132,119,117 of record CM060363.1, read on the forward strand.
GCACCCCGTAGCCCCGTTCACCACATCAACGGCCGCTCGGATGCTACGCCAATGATACATCGACCGGTAAATAAAATAAACCAAACAACGAAAAAAAAGGGGTTGCAACACGAGGACTTCCCAGGGGGTCACCCATCCTAGTACTACTCTCGCCCAAGCACGCTTAACTGCGGAGTTCTGATGGGATCCGGTGCATTAGTGCTGGTATGATCGCAACCGAAAGAATACCACCTCCTTATTCCTTTATACCTTTCCACGCCTTGATCCATGCCCACCTATGCTCTCATGTGTGGCCTTCGTTACGCGTCTCGGGCACGCCGTGCGCGCGCGCGCGCCTTCGTCATAGCCTTCCTTTGACAGAAGCGGCCGCTCCCGTCAATAAGCTCTCACGCTTTCCAATAAACTAAGGACACGTCAGGCCAACGCCTACGAGCGGGCCCGTCTCCCCATATCCGGCTCCCGCGCGGACGTGCCTTCGGCACGGTAAACCGCGTTTAATCGAAAGCGCCCCTCCGGGCACCCCGTAGCCCCGTTCACCACATCAACGGCCGCTCGGATGCTACGCCAATGATACATCGACCGGTAAATAAAATAAACCAAACAACGAAAAAAAAGGGGTTGCAACACGAGGACTTCCCAGGGGGTCACCCATCCTAGTACTACTCTCGCCCAAGCACGCTTAACTGCGGAGTTCTGATGGGATCCGGTGCATTAGTGCTGGTATGATCGCAACCGAAAGAATACCACCTCCTTATTCCTTTATACCTTTCCACGCCTTGATCCATGCCCACCTATGCTCTCATGTGTGGCCTTCGTTACGCGTCTCGGGCCCGCCGTGCGCGCGCGCGCGCCTTCGTCTTAGCCTTCCTTTGACAGAAGCGGCCGCTCCCGTCAATAAGCTCTCACGCTTTCCAATAAACTAAGGACACGTCAGGCCAACGCCTACGAGCGGGCCCGTCTCCCCATATCCGGCTCCCGCGCGGACGAGCCTTCGGCACGGTAAACCGCGTTTAATCGAAAGCGCCCCTCCGGGCACCCCGTAGCCCCGTTCACCACATCAACGGCCGCTCGGATGCTACGCCAATGATACATCGACCGGTAAATAAAATAAACCAAACAACGAAAAAAAAGGGGTTGCAACACGAGGACTTCCCAGGGGGTCACCCATCCTAGTACTACTCTCGCCCAAGCACGCTTAACTGCGGAGTTCTGATGGGATCCGGTGCATTAGTGCTGGTATGATCGCAACCGAAAGAATACCACCTCCTTATTCCTTTATACCTTTCCACGCCTTGATCCATGCCCACCTATGCTCTCATGTGTGGCCTTCGTTACGCGTCTCGGGCACGCCGTGCGCGCGCGCGCGCCTTCGTCATAGCCTTCCTTTGACAGAAGCGGCCGCTCCCGTCAATAAGCTCTCACGCTTTCCAATAAACTAAGGACACGTCAGGCCAACGCCTACGAGCGGGCCCGTCTCCCCATATCCGGCTCCCGCGCGGACGAGCCTTCGGCACGGTAAACCGCGTTTAATCGAAAGCGCCCCTCCGGGCACCCCGTAGCCCCGTTCACCACATCAACGGCCGCTCGGATGCTACGCCAATGATACATCGACCGGTAAATAAAATAAACCAAACAACGAAAAAAAAGGGGTTGCAACACGAGGACTTCCCAGGGGGTCACCCATCCTAGTACTACTCTCGCCCAAGCACGCTTAACTGCGGAGTTCTGATGGGATCCGGTGCATTAGTGCTGGTATGATCGCAACCGAAAGAATACCACCTCCTTATTCCTTTATACCTTTCCACGCCTTGATCCATGCCCACCTATGCTCTCATGTGTGGCCTTCGTTACGCGTCACGGGCCGGCCGTGCGCGCGCGCGCGCCTTTGTCATAGCCTTCCTTTGACAGAAGCGGCCGCTCCCGTCAATAAGCTCTCACGCTTTCCAATAAACTAAGGACACGTCAGGCCAACGCCTACGAGCGGGCCCGTCTCCCCATATCCGGCTCCCGCGCGGACGAGCCTTCGGCACGGTAAACCGCGTTTAATCGAAAGCGCCCCTCCGGGCACCCCGTAGCCCCGTTCACCACATCAACGGCCGCTCGGATGCTACGCCAATGATACATCGACCGGTAAATAAAATAAACCAAACAACGAAAAAAAAGGGGTTGCAACACGAGGACTTCCCAGGGGGTCACCCATCCTAGTACTACTCTCGCCCAAGCACGCTTAACTGCGGAGTTCTGATGGGATCCGGTGCATTAGTGCTGGTATGATCGCAACCGAAAGAATACCACCTCCTTATTCCTTTATACCTTTCCACGCCTTGATCCATGCCCACCTATGCTCTCATGTGTGGCCTTCGTTACGCGTCTCGGGCACGCCGTGGGCGCGCGCGCGCCTTCGTCATAGCCTTCCTTTGACAGAAGCGGCCGCTCCCGTCAATAAGCTCTCACGCTTTCCAATAAACTAAGGACACGTCAGGCCAACGCCTACGAGCGGGCCCGTCTCCCCATATCCGGCTCCCGCGCGGACGAGCCTTCGGCACGGTAAAACGCGTTTAATCGAAAGCGCCCCTCCGGGCACCCCGTAGCCCCGTTCACCACATCAACGGCCGCTCGGATGCTACGCCAATGATACATCGACCGGTAAATAAAATAAACCAAACAACGAAAAAAAAGGGGTTGCAACACGAGGACTTCCCAGGGGGTCACCCATCCTAGTACTACTCTCGCCCAAGCACGCTTAACTGCGGAGTTCTGATGGGATCCGGTGCATTAGTGCTGGTATGATCGCAACCGAAAGAATACCACCTCCTTATTCCTTTATACCTTTCCACGCCTTGATCCATGCCCACCTATGCTCTCATGTGTGGCCTTCGTTACGCGTCTCGGGCCCGCCGTGCGCGCGCGCGCGCCTTCGTCTTAGCCTTCCTTTGACAGAAGCGGCCGCTCCCGTCAATAAGCTCTCACGCTTTCCAATAAACTAAGGACACGTCAGGCCAACGCCTACGAGCGGGCCCGTCTCCCCATATCCGGCTCCCGCGCGGACGAGCCTTCGGCACGGTAAACCGCGTTTAATCGAAAGCGCCCCTCCGGGCACCCCGTAGCCCCGTTCACCACATCAACGGCCGCTCGGATGCTACGCCAATGATACATCGACCGGTAAATAAAATAAACCAAACAACGAAAAAAAAGGGGTTGCAACACGAGGACTTCCCAGGGGGTCACCCATCCTAGTACTACTCTCGCCCAAGCACGCTTAACTGCGGAGTTCTGATGGGATCCGGTGCATTAGTGCTGGTATGATCGCAACCGAAAGAATACCACCTCCTTATTCCTTTATACCTTTCCACGCCTTGATCCATGCCCACCTATGCTCTCATGTGTGGCCTTCGTTACGCGTCTCGGGCACGCCGTGCGCGCGCGCGCGCCTTCGTCATAGCCTTCCTTTGACAGAAGCGGCCGCTCCCGTCAATAAGCTCTCACGCTTTCCAATAAACTAAGGACACGTCAGGCCAACGCCTACGAGCGGGCCCGTCTCCCCATATCCGGCTCCCGCGCGGACGTGCCTTCGGCACGGTAAACCGCGTTTAATCGAAAGCGCCCCTCCGGGCACCCCGTAGCCCCGTTCACCACATCAACGGCCGCTCGGATGCTACGCCAATGATACATCGACCGGTAAATAAAATAAACCAAACAACGAAAAAAAAGGGGTTGCAACACGAGGACTTCCCAGGGGGTCACCCATCCTAGTACTACTCTCGCCCAAGCACGCTTAACTGCGGAGTTCTGATGGGATCCGGTGCATTAGTGCTGGTATGATCGCAACCGAAAGAATACCACCTCCTTATTCCTTTATACCTTTCCACGCCTTGATCCATGCCCACCTATGCTCTCATGTGTGGCCTTCGTTACGCGTCTCGGGCCCGCCGTGCGCGCGCGCGCGCCTTCGTCTTAGCCTTCCTTTGACAGAAGCGGCCGCTCCCGTCAATAAGCTCTCACGCTTTCCAATAAACTAAGGACACGTCAGGCCAACGCCTACGAGCGGGCCCGTCTCCCCATATCCGGCTCCCGCGCGGACGAGCCTTCGGCACGGTAAACCGCGTTTAATCGAAAGCGCCCCTCCGGGCACCCCGTAGCCCCGTTCACCACATCAACGGCCGCTCGGATGCTACGCCAATGATACATCGACCGGTAAATAAAATAAACCAAACAACGAAAAAAAAGGGGTTGCAACACGAGGACTTCCCAGGGGGTCACCCATCCTAGTACTACTCTCGCCCAAGCACGCTTAACTGCGGAGTTCTGATGGGATCCGGTGCATTAGTGCTGGTATGATCGCAACCGAAAGAATACCACCTCCTTATTCCTTTATACCTTTCCACGCCTTGATCCATGCCCACCTATGCTCTCATGTGTGGCCTTCGTTACGCGTCTCGGGCCCGCCGTGCGCGCGCGCGCGCCTTCGTCTTAGCCTTCCTTTGACAGAAGCGGCCGCTCCCGTCAATAAGCTCTCACGCTTTCCAATAAACTAAGGACACGTCAGGCCAACGCCTACGAGCGGGCCCGTCTCCCCATATCCGGCTCCCGCGCGGACGAGCCTTCGGCACGGTAAACCGCGTTTAATCGAAAGCGCCCCTCCGGGCACCCCGTAGCCCCGTTCACCACATCAACGGCCGCTCGGATGCTACGCCAATGATACATCGACCGGTAAATAAAATAAACCAAACAACGAAAAAAAAGGGGTTGCAACACGAGGACTTCCCAGGGGGTCACCCATCCTAGTACTACTCTCGCCCAAGCACGCTTAACTGCGGAGTTCTGATGGGATCCGGTGCATTAGTGCTGGTATGATCGCAACCGAAAGAATACCACCTCCTTATTCCTTTATACCTTTCCACGCCTTGATCCATGCCCACCTATGCTCTCATGTGTGGCCTTCGTTACGCGTCTCGGGCACGCCGTGCGCGCGCGCGCGCCTTCGTCATAGCCTTCCTTTGACAGAAGCGGCCGCTCCCGTCAATAAGCTCTCACGCTTTCCAATAAACTAAGGACACGTCAGGCCAACGCCTACGAGCGGGCCCGTCTCCCCATATCCGGCTCCCGCGCGGACGAGCCTTCGGCACGGTAAACCGCGTTTAATCGAAAGCGCCCCTCCGGGCACCCCGTAGCCCCGTTCACCACATCAACGGCCGCTCGGATGCTACGCCAATGATACATCGACCGGTAAATAAAATAAACCAAACAACGAAAAAAAAGGGGTTGCAACACGAGGACTTCCCAGGGGGTCACCCATCCTAGTACTACTCTCGCCCAAGCACGCTTAACTGCGGAGTTCTGATGGGATCCGGTGCATTAGTGCTGGTATGATCGCAACCGAAAGAATACCACCTCCTTATTCCTTTATACCTTTCCACGCCTTGATCCATGCCCACCTATGCTCTCATGTGTGGCCTTCGTTACGCGTCTCGGGCCCGCCGTGCGCGCGCGCGCGCCTTCGTCATAGCCTTCCTTTGACAGAAGCGGCCGCTCCCGTCAATAAGCTCTCACGCTTTCCAATAAACTAAGGACACGTCAGGCCAACGCCTACGAGCGGGCCCGTCTCCCCATATCCGGCTCCCGCGCGGACGAGCCTTCGGCACGGTAAACCGCGTTTAATCGAAAGCGCCCCTCCGGGCACCCCGTAGCCCCGTTCACCACATCAACGGCCGCTCGGATGCTACGCCAATGATACATCGACCGGTAAATAAAATAAACCAAACAACGAAAAAAAAGGGGTTGCAACACGAGGACTTCCCAGGGGGTCACCCATCCTAGTACTACTCTCGCCCAAGCACGCTTAACTGCGGAGTTCTGATGGGATCCGGTGCATTAGTGCTGGTATGATCGCAACCGAAAGAATACCACCTCCTTATTCCTTTATACCTTTCCACGCCTTGATCCATGCCCACCTATGCTCTCATGTGTGGCCTTCGTTACGCGTCTCGGGCACGCCGTGGGCGCGCGCGCGCCTTCGTCATAGCCTTCCTTTGACAGAAGCGGCCGCTCCCGTCAATAAGCTCTCACGCTTTCCAATAAACTAAGGACACGTCAGGCCAACGCCTACGAGCGGGCCCGTCTCCCCATATCCGGCTCCCGCGCGGACGAGCCTTCGGCACGGTAAAACGCGTTTAATCGAAAGCGCCCCTCCGGGCACCCCGTAGCCCCGTTCACCACATCAACGGCCGCTCGGATGCTACGCCAATGATACATCGACCGGTAAATAAAATAAACCAAACAACGAAAAAAAAGGGGTTGCAACACGAGGACTTCCCAGGGGGTCACCCATCCTAGTACTACTCTCGCCCAAGCACGCTTAACTGCGGAGTTCTGATGGGATCCGGTGCATTAGTGCTGGTATGATCGCAACCGAAAGAATACCACCTCCTTATTCCTTTATACCTTTCCACGCCTTGATCCATGCCCACCTATGCTCTCATGTGTGGCCTTCGTTACGCGTCTCGGGCACGCCGTGCGCGCGCGCGCGCCTTCGTCATAGCCTTCCTTTGACAGAAGCGGCCGCTCCCGTCAATAAGCTCTCACGCTTTCCAATAAACTAAGGACACGTCAGGCCAACGCCTACGAGCGGGCCCGTCTCCCCATATCCGGCTCCCGCGCGGACGTGCCTTCGGCACGGTAAACCGCGTTTAATCGAAAGCGCCCCTCCGGGCACCCCGTAGCCCCGTTCACCACATCAACGGCCGCTCGGATGCTACGCCAATGATACATCGACCGGTAAATAAAATAAACCAAACAACGAAAAAAAAGGGGTTGCAACACGAGGACTTCCCAGGGGGTCACCCATCCTAGTACTACTCTCGCCCAAGCACGCTTAACTGCGGAGTTCTGATGGGATCCGGTGCATTAGTGCTGGTATGATCGCAACCGAAAGAATACCACCTCCTTATTCCTTTATACCTTTCCACGCCTTGATCCATGCCCACCTATGCTCTCATGTGTGGCCTTCGTTACGCGTCTCGGGCCCGCCGTGCGCGCGCGCGCGCCTTCGTCTTAGCCTTCCTTTGACAGAAGCGGCCGCTCCCGTCAATAAGCTCTCACGCTTTCCAATAAACTAAGGACACGTCAGGCCAACGCCTACGAGCGGGCCCGTCTCCCCATATCCGGCTCCCGCGCGGACGAGCCTTCGGCACGGTAAACCGCGTTTAATCGAAAGCGCCCCTCCGGGCACCCCGTAGCCCCGTTCACCACATCAACGGCCGCTCGGATGCTACGCCAATGATACATCGACCGGTAAATAAAATAAACCAAACAACGAAAAAAAAGGGGTTGCAACACGAGGACTTCCCAGGGGGTCACCCATCCTAGTACTACTCTCGCCCAAGCACGCTTAACTGCGGAGTTCTGATGGGATCCGGTGCATTAGTGCTGGTATGATCGCAACCGAAAGAATACCACCTCCTTATTCCTTTATACCTTTCCACGCCTTGATCCATGCCCACCTATGCTCTCATGTGTGGCCTTCGTTACGCGTCTCGGGCACGCCGTGCGCGCGCGCGCGCCTTCGTCATAGCCTTCCTTTGACAGAAGCGGCCGCTCCCGTCAATAAGCTCTCACGCTTTCCAATAAACTAAGGACACGTCAGGCCAACGCCTACGAGCGGGCCCGTCTCCCCATATCCGGCTCCCGCGCGGACGAGCCTTCGGCACGGTAAACCGCGTTTAATCGAAAGCGCCCCTCCGGGCACCCCGTAGCCCCGTTCACCACATCAACGGCCGCTCGGATGCTACGCCAATGATACATCGACCGGTAAATAAAATAAACCAAACAACGAAAAAAAAGGGGTTGCAACACGAGGACTTCCCAGGGGGTCACCCATCCTAGTACTACTCTCGCCCAAGCACGCTTAACTGCGGAGTTCTGATGGGATCCGGTGCATTAGTGCTGGTATGATCGCAACCGAAAGAATACCACCTCCTTATTCCTTTATACCTTTCCACGCCTTGATCCATGCCCACCTATGCTCTCATGTGTGGCCTTCGTTACGCGTCACGGGCCGGCCGTGCGCGCGCGCGCGCCTTTGTCATAGCCTTCCTTTGACAGAAGCGGCCGCTCCCGTCAATAAGCTCTCACGCTTTCCAATAAACTAAGGACACGTCAGGCCAACGCCTACGAGCGGGCCCGTCTCCCCATATCCGGCTCCCGCGCGGACGAGCCTTCGGCACGGTAAACCGCGTTTAATCGAAAGCGCCCCTCCGGGCACCCCGTAGCCCCGTTCACCACATCAACGGCCGCTCGGATGCTACGCCAATGATACATCGACCGGTAAATAAAATAAACCAAACAACGAAAAAAAAGGGGTTGCAACACGAGGACTTCCCAGGGGGTCACCCATCCTAGTACTACTCTCGCCCAAGCACGCTTAACTGCGGAGTTCTGATGGGATCCGGTGCATTAGTGCTGGTATGATCGCAACCGAAAGAATACCACCTCCTTATTCCTTTATACCTTTCCACGCCTTGATCCATGCCCACCTATGCTCTCATGTGTGGCCTTCGTTACGCGTCTCGGGCACGCCGTGGGCGCGCGCGCGCCTTCGTCATAGCCTTCCTTTGACAGAAGCGGCCGCTCCCGTCAATAAGCTCTCACGCTTTCCAATAAACTAAGGACACGTCAGGCCAACGCCTACGAGCGGGCCCGTCTCCCCATATCCGGCTCCCGCGCGGACGAGCCTTCGGCACGGTAAAACGCGTTTAATCGAAAGCGCCCCTCCGGGCACCCCGTAGCCCCGTTCACCACATCAACGGCCGCTCGGATGCTACGCCAATGATACATCGACCGGTAAATAAAATAAACCAAACAACGAAAAAAAAGGGGTTGCAACACGAGGACTTCCCAGGGGGTCACCCATCCTAGTACTACTCTCGCCCAAGCACGCTTAACTGCGGAGTTCTGATGGGATCCGGTGCATTAGTGCTGGTATGATCGCAACCGAAAGAATACCACCTCCTTATTCCTTTATACCTTTCCACGCCTTGATCCATGCCCACCTATGCTCTCATGTGTGGCCTTCGTTACGCGTCTCGGGCCCGCCGTGCGCGCGCGCGCGCCTTCGTCTTAGCCTTCCTTTGACAGAAGCGGCCGCTCCCGTCAATAAGCTCTCACGCTTTCCAATAAACTAAGGACACGTCAGGCCAACGCCTACGAGCGGGCCCGTCTCCCCATATCCGGCTCCCGCGCGGACGAGCCTTCGGCACGGTAAACCGCGTTTAATCGAAAGCGCCCCTCCGGGCACCCCGTAGCCCCCTTCACCACATCAACGGCCGCTCGGATGCTACGCCAATGATACATCGACCGGTAAATAAAATAAACCAAACAACGAAAAAAAAGGGGTTGCAACACGAGGACTTCCCAGGGGGTCACCCATCCTAGTACTACTCTCGCCCAAGCACGCTTAACTGCGGAGTTCTGATGGGATCCGGTGCATTAGTGCTGGTATGATCGCAACCGAAAGAATACCACCTCCTTATTCCTTTATACCTTTCCACGCCTTGATCCATGCCCACCTATGCTCTCATGTGTGGCCTTCGTTACGCGTCTCGGGCCCGCCGTGCGCGCGCGCGCGCCTTCGTCATAGCCTTCCTTTGACAGAAGCGGCCGCTCCCGTCAATAAGCTCTCACGCTTTCCAATAAACTAAGGACACGTCAGGCCAACGCCTACGAGCGGGCCCGTCTCCCCATATCCGGCTCCCGCGCGGACGAGCCTTCGGCACGGTAAACCGCGTTTAATCGAAAGCGCCCCTCCGGGCACCCCGTAGCCCCGTTCACCACATCCAGCCTAAGCCCCGTGCAGGAACCCCACTGGTACGGGATCAAACCCGTGACCTTTGGTTAAAACTTCACACTTCACTCCTCTTACCAGCTGAGCTGGTAGTCATTGGCTTATGGTAATTTAGGTATGTATGGTTATTTCGCGTAAATCTTAATTCCTCTAACCCTTAAATACCATGAGGCTTAGGAAAATACTCAGATATTACGTCATAATGAGTTTGCTTGGAAATTAAGACTTGTGAAAATCTTGTAAAAAAACAAAAGAATCGTGGGTTTGTAGAATAACTGAATTGAGGTTCTCAAGAGTCAAAAGTTTTGTTTAAAAATTGTTGGTCAAAAAAGTAGTGGGAGGATTAGAACCTGTGACCTCTCAGAAGTTTAATGTTTAAGAAGAATACAAGTAACCAGTTGACTGGTTGATCTACGTTAGATTTTTATTATAATTTAACAAGAAATAAATATAGCTTCTTCATATAAGGTTATTGTAGGTTTTTCTAAATTGTTAGGGGTTTTGCAAGTTGACATTAGACAATGAATACAAATTAAAAGAAAAACGAAATAGAGGTTTGTATAACAAGTTATGGCTGGTCAAAGTGTCTAAAAAGGTCAAAATTAACATAAACAATAAAGAAGGAAGGTGACAAAGGTGAAATTAGAAAAAAAATTATGGACAAACCGCCTTCGGCAGTTTGCCAGCTTGTAGATCTCGAAAAAACAAGCAATTTAAAAAAAAATTCAGGTAATTCCGAGCTGTGTGTGAAGAGTTATGACCTTTCAAAGTTGTGTGAAAATGTTTCCAAATTGGGCACAAAAAATAAAATAAAGAAACATATAGGGGCTTTAAAAAAAAGAAACATATAGCAGTTGGTAGTTATTATACAGTAAAATATGCAGAGGTCAACAAAGCTTCACCAAATTGAGATGAAGCATATGACACACGAATCCTTCAAATTATATATGTTGTTGCTCAAGATAACAATTACATTTTTCTATATCATATACGAATCCTTGAATTATATATATGCCCATGTGTGTGCTCGCACAACACAATGGCCAGACATGGCATCACATAAAATAATAAATTACATTCTCATGTCAGCCCACGAGCACCGCGTGTTACCATGGGCAATGCATACAAATAAGACACCTCATCGGGAATCTGTTGAAATTACAAAGTGCAATTGCATACATGAATTTTTAAGTGATAACGTAGTAAATTACAATATTTAACCCATCTCATAACCATTACAAGATTTAACCCATCTTATCTGTGTGGATTACAACTTATTTTACAATGTTATTCTATCCTTTTTATTTTGTCACGTTGCAAACATTATGTAATATATAAAGAGTGAATTATAAGTTTTGTCCTTTATTTTTATATCAAATTTCAGGCGATGTCATTTACCTTTAAAATTGATAAGTTTTGTACTTAATGTTTAAAAATCTTACATGTTACGTCATTTAGCCCTAACTCTGTTTATTTTAACTGCTAAGTGAAGGGTAAATTTGTCTTTTTACCAAATTATTTAATAAATTCATTTTGACAATTAAAACAAAAAGAACTATAAATATATGTAGATAATAAATAACTAATATACATTTAACATAAACTAATAATGTGAGTCATTCTCTTTTTATCAATAATGTTTTACAATACTCCAACTAATAATTAGACGAACAATGGGCAAATCTTTATATGTTAGCCACTACAACAGTAAATGTTAACCTTCAACTACCAACACCCTGACCCAGTACTAGCACCCATATCATCCATAAGCCAGAAACTTTAAAGAAACTTGCCCATTAGATAAACAACTTAGTAAGAAAAAAATAAAAATAAATTATCACTAGTATATTTTAGATTTCAGTTGTAAATTGTAATATATATATATATATATATATATATTGCAATATTTTGTTTTAATCAATCTGTATGTATAAATATATTAGATATTTGTAATTAATATTTAATTTTTCTGATTACCTTTTTGTGATTATGTAAAAATTTACTTTACAAAATTTTAACCCAGAATTTTGTATGTTTCTTCATATCTGCTAACAGCATGAATGAGTTATCTGAAGCTCTTCAGAATCTCAATCTTTATTCTGTTAACGTGGAAGTTTCCAGAGACTTTACCGGTTATTGTGCCGATATAGAGGAACCAATGGAATTTCAAACCCAGCCTCCGGAGAAACCCAAGCCAAAGAAGAGAAGAAGAATTGTAGGATGGAGGCGTGTGCTCAGAAGGAAACCAACAACACGGAAAGTTATAAAGATGAAGGATCCAATGGATAAAGGAAAAGGAATAGAGATTGGAGAAAGTTCCAGGCAAGCCGAGGAAATGCCGTTGTGGGAGGAGTTGGATCGTAAACTGGCGGACTGTGATATCTTTAAGCCTGTCAATGAAAACATCTTTACTTATCCTGCTGAAAACCAACTCCCAGTGAATTTGGAACCGGCCATCCCAGATCCCCTTGTCAACACCCGACCTTTAGGAGAAATGGAAGAATGGTGGACCAATGACTGGCAATTCCAAAATCTCTTAAATAACCCTTATACCTTTTTCCCTCAGTTTGACCCAGAGCCTGCACCAAACCCACCGATGAGCAATGAGAACTTGGCTGAACTCCGCCATTTTGGCGAGGAGCTGGTGGATGCAGGGAATCGGATCCGGGAGGTGGGAGAACAGATCTCCTGGAAGTACGACGAGAGAGAACGTCGCTTCTAAGATGCCAGCAGATGGTGATGGTGTGGTTGTGGTTGTATAATAACAAAATAATAATAGTAATAAAAATATAATTATGTGAAATAACTTAAAAATAAAACTTTTGTAAGATAACTTGTGTGTACGGATGCCTATTATAATATATAAAATATCGAACGTCGAAAAATCGACAATTTTGGCTATACGCGTTGACATGATTATGTGTGATTATTTTTGTTGTGTTTAGTTATTAATTATTTTATGCTAATCACTTATATAAATTACTTACCAGATGGAACACGCTGGTAATGAACCTGTTAACGAAGTTAACCAATCTGAACAAAATCATGAAGATCAATTTCTGAATAGGCAAGATATCGAGAATATCGTTGCTCAGGGAATAGCCAATGCTATTCCAGCAATTCTTGCTGCTGCTCGAAATCCAGTTGAACCTCAACAAATTATTCCTAACAAACGTACACATGGTGACAATTTCAGTAATAGTGTAAACGGATGCGGCAACCATACTAATAATGATAACGATGGGATGCAAGCCCCACTCCTTAAGAAAATGAAAGCTGTAACGCCTGGTTGCACTTACAAGGAGTTCCTTGCCTATAAACCAGTTGAATTTGCAGGCAACGAAGGGGCGACTGCTGCACTGCGTTGGTTAGAGAAAACCGAGGCGGTGATTAAAATAAGTAAATGTGCAGAAAAAGACAAGGTCATGTACGCGTCACATCTTTTTAAAGAAGGGGCGCTAGAATGGTGGAATACGGTACTTCAAGCTAAGGGAAGTGATATGGCCTATGCCATGAGTTGGGAAGAATTTAAGCGATTGGTGGAAAGAAAATTCTGTCCCGAGTATGAAAAAGAACAGATGGAGAATAAATTCTTGAACCACCGAATGGTGGATGTAGATTGTCGAGGGTATACTTCAACATTCTTCGAATATGCGAGAGTGGTACCAACCCTGGCTTCGCCAGAGCCAGTGCTTATTTCCCGCTATATTTGGGGTTTAATTGGCGAAATCCGTGATATCGTTAAAGCTGCGAGACCTCGCACTATTGACGATGCTGTGGAATTAGCTAACACCCTAACAGACGGACTGATATGCACAAGAGAAGAAAACCGGAAAAAGGAAGTGGCCCAAAAGATTACCCAGGGATTTCGTATGGGTAACCATGGTAATTTCAAGAAAAAGGGAACTAGGCAATCTTCCACAAAAGAAAGCATTTTGGAAGATGCAAAGGGTATTGCATTTTTTGTAAAATTCCGGGGCACCAAGAGGAAGATTGCAGGAAGAAGAAAGCCACAATCTGCTACAACTGCGGAGAAACTGGACATTTTAGGCCAGACTGCCCAAAATTGGTCAAACCAGCTGATAACAAAGCTAAACCTGCAGAAGGAACTACCAAGAAAAACGCAAGAGCCTTCCAGTTGACTACTCAGGAAGCAGAGCTAATCCCTGATGTAATAGCTGGTACATTCCTAGTTCACAACGTTTATGCAAAAGTATTATTTGACTCTGGTGCAAACCAAAGTTTTATAAATACTTCATTCTGCCAAGCTCTTAACTTACCCTTAACCAACCTTAGGCAGATTTTTACAGTCGAAACGACAGATAGAAATTCTGTTAACATAGATAAGGTTTTGCGAGAAGAAAAGATAGAACTCTTAGGTCATAAATTTTCTGCAAACCTGTTACCTATGAATTTAGCTGGATTTGATGTTGTATTAGGAATGGATTGGCTAGTAGCCAACCATGCTCGAATTCTCTGTGATAAAAACTCCATAGAAATTCATACACCCACTGGAGAATTAGTGGTGATTACAGGAGATAAGCCACGGAAGCCACTGAAATTCATTTCAGTAATGAAGTTGGCCAGTTATTCAAGAAAACGAGAAGTAGTGTATATGATTTTGGTAACCATTAACACGAAAGGTAAGGAACTTAAAGACATTCCTGTAGTAGCAGAATACCCAGATGTATTCCCAGAAGAACTACCAGGATTACCACCCAATAGGGAAGTCGATTTTAGAATTCATCTAATTCCTGGAACTACACCGATAGCCAAGGCACCTTATCGGTTAGCACCCACCGAAATGCTAGAATTGAAAAAGCAGTTAGATGAATTATTAAGCAAAGGATTCATACAACCTAGTTCCTCCCCATGGGGAGCTCCAGTGTTGTTTGTTAAAAAGAAAGATGGTTCAATGCGTATGTGTATCGATTTAGGGAATTGAATAAGGTTACAATTAAGAATCGATATCCATTACCTAGGATTGATGATCTTTTTGATCAATTGCAAGGAGCTAGATACTTTTCTAAGATAGATTTACGCTCAGGATACCATCAGCTGAAGGTACAAGAAGAAGACATACCTAAAACTGCTTTCAGAACTAGGTATGGTCATTACGAGTTTACAGTCATGCCTTTCGGACTGACAAATGCTCCTGCAGCATTTATGGACATGATGAATAGGATCTGTAAACCGTATTTGGATAAATTTGTAATTGTCTTCATTGACGATATACTTATTTATTCCAAAAGCCATGATGAACACTGTCAGCACCTGTATACACTCTTAACTTTGTTAAGAAAAGAGAAGCTCTACGCCAAATTCTCGAAGTGTGAATTCTGGCTGCAGGAGGTACAATTTTTTGGACACGTGGTGAATCATGAAGGTATTCACGTAGATCCCTCTAAGATAGAAGCAATCACCAAATGGAAAGTCCCGTAATAAGCTATGGAAGTTAGAAGTTTTCTAGGGTTAGCTGGATATTATAGACGATTCATTAAGGATTTTTCCAAAATAGCTGTACCCTTAACTAAGTTAACCTGTAAAGCAGTTAAGTTTGAATGGGGACCTAGACAAGAAGAAGCTTTTAAGATTTTAAAGCAAAAGCTAACAAACGCCTCAATTCTAGCCTTGCCAGAAGGAACAGAGGATTTTGAAGTTTACTGCGATGCTTCTAAGCTAGGATTAGGATGTGTGCTAATGCAACGCAAGAAAGTAATTGCGTATGCCTCAAGACAATTGAAAAAGCACGAAGAAAATTATACGACTCATGACTTAGAATTAGGAGCCATAATTTTTGCCCTTAAGATTTGGAGACACTATTTGTATGGAAGTAAGTTTACTGTCTATACAGATCATAAGAGTTTAAGATACATATTTGGGCAAAAAGAATTGAACATGAGGCAAAGAAGATGGATAGAAATCTTAAGTGACTACGACTGTGATATTCAATATCACAAAGGAAAGGCAAATGTAGTTGCAGATGCCTTAAGTCATAAGTATCATGAGAAACAACGACGAGTTCATGCTCTTAGATTAAGTTTACAATTAGACTTAATGGAACAATTAAAGAATATTCAGGAAACAGCAATCAAGGATGATGCTGAAGGAATAAAGGACGAATAAAGGAATTAGAGCAAGGAAGTGATGGAATTTGGAGATTCCACAATAAAAGGATTTGGGTACCTAAGCAAGGAGAATTAAGAAATAAGATTTTAGAGGAAGCCCATAAATCTAGGTATACCATGCATCCTGGTAACAATAAGATGTACCAAGATTTAAGAAATAACTTCTGGTGGATAGGAATGAAAAAGGACATAGCTAGGTATGTTTCTAAATGTCTTACTTGTTCACAAGTTAAGGCAGAACACCAGAAACCCTCAGGTCTACTACAACAATTAGAAATGCCTGTATGGAAATGGGAACTCATAACAATGGACTTTGTTACTAAGTTGCCCAAAACCCGAAAAGGTAATGATGCGATTTGGGTAATTGTGGATCGGTTAACCAAATCCGCTCACTTTCTACCTATGAAAGAAACCTTTAGCATGGAAAGGTTAGCCAGATTATACGTAGATGAAGTAGTGTCCTTACATGGAGTTCCACTCTCCATTGTGTCGGATACAGATAGTCGTTTCACTTCCCACTTCTGGACAAGTTTCCAAGAAGCAATGGGAACCCGACTAAATTTAAGCACTGCATACCATCCACAAACAGACGGACAAAGTGAAAGGACGATCCAAACCCTGGAGGACATGCTTAGGGCATGTGTGATAGATTTTGGTGGAAATTGGGATGACCACCTACCCTTAATTGAATTTTCCTATAACAATAGTTATCACTCAAGTATTGAAGCTGCCCCATTTGAAGCACTATATGGACGAAAGTGTAGAACTCCAGTTTGTTGGGCAGAAATAGGAGAAAGTCAATTATCAGGTCCTGAAATAGTGCAAGAAACCACCGACAAGATTACTCAAATCAAGGAAAGACTGAAAACGGCTCAAGATCGCCAGAAGAGTTATGCCGATAATCGACGCAAGCCGTTGGAATTTCAAGTTGGAGACAAGGTACTATTGAAATTTTCTCCTTGGAAAGGAGTAGTTCGGTTCGGTAAGAAAGGAAAGCTAAGTCCAAGGTACGTAGGACCATTCCCAGTAATACAGCGAATAGGACCAGTTGCTTATCGTTTACAACTACCAGAGGAGCTAGCAGGAGTACATGACGTATTTCATGTATCCAATCTCAAGAAATGTCTATCTGACGAATCCTTGATAGTACCTCTTCAAGATGTAGAGGTAAATGAAAAGTTAAAATTTGTTGAGAAACCACTGCAAATAGAAGACATAAAGATTAAGTTTCTCAAACACAAAAGACTGATACTGCTCAAAGTCAAATGGGATTAAAAAAGAGGACCCGAGTACACTTGGGAGCTGGAATCGGAGATGAAGCGAAAATATCCTCACTTATTTCAATAAATCTCGAGGACGAGATTCTAAATAAGGTGGGGAGAATGTAAGGACCTTCAAAAATGTCCCAAAACGACCCGTAAATGAAACCCCGGACCCCTGAAACCCTAATCCATAATAAAAAAATCAAGAAAAACAAATTTTATGGTTTCACGCGGGCCGCGTAAACCTTAAGGAAAGGTTACGCGGGCCACGACAGTTCACCAAAACTCCGGAGCAGCAAACAGGCCACGTGGCAGTCCTAGGTATGACACACTAGCCCTAGTCTACGACTAGGGCCTCTCACGGGCCGCGTAAAGTTTAAGTGTGGGTTACGCGGGCCGCGTGAACCCCAAATTTCAGCTATAAATAGATTTGGCCATGAGCAGTTCACTGGTGTCGAAAACAATTCTCAAAAACGAAGTCTCACTGCTCAAATTCGAAAATTAAGATACCAAGCCGCTGCTACGATACAGGGTATTAACTCGATCGCTGCTACAATTCAATGTCTGATCGATTGAAACTATCCAATGGATGTTTAAGTGCTGCCCACATTAGGGCCATACTTTGTCATTTGTCGTGAATTCGATGGATGTTTAAGTATGGCACTTTGTCATTCGTTGTGAGGGTTTTTATCTCATGAGTTATCGTAAATGCTGTATTAGTTACTGACCTAGTTCGTGTGCATTGTTATTTAAATTAGGTTACAAGGCTAATCAGTAGGCTAAACTCTGCCCATCTGTAATGTGAGTCATTCTCTTTTTATCAATAATGTTTTACAATACTCCAAGTTATTTTCAAAGGTTATAATTACAGGGATTAAGTCATGGTTATCTTAATCACTGGCTAGTGGGGTATTGTGCACATTACTAAATTTCTCATGGTTAGGCTAATAAATCCTAACAGTGATAATCATCACTACTTGGGTGAAAGGACCCAATAGTGGTATGACCATCGTCACCAGGAGGTGACACGGCGCCAGATAAAAATAAGATAGAAGCCATTGTAACCGCTCTTATGCTGTAATTTATAACTATGTGTCGTTTTATTAAACTTGAGTGACTCACCAGTATTTCCCCGCTGATAAAATATTTTCAAAACATGTTTCAGGTGACTACTGTGAACCAAGGAAAAGTGCTACGGAGCACTAACAATATGACGGTGGTCACTAACGAAAAAAATGAATTAATACCAACAAGAACCGTCACCGGATGGAGAGTGTGTATAGATTATCGTCGATTAAATGAGGCAACAAGGAAAGATCATTTTCCCTTACCTTTTATTGATCAAATGTTAGAAAGATTATCTGGTCACAAATTTTATTGTTTTTTAGATGGTTTTTTAGGTTACTTTCAAATACCGATAGCTCCCGAAGACCAAGAAAAGACAACATTCACATGTCCCTATAGAACTTTTGCTTATCGACGCATGCCTTTCGGTCTATGTAATGCCCCCGCACCTTTCAAACGTTGCATGGTGGCCATCTTCCATGATATGATAGAAAAGACTATGGAAGTCTTCATGGACTACTTTTCTATCTTTGGAGATTCATACGACCAATGCCTCGATAACCTTGAACGAATGCTATCCCGATGTGAGGAAACTAACCTCGCCCTTAATTGGGAGAAATGCCATTTCATGGTAACGGAGGGAATAGTACTCGGTCATAAAATCTCAAGCGAAGGAATGGAGGTTGGTCGGGCTAAAATAGACACCATTTCCCGATTACCACCCCCATCCTCCGTTAGAGCCATCAGAAGTTTCTTAGGGCATGCCGGATTTTATAGATGGTTTATCAAAGACTTTTCTAAAATCTCAAGACCTTTAACAAAATTACTTGAAAAAGATGCACCAATCATCTTTGACAAGGACTGCAACCAAGCGTTTCTAACACTAAAAGAAATGCTAGTCAATGCACCTATCATGATAGCGCCTGATTGGAAATTACCTTTTGAAATCATGTGCGATGCAATTGACTTTGCAGTTGGAGTTGTCTTGGGACAAAGAAAAGATAAGTATTTTCACCCAATATACTACGCTAGTAAAACACTTAACGATGCACAAGAAAATTACACAACAACTGAAAAATAATTACTAGCTGTAGTATTTGCTTTTGATAAATTTTGTTCTTATCTTGTTCTTTCTAAAACGATAGTTTATACAGACCATGCAACCCATTCGTTATCTCTTTAAGAAACAGGATGCCAAACCACGTTTAATTAGATGGATTCTACTCCTCCAAGAATTCGACATTGAAATAAAAGACAAAAGAGGAGCAGAAAACACTGCTGCAGATCATCTATCCCGCTTGGAAGATCCAGCTTTGGAGGCAACTAGGGACAAGCTCATCAATGAAAAGTTCCCAACGGAGTCCTTAGAAATGGTGGAATACCGAGAAGAGCCATGGTACGCCGACTACGCCAACTACTTAGCTAGTGGAATAGTCGCAAAAGGATGGTCGCATCATTAAAGAAAAAAGTTCTTTGCCGTTGTAAAGCATTATTTTTGGGAAGATCCTTATCTTTTCAAAATGTGTGCCGACCAACTTATCCGACGATGCGTACATGGTGGCGAAGCAAGAAAAATTCTCTGCAATTACCATGAAGGTCCATACGGAGGGCATCATGGTGCCGCTAGTAGCGCATGAAAGGTATTTGATTCAGGATTCTATTGGCCAACCATTTACAAAGATGCCCAAAGTCTTATCAAGACATGTGATGCATGCCAACGATCAGGTAATATTTGTTCCAAAAACGAAATGCCACAAAATGGCATTCTTGTTTGTGAAATTTTTGATGTGTGGGGACTAGACTTTATGGGACCTTTCCCACCGTCAAAAGGATATACTTGTGGCAGTGGATTACTTATCAAAATGGGCCGAAGCCGAAGCTCTACCAACAAATGATGGGAGAGTTGTATTAAGATTCCTGAAACTATTATTTTCTCGTTTTGGAACTCCAAAAGCGTTAATAAGTGATAAGGGTACCTATTTTTGTAACCATCAACTTGAATTTTTTTTAACAAGATATGGGGTTTATCACCGGATCTCAACCGCATATCACCCTCAAACAAATGGACAAGCCGAAGTGACTAATCGAGGTTTAAAAAGAATACTTGAAAAAACCGTAGGATTAAATAAAACGGAATGGGACGATAAATTAGACGACGCTTTATGGGCATTTCGGACCGCATATAAAACAACCATAGGTACCACCCCATATAAGCTGGTCTATGGAAAAAGTAGTTGTCATTTACCAGTAGAAATAGCACACAAAGCCTACTGGGCAATAAAAACGTAAACTTAGACATAGAAACTGCTGGTAAAAATCACCGGGGTAACCCTTTACCCCCAAAAAAAAAAAACTGCTGGTAAAAATCGATTTTGTCAATTAAATGAATTAGACGAATTAAGGAATCACGCATACTCTAACTCTGAAATTTATAAGGAAAGAATGAAAAATTTGCATGATAAACACATTAAAGTAATGAATTTCGGGTAGGAGATCAAGTTCTATTGTTTAATTCACGACTTCGATTATTTCCCGGTAAATTAAAGTCTAGGTGGTTGGGACCTTTTTCTATCACCCATATTTTTCCACACGGTGCAATTGAAATTAAATCTCGGAATGGAATTCCATTCAAAGTCAATGGGCAACGACTAAAGATTTATCAAGGATTCAATGAGGATGAAGATGAAGAGATCTCGCTACAAGCGGTCGAGGAATGAACAAGGTTTGTGCATCAACATCATATCTTGTAGGTAATGGACGTCGGGAAAGCTTCCAAAATCGGTAAGATTTCTAAAACCAAGTTTCGGGAAACAGGTCACTCACACGTGCACTAAAAATATAGTTTTTTACCTGCCCACGGGGCCGTGCCCGCTGGACACGGGGCCATGGTCGGCTAATGTCGGGTATAAAACCCCTTTTTCTTCTCATTTTCATTTCACCACGACCCGTTTCCCCCGAAAACTCTCTGGTTCTTCCGAAAATCTCTGCAGATTTTCACGTCTCTTCTCAATCCAACGTCAACAAGGTATGATTCTATCATCTTTTGTAGTTAGTTTAACGATTTGCATGTAGTTTAACATAAAAAATTTGGGGTTCTTGAACTTGAATCGAACCAAACCTCAAATTTTAAGTTAGATCTTTTAGTATTAGTATAGTTGCATGTTATAGGAAGTAAATTAACTGAAGTTGTTTAAGGATTTGCCCAATTTCGAACAAAAACCTCAAACCCTTGTTTTTGAACCGAAAAAGACAAAATTGAAGGGTTAAACGGTTTGATTTCGGAAAAACGGCACTTGGGGTTTCATTTTCAGGGAAAACTGTCACACCCCGACCGCGTAAAACAACAAACCGTGGCGGAAACGTCGGGGAGTCGTGTGGCAGAATTATTGTTTCAAAACACATGATAATTAAAGTTAAGTTTTACAAGCTTAAATTATTACATTGTCTTAGTTCAAACAAAACACATAACATAAAAGATGATAACTTTCTTGATTTTAGATTGCTAAGGCCCAAGTCGCCCTAAGTGAAGCTCGCTCACATCAAACAATCGCTCCGGAAACATATGTGAAAGTAAATACGTTAGCATAAAAATGCATGTGAGTAACATAGGTTTAGTGTTGAAGATTCATGACTTTAAAGGTTAAAAGAAATGTTTAACGAAAAATAGTCGTGAACCTTATAAAATATTTTCTTTTATAAAATCATATGAAAATCAAATGATATAAAAAAATGATGTATGGTTAAGTAAATAACCAAATGAAAATGATATGTATAAAATATGTCATGTCTTGTCTTTGTTGAAGTGGTTTAGATAACGCCACGATATGCAATACAATAAAAGCACTTATATATAGGAAGTACCAGCGGCGTATCCACCATGCTTTCATCATATTACACACGTCTCGTTACTTAAATCACTTATTAATAACCATGAAATAATGTCTTGTTTAAATGCCAATGTCCAATGTCAAATGTCATGTGTAAACAATGTCTAATGTCAGGTATAAACAAATGTCTTTTGAAATCCAATGTCATGTACAAAACAAGGTCTTTGAAATAACCAAGAGTTAAAATCAAAAGTTATGTTTTGAAAACCATTGCTTTTATCAATATAAACATTTATGTGGTTTGTCTATCGCATACACTCAAGCCTTGAGACTGTCGGATAAACCCTTATCAGGATCAAGGTTTATCAAAAATGTATTCGGATTCTGTCATTCCCCTTCCGAAATTCCTAGAAAGCGGGAACGAGATTTGTCAAGTCCTATAGCGCTATTACATACTACCGAGCGGCGTGATCAATGTTAATGAACGTACTACTAACCCGTTAAACGTACCAAATGTCCTTTTCAATGTAAGCATGTCATGAGAAATGTCTTTGTAAAATCATGCATTAGGCATACTAAGTCAATATGCCAATAAAATGTCTTTGAAATAATGTATTATATGTAATATGTAATAAAACATGTATAATGTCATGAAAACGAAAAGTAAAGTTATGCACATATGCTTCACCCCAAAACATTTGAAAACGTAAAATAGGGGAACTATGTACTCACCTTTGGGTGCATTTTTATATGTTAACACAATCTCTCAAATTGTTTATTCGTCCTAAATTAAATAAGAACGATTTGATAATAAAAAACACACAAAAATACCTAAGTTTCTCCGATACTGAGAATTTTCACATAACTTCGAGATTTTCTCGAAAAGTTATTATTTTTTATTATATTGGTGTATTTATATATATATGAGTTCATATATATTTTAAAAACTTTACGACTTGAACTATTTTATTGGTGACCCTCATCATGTTATAAGCAATATATATACGATTTGCGCGTCGTAATATATATACTCAAACGTGACATACGAATAATAACGTAATACACATAATATTGTCAAGTATTAACATGTCATCATACACATATTATAAATCACATAACATCTTGTAACACATAAAACTTACCCATGAACAACCCATTCTAGTGTACATTGAATAACGCGTATTTTAGCGATTCGGTAACGTTTTTGGGCGTCGGAAGTCACGTATGACTAACCAAACACCAAGTAAACTTAATATAAGTTAAAATACTTATTTTTATATAAAAAATATCAGTTTACTTACTGATCTAAAACTGTTTTATAAAAATCCTCCGAAAAGCCGATTTTTAACCATTTTACCGCATAGTTTTGCATCAAACGTTACCCTAACTATCCCAAATCGTAACGACTTGATATTTTAACATAACCCATTTTATTTACTGAATAAAATAGTGGTTATACTCATGATAGTGAAGGTCTCACATAAAGCACATAAATCATGCAAATTTCACATATTTTACCACTTTCTAAGCTATATGTACAACATGCAAAGCTATCAAACATATGACAAAGTTTCATGCCATTATAATATACCAAATAATGTTATTTTTAGTGTTTATAATCTGTTCTAAAATATTTTTGTCATACAATCATTTTTTTTATCATTTCTTGAGCTTTAAATCAACATGCATTCTTATGTACAAGTGTCTAAAGCACACTATCATATCACCATCATTTCATATGAATTTAAATGCATCAAACATGTAATTTATTCATGTTTACTTACTGATTTAATTGAACATTCATCATATCATGCACAAATCATCAAACACTTGCATTTTAACGATCATTCAAGAACATGCAACAACTTAAAAATTCTCAAATATGTCTAATAAATTTTCGGCCATTTATATGTCAAAATACTAACATTATTTCAAATTATAACTCGTGATTCAATCACTCCTTTATATCTCTAACATATTTGCACATAATCTTGTTCATGCAAGCAAACATCCTGAACAAGTATTTATCAAAAATCAACTCAAACTCAAATCTCATACACATACATATATATATACGGTTATACATACACACATATATACTACCATTTTTTTGTTTGTATCAAGACCCATTTCTTTTTAGATTTCAAGTTTGTGAAAAATTCCAAGATTCAAGAGAAACTTCCAATCATCAAGAACAACCAAGAATCAAGTGTATGATTTAAACATAAACTTTATACCTTCAAGATTCAAGTGAGTTTTTGATGAGATTTTGATGATATGGAGCTTGAAATCACTTGAAAACACCTTGGAAAACTCCTTTGGATCTTCACACCAACTTGAAACTAGCTTGGAATGGAGTTTAATCTTCAAGAACAAGGTTGAAAAATTGCAAATGGGAGTGGTGGTGGTGTGTACGGTTATGGCGGAGAGAGAAAGAAAGGAAGATGGAGTGAAGTGTTGAGTGTTGTGAAGTATGATGATCTTTAGAATCCAAGTGCCATACTTATAATCTTCCACCAATATTTTGGCAACCAAATCAAGCAAAGATCTAAATAAAATAAGAATGAAATCTAGAAGGTATGATGTGATCTTGGTGGGGTCCTTGTGACCGTAAGTTCCAAGGGGGGGGGGTAAGTGTAATTTTTGAATGGTAAATTAGATAATAGTTGGAGGTTTAAGTGAAAAGTATAGTGTTTTAAGTGTATGACACATTATATAGTGTGTTAGGGTGTTCGGGGATCATAACTAGCCAAGAAATAATTAAACAATGTTTCTGGCAATAATTTGGTGTTCCGGGTAATGTCCGGTTGTTCGGTTAGATACCGGGTATTTTATCTAGCGTTTTAATCCCGTTTTATGGCGTTTTAAATTATTTTTATTATTCTATAAAAATAAACTCACCAAATTATTACTGAAATAAATATCAGTTGCCGAGACTGGCTGCGTCGTCCGTGTTTCGCAGTATAAGCACTGTGTTGCGCAGTAACACGCAGTACGCGCTTTAAACTTGAAAAATAACGTTTTTAAGCGTTTTAATTTATTTTTCAACACGAACATGATTAAAAATAAAATTTTATTCATAACAGAATATTTTTTGGGATTTAAATATTATCCGGGCGGTCACCAACGTTCGTTTCGCAGTTTTGTCGCAATTAGTTCTTAAGTTCGAACAAACATGTTTTTGCCAAACCGAATCCTTCAAAACTTATTTCTAAGTTATGTAAAGGGTATTTAGGGTATGTTTGGCTTATGTCACAGTTCCGGTGTGTACGTCGCGTTAAACTGATTATGTTTAAGTAACGGTTTATGATTTCACTTCCAGAACAGGTTTGAGAGTTTGGAATTTGAACAATGATTGAAAACGTACTAATGTCACAAATAATTAAAAAAATATTGAAATTAAAACACCATGTTTCATTAAATACAAAGTTGTTCGGAACAGTACAAGGATTAAAATACACAGATGTCACAGTCTCCCCTACTTTTGGAAATTTCGTCCTGAAATTTAATTAGAGGAAACATGTGGGAAATGGTGTGGATATTTCGCCTTCATTTGATCCTCTCATTCCCAAGTAAACTCTGGGCCACGTTTGGATTCCCAACGAACTTTGACTATCCGTATGCGCTTGCGCTTGAGTTTCTTGACTTGATGGTCCAATATTTCCACAGGTTTCTCGACGAAGTGCATCGTGTTGTCGACACGAATTTCATCAAGGGGGATGTGGAGGTTTTCATCAGCCAAACACTTTTTTAGATTGGACACGTGGAAAGTTGGATGAACATTTCCAAGTTCAGGAGGCAGCTCAAGTCTGTAGGCTACTTTTCTGATTCTTTCAACGATCTTGAATGGTCCAACATATCGTGGTGCAAGTTTTCCTTTCTTCCCAAATCTGATTACACCTTTCCAAGGAGATACCTTGAGTAGGACGAGATCACCGACTTGGAATTCCAAAGGCTTGCGTCGTCTATCCGCGTAACTCTTTTAACGGCTTCTAGCTGTTAAGAGGTTGTCGCGAATTTTCTTGACTTTGTCTGTAGTCTCTAGGATGAGTTCAGGTCCAGTGAGCTGAGCTTCACCAATCTCATTCCAGCAGACCGGCGAACGACATTTTCGACCGTATAAAGCTTCAAAAGGAGCCATGTTGATGCTGGAGTGATAACTATTATTGTAGGAGAATTCGATCAATGGAAGATGCGAATCCCAACTACCACCAAAATCGATCACACAAGCTCTAAGCATATCCTCCAATGTCTGGATTGTTCTTTCAGATTGTCCATCCGTTTGAGGATGATAAGCTGTGCTCAAATTGAGTTGGGTTCCCATAGCAGATTGCATGGTTCTCCAAAAGTGAGATGAGAATCGAGCATCTCGGTCTGATATGATGTTCAAAGGAACACCATGTTGGGATACAATCTCATCTACATAGATCTTGGCAAGCTTTTCAGCAGAGAGATCCTCACGGATTGGCAAGAAGTGAGCAGATTTTGTCAAACGATTAACTACTACCCAAATGGCATCATGACCTCTATTAGTGCGTGGTAGTTTGGTAATGAGATCCATGGCAATGTTTTCCCATTTCCAAACCGGTATCTCTAGTTGTTCTAATAATCCAGAGGGATGTTGATGTTCTGCCTTAACCTTCAGATAAGTAAGGCATTTTGATACGTATAAGGCAATGTCTTTCTTCATTCCCGGCCACCAAAACTGGGTTCGAATATCCTTATACATTTTGTCTGCACCAGGATGGATTGGATAATGAGACTTGTGAGATTCATTCATCAATAAGGTGCAGAGATTGTCTTGAATTGGAACCCACAAACGGTCCATGAAATAATATAATCCATCGTTCTTTAGCTCAAGATGAGGCGTAAGATGATATGGTAATTCCTTACCCATCAAGTTCTGTGAAACACAAGTACGTTGAGCTTGAAAGATGCGGGTTTGAATATCAGATCGAACTCGAACACAATGAAGCTTGACTCTTTCTTTTCGACTTAACGCATCGGCTACGACATTCGCCTTACCAGGATGGTAGCGAATCTCGCAGTCGTAGTCATTTAGAAGTTCTACCCAACATCGTTGCCTCATGTTTAGTTCTTTCTGGTTGAAGATGTGTTGGAGACTTTTGTGGTCAGTGAAAACCACACATTTTGTTCCATAAAGGTAGTGCCTCCAAATTTTGACAGCAAAAACCACAGCGCCTAACTCAAGATCATAAGTCGTGTAGTTTTTCTCATGGATTTTCAATTGTATTGACGCGTAGGCTATGACTTTGTTCCTTTGCATGAGAACACAACCAAGACCTAGATTCGATGCCTGACAATATACGACAAAGTCGTCGTTTCCCTCAGGTAAGGACAACACAGGAGCGTCGCAGAGTTTATGTTTCAAAGTCTGAAAAGCTTCTTCTTGTTTGGGTCCCCACTCAAAAGGTTTATTCTTTTGAGTTAAGGCTGTGAGAGGAACCGCAATCTTGGAGAAGTTTGCAATAAAGCGGCGGTAATAACTTGCGAGACCCAGAAATGAACGAACCCCGGTAGGAGTAGTTGGTGTATTCCAATCCTTAATCGCACTGATTTTGGCGGGATCTACATGTATACCTTGTTCGTTAACAATATGTCCCAAAAATTGAACTTCCCTAAGCCAAAATTCACACTTGGAGAATTTAGCGAAAAGTTGTTCCTTCTTTAGGAGTTCCATTGTTAGACGGAGATGTTGTTCGTGGTCAGCTCGTGTCTTGGAATAAATCAAGATGTCATCAATGAAGAAGACGTTGAACTTATCTAAATAAGGCTTACAAACCCTATTCATTAAGTCTATGAAGAAGTCAGGAGCATTCGTTAAACCGAAAGGCATAACAGTAAACTCATAGTGGCCGTATCGTGTGCGGAAAGCAGTCTTGGGAATATCTTCTTCGGATACGCGAAGTTGATGATACCCAGAATGTAGATCAATCTTCGAAAAGCAGGTAGCACCCTGAAGCTGATCAGAGAGATCATCAATGCGAGGTAGGGGATATCAATTTTTGATGGTGAGTTTGTTAAGCTCACGGTAATCGATACACATTCGGAATGATCCATCCTTCTTCTTTACAAATAGGACAGGCGCGCCCCAAGGGGAAAAGCTTGGACGAATAAATCCTTTGTCTAATAACTCCTGCAGCTGCTTCGATAACTCTTGCATCTCGGATGGTGCAAGATGGTATGGAGATTTGGCAATCGGGTTAGCACCAGGTACAAGGTCAATACAGAACTCGATTTGACGTGCTGGGGGTAAACCAGGTAAGTCTTCAGGAAAAACCTCAGGATAATCCTGAACGACAGGGATGTCTTGAACAGTTTTACCCTTGTCTTTCTCCCCTACGACACGTGCCAAGAAAGCCAGAGAATTATTTCTTAGGTATCTCTGGGCTTGGGTGCTAGACATTAGTTTAAGGCTACTAGCGGGTTTCGCTCCACGAACCTCTAAGGTTTCACCAGACAAAAGAGGCACACGAACAATCTTGTCAAAACAAACCACCTCTACACGGTATTGGGTCAACCAATCCATCCCTACTATAACGTCGAAACTCCCAAGTTGCATTGGCGTGAGATCAATGGGAAAAAGATGATCGTTGAGGTTTAACTGGCAATTTCGAATGACGGAATCGAGTACAAGGGATTCACCACTGGCTAACTCTAATGTCAAGGGTTTTCCTAGTTTTGTTCTAGGCTTTGCAAGCAAAGGTTCAAAAGCTAGGGATACAAAACTCTTGTCGGCACCCGAATAAAAAAGAATAGAAGCAAGTTGGTTGTTAACATAGAACATACTGTTCACCACCTCATTGTCGGCACGCGCTTCATTGGCATTGATGTTGTATGCTCGTCCACGAGCCGGGTTCGCATTAGCCAACTTCGGGCACTTGTTCCTGTAGTGAGTCAAATCTCCACAATTGTAGCAAGACCCAGGCGGAAAAGGAGGTCGTGCAGGATTTGGTGGCTGTTGGGCAGGGTTTTGTGCCGCTTGATTCAGAGCAGGAGGAGAGCGACATGTGTTAGCCAAATGGCCATATCTTCCATAGTTGTTGCAAAGACGACACTGAAAATGTGGTTGATGATGACAATTGCACTTGTTACAAAGAGGTGCAGTACCAACGTATTGTTTCTTGGCAGGTGGTTGTGCTGGCTGGGTAGGAGCAGCTTGATTGGTCTATGCAACAACGACAAAGTTCTTGGAAGCCTTACGCTTCCTAGATTTCTTTGAGGTTTCAGCTTTCTTTCCCTTCTTCTTCTCTGTCTTGTCAGATGGTTTCTTGTCACCCTTGCGGTGGAGTTTACCCTTCTTGACTTGAGACTCAGTCAAGGTCACAGCTAGCTCAATGGCTTGTCTCACTGTGGTAGGGTTGCTGCCGGTGACAATATCCTGAACGGGATCCAGAAGACCATCTATGTACTTTTCAATCGCCTTGTCCAAAGGCGTGACCATGGTGGGACACAGCAGGCTCAATTCTTCGTATCGGTCTGTGTAGGCACGGTGCTATTCACTATCTTGCTTGAGATCGTGGAATTCGTTTTCCAGTGCCCTCAGTTCATGACGAGGACAAAACTCCTTCATCATAAGTGCGCGAAGCTCTTCCCATGTTTGAGCCATTGCCACGTTGGCACCTCTGTCCCTCATCACACCATTCCACCAAGTAAGCGCCCTTTTCTGAAACACACTTGACGCAAACTCAACCTTTCGCTCATTCGGGCATTGAACGTGACGAAACGTACTCTCGAGACTCTCGAACCACTGTAGGAGCCCAGTTGCTCCTTCTGACCCAGAAAACTGAAGCAGTTTAACCGAATTGAAAGTCTTAAAGTTGCACGGAACAGGTGCGTTGTTATTGTTGTTTGCTTGGTTTAACTGAGTTACTAGGTTCGGGAGTACAGCAGCAATTTGCTGAGAGATCAAGGCTGCCGCGGCGTCTTGAGTTTGATCACGTCGAGGAGGCATCTAAAAGAAAAGGAACACAAGGAAATGTGTGAGATTGACATAGGACAATCAAAAGGAGTATTGAAAATATCGACAACACAAAGGAAGGTGGTCATTTGTCCATTACTTAAAACAAACAAACAACACAGTGACTAATCAAAGTAAATAGGTCTACATAATGCATAATGAAGACATGCTTTAGCTTATAAGTGGACACTCACCCCAAGAGTTCCCAGGTAAGAGTGACTGGTCCGATTATGTGGATTCGTACGAACACTCTAGCCTTAGACAGAAAACTCAGGGTACAGGCACCCACCCTTCCAGATTGCACGTGTTCACATTATTAAGACCCAAACTTTGACGAGATTTGAAAACTTTAAAGGCGTAAAGCCTAAAAACTATTCAACTAAGGATAGATGATCGATTTTCAAATGGAATTGAGATTTGTGTACTTGTTTTGGAAATCACCTAAGGATAGGTGATGGTATTGTTTTAAGATCTAAACACAAGGTAACTTGTGTTAGGGTCCTAGAAAGGTTATATTCTAGGTCAAAATTTTACTAATAACCTAATTCCCTATAACCATGAGCTCTGATACCAACTCTTCTGTCACACCCCGACCGCGTAAAACAACAAACCGCGGAGGAAACATCGGGGAGTCGTGTGGCAGAATTATTGTTTCAAAACACATGATAATTAAAGTTAAGTTTTACAAGCTTAAATTATTACATTGTCTTAGTTCAAACAAAACACATAACATAAAAGATGATAACTTTCTTGATTTTAGATTGCTAAGGCCCAAGTCGCCCTAAGTGAAGCTCGCTCACATCAAACAATCGCTCCTGAAACATATGTGAAAGTAAATACGTCAGCATAAAAATTCCTGTGAGTAACATAGGTTTAGTGTTGAAGATTCATGACTTTAAAGGTTAAGAGAAATGTTTAATGAAAAATAGTCGTGAACCTTATAAAATATTTTCTTTTATAAAATCATATGAAAATCAAATGATATAAAAGAATGATGTATGGTTAAGTAAATAACCAAATGAAAATGATATGTATAAAATATGTCATGTCTTGTCTTTGTTGAAGTGGTTTAAATAACGCCACGATATGCAATACAATAAAAGCACTTATATATAGGAAGTACCAGCGGCGTATCCACCATGCTTTCATCATATTACACACGTCTTGTTACTTAAATCACTTATTAATAACCATGAAATAATGTCTTGTTTAAATGTCAATGTCCAATGTCAAA
Organism: Helianthus tuberosus; assembly: GCA_030545235.1. NCBI lineage: Eukaryota > Viridiplantae > Streptophyta > Magnoliopsida > Asterales > Asteraceae > Helianthus > Helianthus tuberosus. The sequence continues at coordinate 132,150,452 of CM060363.1, forward strand.
TGTCATGTGTAAACAATGTCTAATGTCAAGTATAAACAAATGTCTTTTGAAATCCAATGTCATGTACAAAACAAGGTCTTTGAAATAACCAAGAGTTAAAATCAAAAGTTATGTTTTGAAAACCATTGCTTTTATCGATATGAACATTTATGTGGTTTGTCTATCGTATACACTCAAGCCTTGAGACTGTCGGATAAACCCTTATTAGGATCAAGGTTTATCAAAAATGTATTCGGATTCTGTCATTCCCCTTCCGAAATTCCTAGAAAGCGGGAACGGGATTTGTCAAGTCCTATAGCGCTATTACATACTACCGAGCGGCGTGATCAATGTTAATGAATGTACTACTAACCTGTTAAACGTACCAAATCTCCTTTTCAATGTAAGCATGTCATGAGAAATGTCTTTGTAAAATCATGCATTAGGCATACTAAGTCAATATGCCAATAAAATGTCTTTGAAATAATGTATCATATGTAATATGTAATAAAACATGTATAATGTCATGAAAACGAAAAGTAAAGTAAAGTTATGCACATATGCTTCACCCCAAAACATTTGAAAATGTAAAATAGGGGAACTATGTGACACCCCAGGAAAACCAGGAAAACCATACAACTTAACTAGCTTCCTCAGTGAGTGCCTACCAAATTTCGGGACGAAATTTCTTTCAACTTGGGGATGATGTGACAACTCGAAATTAGAACCTTTCATGTATGCTTAAACGCGTGGCTAGTTAACTTATGTGATAATGACAAATGAACCTTTATGTGATTATGTGTTGTGTTACATGTATATTTATGTGTATGTATGCGAGTAGGTATATGAACCGAGACAACACGAACCCGACTCGAGACCATGTGGTCTCGAGTGAACGATGAAACAATGGGCCGGATGGGCCTTACACCCCATTCAACCCAACCGAGAGCCCATTAGGGTGTGTCACTTGGAGCGGGTATATAAACTAGATAGATAGCCATGTTGTCATTTTGGACAACACACATACCCTCCAACACACACTCTCCACTCTCTCACACTAAAACCCTAAACCACAACACTACTCTCCTTCATTCTCGGATCATATCGGTGACACTAGGAGCTCTCGGATCGGCTCACACACACACACATTTGGAAGCTCTATACTCACCTTTGAAACCCATCAATCGGTTAGTGCTTTACTATGTGTTAAGGATTATGTGTGCTTGATGTTTGAATGCTTGTCTTCATACATTGATAAGTGGAAAATGCATGATTACGGCTTTATCATATTCTCGGTTGTGTGTGTGTTGGTGATAATCGGTTGAGCATGTTTTGATAGTACACATTGATGTTAAGTTAGTGTTCAAGAAATCGGTTCATAAATGTTTCATGTAGTATGTTTATATTCGGTTAAAGATGATAGGTTAATGTATTGGTTATGTTGGAGTGAATAATGTATGCTTGACTATGATTGAATGTTGAATGGTAAATGTCTTGCTTAATGATCTTGGTATCTAGTCTAGGTATTATGGTGCTTGACCGAAAATACAAGAGCTATGAACACATGTTGAATATGAATATTTGAATATGTGTTGAGTGTGTTTGGAATGTGATATGAACATGACTTTAATATGTGAAGAACATGATGAACACATGAAGAACTTGTTGAATATCATAAGAACATAGTTGAATATTTGAAATCTGATTGTTTGATCCATCTTAGGAAATTGCTAGACAAATAAACATGTTTATGAGAGTAGTACAGACTGTTTCATGAAATCAAATTCTCATTGGATAGTACACTGTTCCGAATCAGCTTATGTCCACTCGAAACCATCAGTTGCGACTCGAAACCATGCACGATGAGTCGAAATCTCCCGGTTGCGACACAGATTGCGAGTCGCAAACACCTGGTTGCGACTCGAAACCACAAGTGGTCAGCACATAAACCGTTTGACTCGAAACACCGGTTGCGAGTCCAGTTGCGACTCGTAACCAAAACAGCATGAACCGAGACCGTAGTTGCGACTCAGGTTGCGAGTCGCAAACGCCTAGTTGCGACTCGAAACAATACGCGGATACACACTGTTGGACTTGATGATTGGAAGAATACTGCAGTCGTGATGAGATTCACAAACTCGAGGTGGAGTTCTTCAATCTCAAGATGACGGGGTCCGAAATTGAAGCTTATGTGAAAAGGTCGAACGAACTGGCGATTCTGTGCCCTACTATGGTGGATCCTCCCATCAAACGCATCGAACTATTTCTTCAGGGCTTAGTGCCAGAAATCCAAAGTCATGTGACTTCAGCGAACCTCGCCACCTACCAGCAAACTGTTCAGTTGGCTCACCGTCTTACGGATCAGGCGGTGGAGCAGAACAAGTTACCAAAACGCATAGGTGCTGCAACTACTACTGGTACCTCTAGTGACAACAAACGGAAATGGGATGGAACTTCAAGTAAGGGTTTGACTTCTGTTCAGTCCCAGTCTCAGCAGAGAAAGACTGAGGACTACAAGAGCCCTAATCAGCAATCGTCTGGTGGTGGATACAAAGGAAATCATCCCAAATGCAATCGCTGCAGCCTGCACCACAGCGGGCCATGCACCAGGGGCAACTGTCATCGGTGCAACAAGCCTGGTCACGCTGCAAAGGATTGCAGGAGCTTATACCCCGCCAATCAGAATCGTCAGCAAGCTCAACAGAACCAGCGCCAACAGCAGCAGCAAGGTGATAACAAAGGGTGCTTTCAGTGTGGAGCTGAAGGCCACTTCAAGAGAGACTGTCCCCAACTGAACAGGGGCCAGAACAACAACAACAACAATAACAACAATCAGGGGAATGGTAACAATGGGAACAACAACAACAATGGCGCCAGGGGGCGGGTGTTTGTGATCGGCCAAGGTGAAGCAAGGAACGACCCCAATGTTGTGGCGGGTAAGTTCCTTCTCGACGACTTTTATGTTTCAGTTTTATTTGATTCGGGTGCCGATACTAGCTACATGTCACTAGAAGTTAGTCGAATGCTTAAGCGTATTCCAACACCTTTGAACAACAAGCACACCGTAGAGCTAGCAAATGGTAAGAGTTTAGAAGCCACACACGTAGTCAAGGGTTGTAAACTTATTCTCGCTGACCAAACCTTCTCTATCGACCTCATTCCTATTGTCTTGGGTAGTTTCGACGTTGTCATTGGGATGGATTGGTTATCCCAACACCGAGCAGAGATTCTTTGCAACGAGAAGGTTGTCCGTATTCCAGGTCCCGGTGGTGAACCTCTCATGATTCATGGCGACAAGAGGAGTGCTGTTGAGAACGTCATTTCTCTCCTTAAGGCCCAAAAGTGCTTGCGAAAGGGCCACACTGCTATTTTAGCTCTCGTTACTGACACCTCAGAAAAAGAGAAGAAGATAGAAGATTTTCCAGTTGTACGCGATTATCCAGAGGTATTTCCTGAGGAATTACCTGGTCTTCCGCCTCATCGCCAAGTCGAGTTTCAGATTGAACTAGCTCCTGGAGCTGCGCCTATAGCTCGTGCACCTTATCGTTTAGCCCCATCAGAGTTGAAAGAACTCTCCACGCAACTACAAGAACTCTTGGATAAGGGTTTTATTCGTCCTAGCTCATCGCCCTGGGGAGCTCCAGTATTATTTGTGAAGAAGAAAGACGGTACTTTCAGAATGTGCATCGACTACCGAGAACTCAACAAGGTGACGGTGAAGAATCGTTATCCTCTACCGCGTATCGACGACTTGTTCGACCAGTTGCAAGGGTCGAGCTACTATTCGAAGATTGATTTGAGATCGGGTTATCACCAGCTGAGAGTCCGGGAAGAGGACGTCTCCAAGACAGCTTTCAGAACTCGATACGGGCACTATGAGTTTTTGGTCATGCCTTTTGGGATGACAAACGCACCTGCGGTTTTCATGGACTTGATGAACCGAGTGTGCAAGCCTTACCTGGACAAGTTTGTTATAGTCTTCATCGACGACATCCTGATCTACTCTAAAAGTCGGGAAGAACACGAGCAGCATCTGCGACTTATTCTGGAACTCCTTCGAACAGAACAGCTTTATGCAAAGTTCTCGAAATGCGACTTCTGGCTTCGAGAAGTCCATTTCCTAGGCCACGTGGTGAACAAGGATGGGATTCACGTTGATCCATCCAAGATAGACTCGATTAAGAACTGGCCTGCACCTCGTACACCAAAGGAAATTCGCCAATTCTTGGGTTTGGCGGGATACTACCGGAGATTCATAAAGGATTTTTCTAAGATTGCACAGCCTCTCACCTCACTAACGCAGAAGGGCGTTGTTTATCGCTGGGGAAACGCACAGGAGTTGGCATTTCAGCACCTAAAGGATAGACTTTGTAGCGCACCTATCCTTTCCTTGCCGGAGGGCACAGACGACTTTGTGGTTTACTGCGACGCATCAATTCAGGGTCTTGGTTGCGTGTTGATGCAACGAGACAAAGTTATAGCCTACGCCTCACGCCAACTTAAAGTTCATGAAAAGAACTACACTACGCACGACTTAGAGCTGGGAGCTGTTGTTTTTGCACTTAAGTTATGGCGGCATTACCTGTATGGTACCAAGTGCGCGATCTACACCGACCACAGGAGCCTCGAGCATATCTTCAAGCAGAAGGAACTGAATATGCGGCAACGATGATGGGTCGAACTACTAAATGACTACGAGTGCTCAATCAGGTATCACCCGGGCAAGGCCAATGTTGTGGCTGACGCCCTTAGTCGGAAGGACACTGCACCTAAGCGCGTGCGAGCTTTACAGCTCACGATCCATTCTAGCCTTCCCTCCCAGATACGAGCTGCTCAGATAGAAGCACTGAAACCAGAAAATGTCAGGGCTGAAGCCCTACGCGGATCAAGGCAACGATTGGAACAGAAGGAAGACGGTGCTTACTACGTAACGGGACGCGTTTGGGTCCCACTCTATGGCAACCTACGAGAGCTTGTGATGGATGAAGCACACAAGTCTCGCTACTCGGTACATCCTGGATCGGATAAAATGTACCACGACATCAAGACTACGTACTGGTGGCCTAGCATGAAGGCCCACATAGCGACCTACGTCAGCAAGTGTTTGACTTGTGCAAGGGTCAAGTCGGAATACCAGAAACCATCAGGCCTACTCCAACAACCAGAGATACCTCAGTGGAAATGGGAGCAAATTTCCATGGATTTTGTTACTGGCCTACCTAGATCCCAGCGCGGGAACGATACTATTTAGGTGATCGTGGATCGACTCACAAAATCTGCACACTTCTTGGCTATCAAGGAGACGGATAAGTTCTCCACTCTCGCAGAAATTTACCTCAAGGAAGTTGTTTCGAGGCACGGGGTGCCCACCTCCATTATCTCAGATCGAGATGCACGTTTTACTTCAGAGCTGTGGCAAGCAATGCACAAATCCTTTGGCTCGCGACTAGATATGAGCACAGCGTATCACCCTCAGACGGACGGGCAGTCCGAGCGCACTATTCAAACCTTAGAAGACATGCTTCGTGCATGTGTAATCGACTTTGGCAACCGCTGGGAAAAGCATCTGCCACTTGTGGAATTCTCGTACAATAACAGCTACCACACCAGCATTGGAGCTGCTCCATTTGAGGCATTGTACGGACGTAAATGCCGGTCTCCTCTTTGCTGGGCAGAGGTGGGAGATAGTCAGATCACTGGTCCAGAATATGTGGTAGATACAACCGAGCAGATCGCTCAGATCCGAAAACGCATGACGGCAGCCCGTGAACGTCAGAAAGTTTACGCCGACATAGGCAGGAAGCCACTTGAGCTCCAGGTTGGGGAGCGGGTACTACTCAAAGTTTCACCCTGGAGGGGTGTGGTTCGTTTTGGTAAACGCGGTAAACTTAACCCACGATACGTTGGACCTTTCGAGGTCATTGAGAAAATAGGCAGGGTGGCCTACAGACTAAACTTACCAGCAGAACTCGGTGCAGTTCACAACGTTTTTCACGTGTCGAATCTGAAGAAGTGTCCGTCAGATGAGACCCACGTAGTTCCTTTGAAGGAACTCACTATCGACGAGCAGTTACGATTCGTCGAGGAACCAGTTGAAATCACGGACCGGGATGTTAAGGTCCTCAAGAGCACTAGGATACCTCTCGTTCGAGTCCGTTGGAACTCACGTCGCGGCCCAGAGTTCACCTGGGAGCGCGAAGATCAGATGAAACAAAAATATCCCCAACTGTTCGCAAACAGTACACCCACTACTGAGGCCGAAGCTACGGAATTTCGGGACGAAATTCCAGATCAACGGGGGGTGGATGTGACACCCCAGGAAAACCAGGAAAACCATACAACTTAACTAGCTTCCTCAGTGAGTGCCTACCAAATTTCGGGACGAAATTTCTTTCAACTTGGGGATGATGTGACAACTCGAAATTAGAACCTTTCATGTATGCTTAAACGCGTGGCTAGTTAACTTATGTGATAATGACAAATGAACCTTTATGTGATTATGTGTTGTGTTACATGTATATTTATGTGTATGTATGCGAGTAGGTATATGAACCGAGACAACACGAACCCGACTCGAGACCATGTGGTCTCGAGTGAACGATGAAACAATGGGCCGGATGGGCCTTACACCCCATTCAACCCAACCGAGAGCCCATTAGGGTGTGTCACTTGGAGCGGGTATATAAACTAGATAGATAGCCATGTTGTCATTTTGGACAACACACATACCCTCCAACACACACTCTCCACTCTCTCACACTAAAACCCTAAACCACAACACTACTCTCCTTCATTCTCGGATCATATCGGTGACACTAGGAGCTCTCGGATCGGCTCACACACACACACACATTTGGAAGCTCTATACTCACCTTTGAAACCCATCAATCGGTTAGTGCTTTACTATGTGTTAAGGATTATGTGTGCTTGATGTTTGAATGCTTGTCTTCATACATTGATAAGTGGAAAATGCATGATTACGGCTTTATCATATTCTCGGTTGTGTGTGTGTTGGTGATAATCGGTTGAGCATGTTTTGATAGTACACATTGATGTTAAGTTAGTGTTCAAGAAATCGGTTCATAAATGTTTCATGTAGTATGTTTATATTCGGTTAAAGATGATAGGTTAATGTATTGGTTATGTTGGAGTGAATAATGTATGCTTGACTATGATTGAATGTTGAATGGTAAATGTCTTGCTTAATGATCTTGGTATCTAGTCTAGGTATTATGGTGCTTGACCGAAAATACAAGAGCTATGAACACATGTTGAATATGAATATTTGAATATGTGTTGAGTGTGTTTGGAATGTGATATGAACATGACTTTAATATGTGAAGAACATGATGAACACATGAAGAACTTGTTGAATATCATAAGAACATAGTTGAATATTTGAAATCTGATTGTTTGATCCATCTTAGGAAATTGCTAGACAAATAAACATGTTTATGAGAGTAGTACAGACTGTTTCATGAAATCAAATTCTCATTGGATAGTACACTGTTCCGAATCAGCTTATGTCCACTCGAAACCATCAGTTGCGACTCGAAACCATGCACGATGAGTCGAAATCTCCCGGTTGCGACACAGATTGCGAGTCGCAAACACCTGGTTGCGACTCGAAACCACAAGTGGTCAGCACATAAACCGTTTGACTCGAAACACCGGTTGCGAGTCCAGTTGCGACTCGTAACCAAAACAGCATGAACCGAGACCGTAGTTGCGACTCAGGTTGCGAGTCGCAAACGCCTAGTTGCGACTCGAAACAATACGCGGATACACATTGTTGGACTTGATGATTGGAAGAATACTGCAGTCGCGATGAGATTCACAAACTCGAGGTGGAGTTCTTCAATCTCAAGATGACGGGGTCCGAAATTGAAGCTTATGTGAAAAGGTCGAACGAACTGGCGATTCTGTGCCCTACTATGGTGGATCCTCCCATCAAACGCATCGAACTATTTCTTCAGGGCTTAGTGCCAGAAATCCAAAGTCATGTGACTTCAGCGAACCTCGCCACCTACCAGCAAACTGTTCAGTTGGCTCACCGTCTTACGGATCAGGCGGTGGAGCAGAACAAGTTACCAAAACGCATAGGTGCTGCAACTACTACTGGTACCTCTAGTGACAACAAACGGAAATGGGATGGAACTTCAAGTAAGGGTTCGACTTCTGTTCAGTCCCAGTCTCAGCAGAGAAAGACTGAGGACTACAAGAGCCCTAATCAGCAATCGTCTGGTGGTGGATACAAAGGAAATCATCCCAAATGCAATCGCTGCAGCCTGCACCACAGCGGGCCATGCACCAGGGGCAACTGTCATCGGTGCAACAAGCCTGGTCACGCTGCAAAGGATTGCAGGAGCTTATACCCCGCCAATCAGAATCGTCAGCAAGCTCAACAGAACCAGCGCCAACAGCAGCAGCAAGGTGATAACAAAGGGTGCTTTCAGTGTGGAGCTGAAGGCCACTTCAAGAGAGACTGTCCCCAACTGAACAGGGGCCAGAACAACAACAACAACAATAACAACAATCAGGGGAATGGTAACAATGGAACAACAACAACAATGGCGCCAGGGGGCGGGTGTTTGTGATCGGCCAAGGTGAAGCAAGGAACGACCCCAATGTTGTGGCGGGTAAGTTCCTTCTCGACGACTTTTATGTTTCAGTTTTATTTGATTCGGGTGCCGATACTAGCTACATGTCACTAGAAGTTAGTCGAATGCTTAAGCGTATTCCAACACCTTTGAACAACAAGCACACCGTAGAGCTAGCAAATGGTAAGAGTTTAGAAGCCACACACGTAGTCAAGGGTTGTAAACTTATTCTCGCTGACCAAACCTTCTCTATCGACCTCATTCCTATTGTCTTGGGTAGTTTCGACGTTGTCATTGGGATGGATTGGTTATCCCAACACCGAGCAGAGATTCTTTGCAACGAGAAGGTTGTCCGTATTCCAGGTCCCGGTGGTGAACCTCTCATGATTCATGGCGACAAGAGGAGTGCTGTTGAGAACGTCATTTCTCTCCTTAAGGCCCAAAAGTGCTTGCGAAAGGGCCACACTGCTATTTTAGCTCTCGTTACTGACACCTCAGAAAAAGAGAAGAAGATAGAAGATTTTCCAGTTGTACGCGATTATCCAGAGGTATTTCCTGAGGAATTACCTGGTCTTCCGCCTCATCGCCAAGTCGAGTTTCAGATTGAACTAGCTCCTGGAGCTGCGCCTATAGCTCGTGCACCTTATCGTTTAGCCCCATCAGAGTTGAAAGAACTCTCCACGCAACTACAAGAACTCTTGGATAAGGGTTTTATTCGTCCTAGCTCATCGCCCTGGGGAGCTCCAGTATTATTTGTGAAGAAGAAAGACGGTACTTTCAGAATGTGCATCGACTACCGAGAACTCAACAAGGTGACGGTGAAGAATCGTTATCCTCTACCGCGTATCGACGACTTGTTCGACCAGTTGCAAGGGTCGAGCTACTATTCGAAGATTGATTTGAGATCGGGTTATCACCAGCTGAGAGTCCGGGAAGAGGACGTCTCCAAGACAGCTTTCAGAACTCGATACGGGCACTATGAGTTTTTGGTCATGCCTTTTGGGATGACAAACGCACCTGCGGTTTTCATGGACTTGATGAACCGAGTGTGCAAGCCTTACCTGGACAAGTTTGTTATAGTCTTCATCGACGACATCCTGATCTACTCTAAAAGTCGGGAAGAACACGAGCAGCATCTGCGACTTATTCTGGAACTCCTTCGAACAGAACAGCTTTATGCAAATTTCTCGAAATGCGACTTCTGGCTTCGAGAAGTCCATTTCCTAGGCCACGTGGTGAACAAGGATGGGATTCACGTTGATCCATCCAAGATAGACTCGATTAAGAACTGGCCTGCACCTCGTACACCAAAGGAAATTCGCCAATTCTTGGGTTTGGCGGGATACTACCGGAGATTCATAAAGGATTTTTCTAAGATTGCACAGCCTCTCACCTCACTAACGCAGAAGGGCGTTGTTTATCGCTGGGGAAACGCACAGGAGTTGGCATTTCAGCACCTAAAGGATAGACTTTGTAGCGCACCTATCCTTTCCTTGCCGGAGGGCACAGACGACTTTGTGGTTTACTGCGACGCATCAATTCAGGGTCTTGGTTGCGTGTTGATGCAACGAGACAAAGTTATAGCCTACGCCTCACGCCAACTTAAAGTTCATGAAAAGAACTACACTACGCACGACTTAGAGCTGGGAGCTGTTGTTTTTGCACTTAAGTTATGGCGGCATTACCTGTATGGTACCAAGTGCGCGATCTACACCGACCACAGGAGCCTCGAGCATATCTTCAAGCAGAAGGAACTGAATATGCGGCAACGACGATGGGTCGAACTACTAAATGACTACGAGTGCTCAATCAGGTATCACCCGGGCAAGGCCAATGTTGTGGCTGACGCCCTTAGTCGGAAGGACACTGCACCTAAGCGCGTGCGAGCTTTACAGCTCACGATCCATTCTAGCCTTCCCTCCCAGATACGAGCTGCTCAGATAGAAGCACTGAAACCAGAAAATGTCAGGGCTGAAGCCCTACGCGGATCAAGGCAACGATTGGAACAGAAGGAAGACGGTGCTTACTACGTAACGGGACGCGTTTGGGTCCCACTCTATGGCAACCTACGAGAGCTTGTGATGGATGAAGCACACAAGTCTCGCTACTCGGTACATCCTGGATCGGATAAAATGTACCACGACATCAAGACTACGTACTGGTGGCCTAGCATGAAGGCCCACATAGCGACCTACGTCAGCAAGTGTTTGACTTGTGCAAGGGTCAAGTCGGAATACCAGAAACCATCAGGCCTACTCCAACAACCAGAGATACCTCAGTGGAAATGGGAGCAAATTTCCATGGATTTTGTTACTGGCCTACCTAGATCCCAGCGCGGGAACGATACTATTTAGGTGATCGTGGATCGACTCACAAAATCTGCACACTTCTTGGCTATCAAGGAGACGGATAAGTTCTCCACTCTCGCAGAAATTTACCTCAAGGAAGTTGTTTCGAGGCACGGGGTGCCCACCTCCATTATCTCAGATCGAGATGCACGTTTTACTTCAGAGCTGTGGCAAGCAATGCACAAATCCTTTGGCTCGCGACTAGATATGAGCACAGCGTATCACCCTCAGACGGACGGGCAGTCCGAGCGCACTATTCAAACCTTAGAAGACATGCTTCGTGCATGTGTAATCGACTTTGGCAACCGCTGGGAAAAGCATCTGCCACTTGTGGAATTCTCGTACAATAACAGCTACCACACCAGCATTGGAGCTGCTCCGTTTGAGGCATTGTACGGACGTAAATGCCGGTCTCCTCTTTGCTGGGCAGAGGTGGGAGATAGTCAGATCACTGGTCCAGAATATGTGGTAGATACAACCGAGCAGATCGCTCAGATCCGAAAACGCATGACGGCAGCCCGTGAACGTCAGAAAGTTTACGCCGACATGGGCAGGAAGCCACTTGAGCTCCAGGTTGGGGAGCGGGTACTACTCAAAGTTTCACCCTGGAGGGGTGTGGTTCGTTTTGGTAAACGCGGTAAACTTAACCCACGATACGTTGGACCTTTCGAGGTCATTGAGAAAATAGGCAGGGTGGCCTACAGACTAAACTTACCAGCAGAACTCGGTGCAGTTCACAACGTTTTTCACGTGTCGAATCTGAAGAAGTGTCCGTCAGATGAGACCCACGTAGTTCCTTTGAAGGAACTCACTATCGACGAGCAGTTACGATTCGTCGAGGAACCAGTTGAAATCACGGACCGGGATGTTAAGGTCCTCAAGAGCACTAGGATACCTCTCGTTCGAGTCCGTTGGAACTCACGTCGCGGCCCAGAGTTCACCTGGGAGCGCGAAGATCAGATGAAACAAAAATATCCCCAACTGTTCGCAAACAGTACACCCACTACTGAGGCCGAAGCTACGGAATTTCGGGACGAAATTCCAGATCAACGGGGGGTGGATGTGACACCCCAGGAAAACCAGGAAAACCATACAACTTAACTAGCTTCCTCAGTGAGTGCCTACCAAATTTCGGGACGAAATTTCTTTCAACTTGGGGATGATGTGACAACTCGAAATTAGAACCTTTCATGTATGCTTAAACGCGTGGCTAGTTAACTTATGTGATAATGACAAATGAACCTTTATGTGATTATGTGTTGTGTTACATGTATATTTATGTGTATGTATGCGAGTAGGTATATGAACCGAGACAACACGAACCCGACTCGAGACCATGTGGTCTCGAAGTGAACGATGAAACAATGGGCCGGATGGGCCTTACACCCCATTCAACCCAACCGAGAGCCCATTAGGGTGTGTCACTTGGAGCGGGTATATAAACTAGATAGATAGCCATGTTGTCATTTTGGACAACACACATACCCTCCAACACACACTCTCCACTCTCTCACACTAAAACCCTAAACCACAACACTACTCTCCTTCATTCTCGGATCATATCGGTGACACTAGGAGCTCTCGGATCGGCTCACACACACACACACATTTGGAAGCTCTATACTCACCTTTGAAACCCATCAATCGGTTAGTGCTTTACTATGTGTTAAGGATTATGTGTGCTTGATGTTTGAATGCTTGTCTTCATACATTGATAAGTGGAAAATGCATGATTACGGCTTTATCATATTCTCGGTTGTGTGTGTGTTGGTGATAATCGGTTGAGCATGTTTTGATAGTACACATTGATGTTAAGTTAGTGTTCAAGAAATCGGTTCATAAATGTTTCATGTAGTATGTTTATATTCGGTTAAAGATGATAGGTTAATGTATTGGTTATGTTGGAGTGAATAATGTATGCTTGACTATGATTGAATGTTGAATGGTAAATGTCTTGCTTAATGATCTTGGTATCTAGTCTAGGTATTATGGTGCTTGACCGAAAATACAAGAGCTATGAACACATGTTGAATATGAATATTTGAATATGTGTTGAGTGTGTTTGGAATGTGATATGAACATGACTTTAATATGTGAAGAACATGATGAACACATGAAGAACTTGTTGAATATCATAAGAACATAGTTGAATATTTGAAATCTGATTGTTTGATCCATCTTAGGAAATTGCTAGACAAATAAACATGTTTATGAGAGTAGTACAGACTGTTTCATGAAATCAAATTCTCATTGGATAGTACACTGTTCCGAATCAGCTTATGTCCACTCGAAACCATCAGTTGCGACTCGAAACCATGCACGATGAGTCGAAATCTCCCGGTTGCGACACAGATTGCGAGTCGCAAACACCTGGTTGCGACTCGAAACCACAAGTGGTCAGCACATAAACCGTTTGACTCGAAACACCGGTTGCGAGTCCAGTTGCGACTCGTAACCAAAACAGCATGAACCGAGACCGTAGTTGCGACTCAGGTTGCGAGTCGCAAACGCCTAGTTGCGACTCGAAACAATACGCGGATACACACTGTTGGACTTGTTTAATTATGGGCTTAGTGTCTGGGCCGGACCTTGGACTTTGTTTAATTCTGGGCATGTTACTGTTCGTTCAACTCGTATGCATTACTTGCTAACTGCCATGATTAAACGTGTATGCCATACGTGCACTACTTGAATACGAACCTGATTGTATGATACAACTATGATAGGACGTGAGTAGCCTCAACGTTGCTTGTTTGACTTTTCTGTGTTTTCTACCGAGCAAACCAAGGTGAGTTCACACCCTCTACAAAGCATGGGATTCCCAGGGGTCGGGAATTGGGGTTAAGGAACTGGGTTCCTCGTCCTCCTTGGGTAGGACAACAAAGGTTCAGGAATGTAATTCCTCGTCCTCACGGACAGATAACTCGTACTAGACCAAAACTCTATCACGAAGTCCCTCATCTTTGTATCGACTTAATCGCCGAGGCCAATGGCGAGCGGGTCATTAGTTAGATAGCGCTATTTAGGTTTGACAAACCTCACACCATGCCGCAGAGGACGGGCGTGAACTAATGGACTACTGGCACGTCAATGATGATAGACATTGACAATTCAGGGCACATAAACATGACTACAGTCAGCAGTCGATATGGTAACGAGTCTAGTATATACATGGGGTAGCCCCCACGGCCGAAATGCCAGATAACTAACACGGGGTAGCCCCCACGGCAGGATTGCCAGAGTAACCGGGAATAAACAAGTCACGTTTTTAACTATGGGGTAACCCCCACGGCAGGATGCCAGATAAAGGAAACTGTTTTCGAAACAACTTAAAACGAACACCCAACCGTGAACTCACTCAACTTGTTGTTGACTCGTTACTACATGCTTTGCAGGTCCTTAGGTTCTTAGCTGGAGCTTGCATGGAGGAGGATCGTTGTGGGACATGGACGACTGTGTGCCATGTTAAACTATGAAACAATTAAACTTATGTTTTGATTTAAGACTTATGCTTCCGCTTGCAACTTGCTATGTTTTGTTTGAACACCAATTGTATTGGGTGGATTTTTATAACTACTTATATGCTTGTTCAATATGATTGGTGGCTGGATCCTGGTCAGTCACGCCTCCAAGCGGTAGTACTCCGCAGGTGGATTTTTGGGGGTGTGACAAACTATGTACTCACCTTTGGGTGCGTTTTTATATGTTAACACAATCACTCAAATTGTTTATTCGTCCTAAATTAAATAAGAACGATTTAATAATCAAAAACTCACAAAAATACCTAAGTTTCTGCGATACTTAGAATTTTCACATAACTTCGAGATTTTCTCGAAAAGTTATTATTTTTTTATTATATTGGTGTATTTATATATATATGAGTTCATATATATTTTAAAAACTTTACGACTTGAACAATTTTATTGGTGACCCTCATCATGTTATAAGCAATATATCTACGATTTGCGCGTCGTAATATATATACTCAAACGTGACATACTAATAATAACGTAATACACATAATCTTGTCAAGTATTAACATGTCATCATACACATATTATAAATCACATAACATCTTGTAACACATAAAACTTACCCATGAATAACCCATTCTAGTGTACATTGAAAAACGCGTATTTTAGCGATTCGGTAACGTTTTTGGGCGTCGGAACTCACGTATGACAAACCATACACCAAGTAAACTTAATATAAGTTAAAATACTTATTTTTATATCAAACATATCAGTTTACTTACTGATCTAAAATAGTTTTATAAAAATCCTCCGAAAAGCCGATTTTTAACCATTTTACCGCATAGTTTTGCATCAAACGTTACCCTAACCATCCCAAATCGTAACGACTTGATATTTTAACATAACCCATGTTATTTATTGAATAAAATAGTGGTTATACTCATGATAGTAAAGGTCTCATATAAAGCACATAAATCATGCAAATTTCACATATTTTACCACTTTCTAAGCTATATGTACAACATGCAAAGCTATCAAACCTATGACAAAGTTTCATGCCATTATAATATACCAAATAATGTTATTTTTAGTGTTTATAATCTGTTCTAAAATATTTTTGTCATACAATCATTTTTTTATCATTTCTTGAGCTTTAAATCAACATGCATTCTTATGTACAAGTGTCTAAAGCACACTATCATATCACCATCATTTCATATGAATTTAAATGCATCAAACATGTAATTTATTCATGTTTACTTACTGATTTAATTGAACATTCATCATATCATGCACAAATCATCAAACACTTGCATTTTAACTATCATTCAAGAACTTGCAACAACTTAAAAATTCTCAAATATGTCTAATAAATTTTCGGCCATTTATATGTCAAAATACTAACATTATTTCAAATTATAACTCATGATTCAATCACTCCTTTATATCTCTAACATATTTGAACATAATCTTGTTCATGTAAGCAAACATCCTGAACAAGTATTTATCAAAAATCAACTCAAACTCAAATCTCATACACATACATACATACATACATACATACATACATACATACATACATACATACATACATACATATATATATATACGGTTATACATACACACATATATACTACCATTTTTTTTGTTTGTATCAAGACCCATTTCTTTTTAGATTTCAAGTTTGTGAAAAATTCCAAGATTCAAGAGAAACTTCCAATCATCAAGAACAACCTAGAATCAAGTGTATGATTTAAACATAAACTTTATACCTTCAAGATTCAAGTGAGTTTTTGATGAGATTTTGATGATATGGAGCTTGAAATCACTTGAAAACACCTTGGAAACTTCTTTGGATCTTCACACCAACTTGAAACTAGCTTGGAATGGAGTTTAATCTTCTAGAACAAGGTTGAAAAATTGGAAATAGGAGTGGTGGTGGTGTGTACGGTTATGGGGGAGAGAGAAAGAGAGGAAGATGGAGTGAAGTGTTGAGTGTTGTGAAGTATGATGATCTTTAGAATCCAAGTGCCATACCTATAATCTTCCACCAATATTTTGGCAACCAAATCAAGCAAAGATCTAAATAAAATAAGAATGAAATCTAGGAGGTATGGTGTGATCTTGGTGGGGTCCTTGTGACCGTAAGTTCCAAGGGGGGGGGGGGGTAAGTGTAATTTTTGAATGGTAAATTAGATAATAGTTGGAGGTTTAAGTGAAAAGTCTAGTGTTTTAAGTGTATGACACATTATATAGTGTGTTAGGGTATTCGGGGATCATAACTAGCCAAGAAATAATTAAACAATGTTTCTGGCAATAATTTTGTGTTCCGGGTAATGTCCGGTTGTTCGGTTAGATACCGGGTATTTTATCTAGCGTTTTAATCCCGTTTTGTGGCGTTTTAAATTATTTTTATTATTCTATTAAAATAAACTCACCAAATTATTACCGAAATAAATATCAGTTGCCGAGACTGGCTGCGTTGTCCGTGTTTCGCAGTATAAGCACTGTGTTGCGCAGTAACACGTAGTACTCGCTTTAAACTTGAAAAATAACGTTTTTAAGCTTTTTAATTTATTTTTCAACACGAACATGATTAAAAATAAAATTTTAATCATAACAGAATATTTTTTTGGGATTTAAATATTATCCGGGCGGTCACCAACGTTCGTTTCGCAGTTTTGTCGCAATTAGTTCTTAAGTTCGAACAAACATTTTTTTGCCATATCGAATCCTTCGAAACTTATTTCTAAGTTATGTAAAGGGTATTTAGGGTATGTTTGGCTTATGTCACAGTTTCGGTGTGTACGTCGCGTTAAACTGATTATGTTTACGTAACGGTTTATGATTTCACTTCCAGAACAGGTTTAAGAGTTCGAAATTTAAACAATGATTGAAAACGTACTAATGTCACAAATAATTTAACAAATATTGAAATTAAAACACCATATTTCATTAAATACAAAGTTGTTTGGAACAGTACAAGGATTAAAATACACAGATGTCACAAAAACCGCCCCTACTGAACCAAAAATTTTCAAGTTTACAAAACCGGGTCGAAAAACTCAATTTTTGGGAAACAGAACCCTGACCACGGGGTCGTGGTCATCGAGCACGGGGGCCTGGCCAACATAAATCAGTTAAACACGGGGCGTGGCCAGTGGCCACGGGGCCGTGTCCAGCTTGTAGTTTTCAGTTTTCTTCGAACATTTATCGTTTCATGCTAAGTGTTTTGTGTTTCTTTCAGATGGCCATCAAATTCACAAAGTTCAAGACAAATGAGTGGGATTACCAAGCCCGCCACGATGTTCTCACAACAAGGCCTGAGGAAATTCCAAGACAAGTGTGCCTCGAAACCCTAGAAGCTGTGGGGTAGCTAGACCATTTCAACACCCTGGTCATGGGTCCACTAAGGGTGGCCCTCTTCACTAGACTCCATGCGGTTCATGAGTATAGCATGGAGGTCTACATCACTTTCACATTCAAAGCTAAAGCAGAGCCATTTGACGGAGAGGGAGTTCAGTTCCGATGTGCGGGAGAGATGCATTTTTAGCTTGATTAGACGTTGAGGATAAACCGGTACTAAAAGCTCTTGTGTTCTTGGACAACCTCGGTATCTTACCAACGCTATACTACGCTCATGATGGGTGCACTTGCCCAAGTGTGTGTTTAGTGTTAGTAGAATATCGTGTTTTATAAATTTAAACTTGAATAATGTGTAAAATGGGCTTAAAATATCAATAAACATATATCACACCGAATGCACACCAAGCTTTATCTTAACCAAACTTACATCTAAACCACCGTTCCATATCCTAACAGTGGTATCAGAGCTACGTTACCGATTCAATCGATATAATCGTTGATTCTATGCTCATGATTTATGGGTTTTTAGATGTAAAACATCAAATTGAAGGTCAATTCATGGATGTAATTTGAAATTGAAGACATCATTACATTCAAAATTGATTTTCGTTCATGTCTGTGAAGGATTCATCATCAAATTCGAAGAAATGAAGTTTTTGGATGGAAAAAAGTTAAACATGAGCGTTTGAGCGAATGAGTCAGTTTCGAAAGAATGAGTCATCCTCACGAATGAGTCATCCTCATGAATGAGTCATCCTCACGAATGAGTCATCCTCTCGAATGAGTCATCCTCTCGAATGACTCATCCTCAGGAATAAGTCATCCTCACAAATGAATCATCCTCTCGATGGATTATCCTCTCAAAGGAGTCATCCTCTTGAAGGGTCATCCTCATGAAGAGTTATTTGCTCGAGGACTCTCACGCGCGGAAGAGAATAAAAGTTAAATACGGGTTGTTCAAGGACACGTGTGAATTTTCAGAGAGAATAAAAAGATGATGAATTCATAGACAGAATGTTGATAGAGAATGGGGTAGTCACAGAGAGTTATTCATAATGATTATTATCTGGTGAAGTGACTATTAATGGGCCAAAATTGTTAAATCCGCAAGAAACCTGAATTTGCCTATGTTGAGGGGGAAATTCGGTGATGAGTTTAGAGAGGTCAGAATTTGCAAAAATGAGGGGGAATAAAAGAAATCATTTGAAAAATTATTGAAATTCCAACATATATGAAATTCAGACATGCAGCAGTATTTGGGTAGTTCTGACTAAAAATTGTCTGGAGATGCATAGGATCTTGGATTCATTAGTTCGTGATCATAGGAAATTCATATTCTTTAGATCGTGACCAGATTGATGTCTGGGGGCTTGATGTCCGAGTCTTCGTATAAGCCAGTTAGCAGGATTAGCGTCAGGAGGATGCATCAATATTGTCGATACTTGAAAGATATCAGAGGGCTTTCAAAAATTTACCTGATAGTTCTGCGTTAGTCTAAAGTGTCAGAATGATTAATCTTCGAGCAAATGAGTTGTTTTTTCAGACTAACCGCTGGGGAATGATGATGTTTGTTGATTAAGTTGATGCCGGGACTAGCGGAGAAGGCTATATAATTCCTATCATGACTAAAGAGGAAGATTGTGAATTTGATTATGGAAGAATGTTTCTTAGATCAAAATGTGTTACCAGATGATTTGTAATCCAATGAAAATTTGCTGATTGAAGAAATTACCGTTTACACTGATAAGTATTTGAAGATTGGCTGTGCATAAAAATGGTTACGGAAGATGGGATTTTAGATTTTCATGAGTATTCACTGATTTGGAAATAATTAGTGTGGTGTCTGAAATTTCTATCAATTGACGGTTGAGTTTTGAAGATCGGTGAATCAAGCAAGAGAGTTGCATTAAACCAAACTTGGATATGCATAATGTTAAAGATTGCTAGTTAGGTTTTGAAGATTCATGATCGAGCATGGGATTTGCGTTAAACTGAATCCAGATGTGGTTAACATTGAAATGGAGATGCTGCATTGATTAGTTTCATGTTGGTGAATGTTCGTGAAGATTGCATGTTTATAAATCAGAGGATTAGGTCAGGAACCGTGCAAATAAAGAACTAAAGTGTCATTCTAGGGGGAATCATTTTAGGGGGAATATGCTATTGCAAATGCAAGCCGGAATCATCATTCAAGGGGGAATTTATTGACGCGTTCAACGACATCAACAAATGCTTGATTGAAGTTGCAGAATATTCAAACACAACTTTCATATTTGAAGATCCAGATTCGACAGTGACGTACTAGGGGAAACTGTTAGTGCATATTGTGTGTGTCTGCCATTATACGTGTAACACCCCAATCGCGTAATACAATAACACGCGGCGGAAATATCAGGGAGTCACGTTACAAATTGCTCACAACCACTGGTACTAAATTGTTTCATTATTGTTAACATTGTTTTACAATACAAAGAATACATGTAATTGTCTTTTTATTAAAGAAGTCTAAGACCCAGATGCGTTCCTATGTGTAGCATGCTTGAATAATCAAATCCTGAAACATATGTGAAAATGACAGTCAACATAAAAGCTGGCGAGTATATAGGTTTTGTTAGCCAAATAAATGGCAAAAATTTTGGTATTGCAATACTTTGACAACTACGAGGGTCGTCAATTGAAAATGAAATCTTTGAAGCCAAGGAATGGCAAAAAAGTTTAGTATTGCAATACATTATCTTGATTGTGAAAACTTGTGACAAAAGAGTTTTGTATATGGCAATATGATTATTACTAGGTAATTTTTATGCCATTGAAAATTGTACTTTGATCTTTGTAATCACATTGAAATCGGTCATAACTCGTGTGAGTAGTATTAGAAATCAAGTCAATAATTTATAATAATACTTTGGATATCCTTCTAAGAATCTAACATATGAAAATATGGAAGATTCTACAAGGATTTGGATAATCGAACATTGAATCAACTAAACACAAAAATCCTAAAGTGATTCGGATAACGCTACAAGAGTAATACAATAACAACACTTATATATAGGAAGTACCAGCGGTGTATCCACCATGTTCTTATGGTATTACACTTGTTTTATCTAGATCACTACTAATCACATAAACACATAATCATCAACTTGGTCATCAACTGGTAAACACGCATTAAAGTATACAAAAAATCCAATCAAGGACTTCAATTTAGTACTTTAAACATCCCATAAGTATCTAACTATGAAGATAGATAGATACTGTAAGGATCCGGTTTTGGTCACAGTGACTCATAACATACACATTTAAAGTACATAATGAATCCAAACAAGGACGCCAATTTAGCACTTTAAACATCCCACAAGAATCTAACTATGAAGATAGATAGATGCTATAAGGATTTAGTTTGGTCATATTGAATCATAACATACGCCTTAAAGTATATAAAGAATCCAAACAAGGGCTTCCATTTAGTACTTTAAACATCCCACAAGAATCAATCTATGAAGATAGATAGATGCTATAAGGATTTGGTTTGGTCACATTCAATCATTGAATCCTAACATCCTAATGGTGATTCGAGATAACGCTACTAAGGGTAATACAATAAGCACACTTACATATAGGAAGTACCAGCGGTGTATCCGCAATGTCCTTATTGTATTACTCTAGTTTCGTTATCTAAATCACCAACAATCTCTACTGGTGTGTGTCGGGTGCGATATGTTTTTATTGATATTTTAAGCCCATTTTACACATTAGTCAAGTTTTAAATTTATAAAACACGATATTCTACTAACACTAAACACACACATGGGCAAGTGCACCCATCTCGTGAGCGTAGTATAGCGTTGGTAAGATACCGAGGTAGTCCAAGGACACAAGAGCTTTTAGTACCGGTTTATCCTCAACGTCTAATCAATCTAAAATTTTTTGAGAAAATATTTTAAACATGAAAAGTAAAAACTAAAAATGCTAAAATAAAAATAAAAATTAAATAGATTGACAAGATGAATCACTTGGATCGTGTCACACCCCGACCGCGTTAAAACAACAAAACCGCGGCGGAAACGTCGGGGGGTGGAGCGACGAAATTATTGTTTCACAACACATGGATAAAAAATTTTCGTTTTATTAAATTATTAAATATTTACATTGACTTAAGTTAAAACAAACAAGTTCACATATCGACTATCTTCATTATTAAGTCACTAAGGCCTCGTCCGGTCCTAAGTGAGCATGCATACTTGTCACATTCAACACCACCTGAAACATATGCGAAAATAAAGTCAGCAAAGAAATGCCGGCGAGCACATAGGTTTTGTGTGTGTGTTAGATTCATGGCTCGTATATATGTTGCAAAACCTTGTTTGACTACAAGAGTCGATAATAGAAAACCTTGTTTTGAAAAGAGTTTAGTATTGCAATATGAATAACCAACTCAAAATAAGTTGGTTATAGTTTATAAAATCTCGTTGCCGTGAATCTCAACCCAAAACATTTGTTTAAGTAAACCAAATTGTAAATCGTTCTCGTAATAAAACTCGTATGGTTTATATCGTATAGTAAACATTGTTGCGTGACATCATTTAAAATCGTTTGTCCAAGTGAACTAAATAACGCCACAGAATGTAATATGATAAAAGCACTTATATATAAGAAGTACCAGTGGCGTATCTACCATGCTTTTATCACATTACACCCGTCCCGTTATCTAAACACATACCAAAAACCAATCGTTCGTTCAATTTGTTTAACTCGTTCAAATCGTTTAAATCGTTCATGTTTTAATTGTGAAAACTAACTTTTGGTCATCTCGCGGAATACATTCAAACCTTCGTAACTCGTCCATCGTTTAACTCGTATTAACAAACCACCAAAGGGTAAGTTAACAATCATCAGGTTCAGTCGTTACCCACATAACCCCCATACATAACCATGGTGGCAGTCCGATAACGGGATTTGTTAGATCCTATGGTACCATAACCTAGTACTGGTCGGCTTGATCATTGTTAACGAATGTTATTCGTTATGTAAATACGTCCCAACAAGTTCGTTCACATTATCGAAATCGTTATATTTAATATAAACCATAGTATTCGTTTTTGAAATCATCGAAATCGTTTAACACATATGAATCACCCCAAAACAATTGAAAATAGTAAAATAGGGGAATCTATGTACTCACATTGAAGTGCAAAGATATCCTCGAATAATTGAACTTAACAAAGCTCGGGCAAACCAAGGAAATCAAATAGCACCTAGTAATCGGATCACTATGTTAATAAATCGACACCTAAATCAGAGGATCGGGTAGAATGAGGTATTGTAAACCAAATGAGTATTGGAACTCATGTGATATGGTTTAACAAATCCTACATTCTAAATCGGAACCTATCCTAAGTGCTTACGACCCGTTACGACCCATTAAGGTAGCTTATGCTACTTTAACGCGTCGTTCGCGTGAATGCGCGTTCGAGACGCCTAACTAGTCCTATGACAAGTATTATATGCCCTAACATGTTTAAATATGTTGCATAATCAGTTTAAGCGACAAAAGTTAGGTTACATATGCTTAAAATCAAATTATGCATGAAAAGGGCATTTTGGTCATTTTCCTAAGGCATATAAACTACCTATCATACAACTAATTAAACTAAGTGACTATAAGGTATAACCTCGGAAGGTTATTCCCTATACAACTATGGTCACTAAATGTGCATGGTCGGATCCTAACGATCGACCAAACGGGTCGGGTTTGAAAGTCTAAGCGGTTGTCAAGACCGCTTGACTTACGACCCTAAACAAGCACTAGACTTAAAGTGACGAGTTAAACATGTTAAAACATGCTTAACTAAGTTAGAAAACAAGTTTGATATCAAAACAAAGTGTTTTGATCCCCGAAAATAGCTTCGTCGCAAAATGCGCATAATCGGCATTTTGACTGAAACTTTGACTCGTCACTTCGACTAATCAACGTGGTAATCAGCAGGTATAGTCACAAGTATAACAACCCTCCAAAATTATTTTTTGATACCCCTAATATATTTAGAATGTCCCTAGACATCTTAAAATACACCTCGTATACGAAAACCGGTCCCAAATACCCTTATATAAATAAAAATTAAATAAAAATCAAGTTTTATGGGTCGCTCGCGGGCCGCGACCACTAGGCTACGCAGCCTCACCCGAAGCTGCCACGTGTCAAGCTTCGTGTCAAGTCTATATGGATGACCAGTCAGAGCTAGGGCCTACCCTAGGTCTCTCGCGGGCCGCAAAGGCATAGCCTTCGGCTTACGCGGGCCGCGATAAAGTGTTGTATCAGCACTATAAATATCTTCGATCGGATTCAGTTGAATTCGTTCAAAGTTTTCGATCTCTCTCTCAACTTTCTGCATAGCAATTATAATATCGAGTATTATACCCCCCTAAATAACAAAGTTCTGCCTCGTTGTAAGTATTTTAACCCCTGGTTACGTATTAGATATGCTGCCCGATTGATCTAAGGCTCCGTAACGGCTGTCGAGGTTTTGCCCGATGTAGTCGTTGGAGTTCTGTCTCGGGGAGGGTATTACTAATGTAAAAATTGGGTTATTATACTAATGTGTGTGCATTGTGTAATTAATAGATAATCACCATGTGACAACCCGAGTTTTCAAGGTCCTTTCTAGACACGTTACTTGTTTCACAGCTGTGTTTTCACAATCCGTTACGTTGTAATATGTGCACCCTTGCTAGATGATTATTAGATTGTTTAATTGTTTGGTTAATTGTTGATTATTAGATTGTTTAATTGTTTGGTTAATTGTTAAAATTTATATTTGTTGAAGTTATAACACAACCCGTGCAAGCTTATGCCCACTCGACGAAACTTAGATGTTTCGCCATGACCATATTCGATGAAACCCTTGGTGTTTCGTCGAAGTCTTGTTTCGCCATTAAGGGCCCCGACCCATTTTAGTTTGTGGCCCAATCCTTTAAATATATATACAAACTCTTGTGAGCAGTTACGTAAGAAAAACCCTAGAACTCTCTCCCTTGTATTCGACGGCAGATACCATTATCTGGAAATTCTTGTGTGTTCCATCTCTCAACCGGTTAGTCACGATAACCTGATTCGATTTGTTTGCTATGATGTGTGTAGATATCTCTCATCATAAGTGAATTTATTTACTAAATGATTTGATCATGACTGATGTTTGAATTGAAAATCATGTAATTAGGGTTGTACGATCTCATGTTAGTTTTGTGATTAGTTGATGTTATGAATATCATGATGATGATAACAGTCTGTCTATCTTGACATTCACTGTATGAGAGATGAAAACTGATTGATTGATTGATGACCCATTGATGATTTAGGGTTTAATGTTCTGTTGCTAATATATTAGACTAGATCTGATATTAGTGATCGTTCCCGTTGTGTCCACTGTTCAGTATTGATGATTGTGATTCTGTGGGTTTATTAGTCACATGCAGGTTGAGAATGTGATGTCTCATATTCATTCATGATGCACTATATGGACTTGATAATTCTATTTGCTGTATGTATGTTATGTTATCTATTATGTATGATCATAATTGGAATCGTTGTGGATGATTAGAGATCTATGAATTGATAAACTGTTAGTGTTACTGTGTTCCACTAACTGTTGAGGAGTGACGAAACATGAGAGGTTTCGCCACACTATATCTCGACGAAACTCTATAAGTTTCGTCACTTAGAGCCTCGACGAAACACTATAGGTTTCGTCACCTAGCACCTCGGCGAAACACTGGATGTTTCGTCATCTGGAATTTCGCCGGCCAGAACATGATTCACAACAGAGTGTGGTTTAACTTGTGTATGAAGCCTGAATGTTCATTATTTGACTGTTTATGCTGTTAATCATAACTACGGGAACATGGATTTGCATATGAAACATGTAAACTGTGGACTTATATGAGTGCGAATAACTGTTAAGTGCTATGTAGTACTTGTTACTTGAATACACACTATGATCATGACTTATACACGAACTATGTGAGTGTCAACTGATTATGTATGTATGTATACTATAGGCTTTGACTGAATTATTTGTGAACAAGTAGTTAATCATACCGAGCAAACCGAGGTGAGTTCACACTTTCTATAAGGCATGGGATTCCCGGTGGTTTGGGAATGGGTTAAGAAACTAAAACGAAACCTGCATATTCTCTTTGGGTAGAATATGTACCTCCATCCTCGTTGAGAAGGATGACAACATTAAACCTGCATGTAACATCTGTGCTTTTAATCATTGTGAACAGTTCAGTTATCAATAAAACAATGTTATTTGATCCCAATGTTTGTTTGGTTATGTTTTACATTTTTCATGTTTTGACTTTTATTCAATTTCAAACCCTATATTGCTTTCTGGAGAGTTAGCAAACTGATGCGTAAACGTAATCAGTTTAATGCGACAAATACTCTGGAACATCAACATATACTTAACATACCTTAAATAACCTTTACATAACTTAGAAATAAGTTTTGAAGGCTTTGGTATGTCAAAAACAAGTTAATTCGCTTACAGCGACTAAACTTGACAAACTGCGAAAGTATGCCAATTTAAACTGTAACGAACATTCTGGAACATGACCATAAGTTAAACACACCTTAAATATCCTTTATATAGCTTAGAAATAGGCTTTGAGGGGTTCGGTGGGCTAAAATAAACTTTTGGGTCATTCAGGGACTAAAAGCGTCAAAAAGTGCACAAGTTTGCATTTTCGCGCATAACTTACGTTCTGAATACATCCGGACATCCAAAAATTTATGTAAGCATTATAATATTATGCTTTAGTGTTTGGCTTGTCAAAAATCCATTCGTCACGCATTTTGGATCGTTTTTCGCGCTTGTGCGCATTCCGTCGTAATTAAGCGAACATCGCGTTCGTACGACCAAACGAACCAACATCTGACATATTTTTGAGCATGTTTCATGTCCACAATGTTCGGGCATCATTTTAGGGCCTTAAAGTTGGCTTAACGGGCCTTAAACATGTTGGAAATGGCCTTAAACCACAACAGGGACCTAAACTGTCATTTCTGAAAGTTGTTTCTGATCAGGACACCCAGGCGGCCCGCGTAAGCCCAGGGTAATCCTTTACGCGGCCCGCGTCAGGCTCCCATACTAGATTCAATGTATTAACAGCCTGTTAACAGCCTTTCAAACACCCCAAAGGCCAATGCCATGTGTCAAACTCTTGTGGTGGGGGCAAAATGAGTTACCACAACATTCTGACAAGTGTACGGGCGAGATCAAGGCACGTTATCCAAGAAACGATCCTAACGGTGAACCGAAATCTATAAATACCCATCCATCCCCATTGCAAAACCCACAAGAATCTGATTTGAGAAGCTCTAAGTTGAAACCATTGTTTCATACCTGAGCTACTTGAATCAAGATTAGCATTCGGGGACCCTTTGTAAGTATTCCTTCGTTCTTTTATTGCTTTTCGAGTCCGAAAGTCAAACTTTGTTTGACTTTCTGCATTGACCAGTTTATGGTCAATGAGAAGTTCGTTTGAACTTCGCAACGTGAGCGTAATCACGATGGTTATAGTCCCTTGTGACTATGCCTACTGATTACCACGTTGTCTAGGGTCGTAAGGGTAAGCGATCTGATAAATCGCTTATACCTTCAAACCCGACCCATTTGGTCGATCATTAGGATCCGACCAAACACATTAGGTGACCATAGTATATAGGGAATAACCTTCCGAGGTTATACCTTATGGTCGCTTCGTTTAAGTAGTTGTATGATAGGTAGTTTATATGCCTTAAGTAAATTACCAAAATACCCCTTTGATGCCAAAATTCATTTTAAAAATATGTAACATAACTTTTGACATCTAAACTGATTTGAAAACAATATTAGAGATGTTAAGGCATATGTTACTTGTCATAGGACTAGTTAAGCGGTCCGAACGCGTTTCACGCGAACGACGCGTTAAAGTAGCATAAGCTACCTAAACGGGTCGTAATGGGTCGTAAGCACTTAGGCTAGGTTTCATTTAGTATGTAGGCTTTGTTAAACCATACTACATGAGTTCCCATACTCATTTGGTTTACGAGCCCTCATTCTATCCGATCCTCCGATATAGGTCCGGTTTATTAACATAGTTACCTATATTAGGTGTTGTTTGATTCCGTGATCTCTAGCATTGCTTGGTGGTTATCTTAGGACTTCTGAGCAATCTCAAGTGAGTACATAGACCCCTCTTTTACTGTTTTCCAAACATTTTGGGGTGAAACACATGTGCCTACTTGTTACTTTCATGCTTTTCCATGTTTTCATGTCATATGCTTGTTATGTTCAATAGTACACTTATAGTACATGATTTCATTGTGTTTATGCTATGTATGCCCATTGGGTGCATATTTAGTACATTGTTTTACATTACATTTCATGCTATGTATGCCCATTGTGTGCATATTTAGTACATTGTTTTACATTACATTTCATGCTATGTATGCCCATTGTGTGCATATTTAGTACATTGTTATACATTACATTTCATGTTATGTATGTCCATTGTGTGCATACTTAGTACATTGTTTTACATTACATTTCACGCTATGTATGTTCATTTGATTACATACTTAGTGCATTGTTTTCACATGCTTACATTTTGGTATGACATTTGGTTTGTTCAAATGGGACAATATACATTCATTAACATTAGCTACGTCGTTCGTTAGTAGGTAGTGGTACCATAGGAATTGACAACTCCCGTTCCTGACATCCTAGGTATGTTTGGATGGAAGGAATGACCGAATTCGATACACATAACTTAGATAAACCTTTAATTTGTTTAAAGGTCTATCACCACAGTCACAAGGCTTGGATGTATGCATTATAACAATACTGCATAGATGTTTGTATCAGTATAGCATGCATTTGTTCCACAAAACATAACTTTGACTTAAACTATGTTTAATTCAATACCCTGTTTTTGTGCATTTTACCTGTGGTTTAGTTGATATATTTCACATGCCATACATGATATTTTTGGATAACATTATATGATTTACATTAAACATAAACATTTTGACATTGATATGCACATTTGGTGATTTACATTAGACATGGACATTTTGATATGGTTTACACAATAACACTTGACAATTGATTTATACATGAACAATTTACATTGGTGGTTTGTTTGGGTAAATGGTTTGAGTAACGAGGCGTGTGTAATATGATAAAAACATGGTGGATACGCCGCTGGTACTTCCTATATATAAGTGTTTGTATAATATTACATATCGTAGTGTTATTTAAATCATTTCAGTATAGGCATATTACATTTTACACAAATAACATATTTTTCACAAGACATTGTTTTACAAAATAGTTTATTTTATATAAACTCATTTTACTTGGTTATTTCATTAACCATACGCCTTTCTTTTATATAATCCGATTTCTTATCAAGTTTTCATATGATTTATAAAAGAAAACACTTAACAAGATTCATGACTAATTTTTATTAAAACCTTTCTTTTAAAACCCAAGTCATGAATCCTATTTTCACAAAACCTGTGTATCTCACAGACATTCTTATGCTGACGTACCTATTTTCACATGTGTTTCAGGAGCAGGTGCATAGGTTTGATTGGGATACACTAGGGTGGACTCGGGCCTTAGTGACAATAAAAGAAGCAAGATTAGTTTAGTTGATGTTGTGTACCTTGTTTCCTTCTTTTAAAAGACAATGTAACTCGTTTGTTTGATAAATAAAATATAACTTTGTATGCCATGGTTGTGAAACAATAATTCTGTTACAACACTCCCCGACGTTTCCGCTACGATTTGATGTTTTACGTGGTCGGGGTGTGACAGAAGAGTTGGTATCAGAGCCAATGGTTATAGGGAATTAGGTTATTAGTACTGCTTTGACCTAGACTATAACCTTTCTAGGACCCTAACACAAGTTATCTTGTGTTTAGATCTTAAAACATGCACATCACCTATCCTTAGGTGATTATCAAAACAAAAACCAAATTTTCCGAAACGATTTTTGAAAAACAATCTCCTATTTTTGAATAATTTATTACAAGGTTTTGAACCCTCTGTTATAAGGTTTTGAACCCCTTTGAATTTTCAAAAATCTCGTCAAAGTTCTGGGTTTTAAATAGTGTGAACACGTGCAAACTGGAAGAGTGAATGCCTGTACCCTGGGTTTTCTGTCTAAGGCTAGAGTATTCGTACAAATCCACATAATCGGACCAGTCACTCTTACCTGGGAACTCTTGGGGTGAGTGTTCACTTATAGGCGAGCATGTCTTCGCGATACATTATTTTTCACCCATTTACTTTGATTAGTCACAATGTGTCATTTGTTTACCTTGTGGTAACAAACAAATGACCACCATCTTTGCCATTATCAATTTTTACATCATCTCATTCTTTTCACCCAAACATCTCACTCGTTTCCTTTCATGTTTTCCTCTTTTAGAATGCCTCCTCAACGCGAAAACCAGATAGCGACTGCCGAACTGGCAGAAATTATTGCGCAGCAGATGGCTGCTCAATTCCCAAACCTCTTTGCTCAATGGAACCAAGCCAACAACAACAACAATGCTCCTTGCAATTTCAAGAGTTTTAACTCGGCTAAACCACTCAAGTTTAGTGGTACGGAAGGAGCAACTGGGCTCCTTCAGTGGTTCGAGAGCACGGAGAGCACATTTCGTCATGTTCAGTGTCCGGATAATCGCAAGGTCGAGTTTTCTTCGAGTGTGTTTCAGAAGAGGGCTCTCACATGGTGGAACGGGGTTATGAGAGACCGTGGTGCAGAAGTTGCTCTAGCACAAACTTGGGCTGAACTTAGGGCCCTTATGATGAGGGAGTTTTCTCCTCGTCATGAACAACGAGCTTTGGAGAGAGAGTTCGATGACTTGAAACAAGATAGTGGTGAGCATCGGGCGTATACTGATAGGTTTGAGGAGTTGAGTCTGCTATGCCCAACAATGGTTACCCCACTCGACAAGGCTATCGAAAGGTACATCGATGGTCTACCTGACTCGGTACAAGACATCATTACTGGCAGTAACCCTGCCACACTCCGTCAGGAGATCGAGTTAGCAGCGACATTGACTGAGTCGCAGGTTCGAAAGGGAAAGCTGCATAAAAAGGGTGACAAAGGTAAGAAGCAGGCGTCTGACAAAGAAGATAGCAAGAAAGGTTAAAACAAGAAGGGTAAGGATTCTGGTTCTTCGAAAAGGTCAAGGAAGCGTAAGGCTTCCCAAAATTTTGCTGTCACTGCCCAAGCTAACCAGGCAGCTCCCAACCAACCCGCACAACCTCCAGCGAAGAAGCCCTATACAGGGAATGCACCTTTGTGCAATAGATGCAACAGTCACCATCAACCTCATCATCCGTGCCGTTTCTGTACTAACTGTGGGAAGTCAGGTCATCTTGCCGATGTTTGTCGGTTTGCTCAGAATCGGGCAGTTCAGAACCCGGCTCAACGCGTTGCTCAGCCTCCTGTGTGACAACTCGAATTTCTGACTTTCTTTATTCGCATTTAATGCACGTTGACTTT
Source organism: Helianthus tuberosus (assembly GCA_030545235.1). Classification (NCBI taxonomy): domain Eukaryota; kingdom Viridiplantae; phylum Streptophyta; class Magnoliopsida; order Asterales; family Asteraceae; genus Helianthus; species Helianthus tuberosus. The sequence goes on from CM060363.1 coordinate 132,181,787, forward strand.
GACTATTTAGTTGTGATATGATAAAACGTAGTGTACTTGCATGGTTATGTGTGATTGTATATCATGTGTACTGTTTGTAGAACTTAAACTGTTAAGAACCCGACGAAACACAAGGCTGTTTCGCCATAACCCATTTCGACGAAACAGGCTGTTTCGCCATGAACACTCCGACGAAACAGAAGTCTGTTTCGCCGGCCCAGTAATTCACGAAGCCCAGTTTGGGCCCAGAACGTAAACTCGCATACTACTACGTGAATCAACCTATTGTTTCACACTTTTGAACACTCTGAAACCCTAGAACACTCTCTCTTCTGTGCGACGGCAACAACCATTGTTCACCATCATCCCTAGCTCTCGAATCCTTGTTTCTTCATCTTGAATCGGTTAGTGTGTGTTTGTAAATCGATTCCATGTTTCTGTGATATCACGATTATTGCTTGTGTATATGATTGATGTGCGTTACTGCTGTGATAAGAGTATGATTATGATGTTATTGATTTTGATATGTATGATGTAGTAGGATTTATATAAAATGGTATGAGAAATTTAATACAATCGAGTGCTCGGTTCTGGATATTGTTATTATGTTCTGATTATGAATCCAAGTTAGTATCTTGATAGGGTACAATGATATGATGTTGTATGTTGATATGTTATACACATAAACTAGGGTTTATGCTAGACAATGACTCTGGGATGATTGATTTATGATGAATCGATATGCACATTGACCTTCGTATGATTTCTGTTATTGATGACGGCTGCTAGAAGGATTAGGGTTTATGTGTTATTCGCATTTGCTGTAACTGATGTCTGCGAAACAGACATCCGACGAAACAGGACTCCCGGCGAAACAGAATGTGTTTCGCCAAGAGTCATCGACGAATTAGAATCCTGTTTCGCCAAACAAGGCCACGACGAAACAGAATGTGTTTCGTCAATTTGTGTTTCGCCGAAAGTGTGTTTCGCCAACTTATGTGTTTCGCCATTATGTGTGTTTCGCCGAACAGTTAATCTGCACAGTAACTTGAGTTAATTCTGTTAAGTGTTAACTGGAATATTTAACTGCTGTTAAGTGTAACCATCTTGTATACGATTGTGAATACGTGCTACATGTTTATACGTGAACAACTTGAACACAAACTGATTTCACATACATGCATACTTTAGGACGGGATTGATTACTTGCGAACACATACTTAGCATACCGAGCAAACCAAGGTGAGTTCACACAAGCCAAGGCATGGGGTTCCCAGGGGGGAATGGGGATTTGATGATTACTGTACATACATAGATGACAGAACCTACTGCTAGACTAGTAACACTTATTGAACGATCATCGCACACCTGCCAAGGACATTGGCCGCGATATTATGACTGACTTCGCACACCTGCCAAGGACATTGGCCGCGAACTAAATTTACAACATCTTCGCACACCTGCCAAGGACATTGGCCGCGAACTAAATTTACAACATCTTCGCACACCTGCCAAGGACATTGGCCGCGAACTAAATTTACAACATCTTCGCACACCTGCCAAGGACATTGGCCGCGAACTAAATTTACAACATCTTCGCACACCTGCCAAGGACATTGGCCGCGATACAAACAAACCTAGTCTAGAATACTTGGGGAATAACATTCCCCAACATCTTCGCACACCTGCCTGGAGGGCCGCGATGGGAAATAATACAATACTTTGTAACGAACGAACATACTACTACTCACACTATACTATTACTGAACTGTTAACTGTGAACTCGCTCAACTAGTTGTTGACTCTCTCTTACATGCCTTGCAGGACCTTAGGTACATATGGAGCTTGCACAGGAAGGAGCAGGTCGTTGTGGGATACGGATCGTAGACGATATTTGAACTTATAACTTATTTTGGGTTTTCATTATTATGCTTCCGCTACTTAAACAATGTTTGGTTATGAACATCAGTCATGTCAAGATGAATTACCTTTTCCTACTTTTACACTTAAATACTATGTTTGATATGATTGATGGCTTGATCCTGGTCAGTCACGCCTCCAAGCGGTGATACTCCGCGGGTGGATTTTGGGGGTGTGACAGATTGGTATCAGAGCCATTGGTTATAGAGAACTCGGTTTTAATAAAGGGAAAACGATTTTGTTAAAACCAGACTATAACCAGAACAGTGCTCTCAACGATCCACAACGACGCTTCGCTCCACGTGCAAGGCTCAACACCATAGGTATTACTATTCATGTTACATTACCTACATGCTAGAACTACATAGAACTATGCTCGTGGTATGCCTAGAGTACAGAACCCACTATATGCTATTACTTGAGAACACCTGTGTGCTTACTCTCTTCTGTCATCGCACGATTCGCGAACCTATCTCACTTACGTTATCTTTACTATGAAGATCATGTCTGGACGTATCAACATGACTCAGGACCAGTTGACGGCCCTCATTAACGAACGAGTTACTGCGGCAGTTGCAGCCGCACAAGCAGGAGGTATACCCTGCAGTTACAACTCACACTAGGATCCTTAGATCCTACATTCCTAAATCAACTCTCGTGTTTAAACTTGTCCTAATTCTTTTACACAACAGGTCAAGCACCTGTTCGCACTTTCAAGACTTTCATGGACTGTCGTCCATCCACTTTCAACGGCACTGAAGGAGCCGTAGGTCTCCTGCACTGGTTTGAAAAGATAGAGTCTGTGTTTGAGATGTGTGAATGCCCTGAGGCACGCAGGGTGAAGTATGCTACCGGTACCCTCGAGGGTTTAGCCCTCACATGGTGGAAAGCTCAGGTCCAAATACTGGGGTTGGTTGCTGCTAACGCCACCCCATGGAACAATTTCAAAGAGATGATCAAGGAAGAATACTGCAGTCGAGATGATATTCATAAGCTGGAAGTTGAGTTTTTCAACCTCAAGATGACGGGGTCTGAGATTGAAGCGTATACCAAAAGATCGAATGAGCTTGCGTTACTGTGTCCTACTCTGGTGGACAAACGTATCGAACTTTATCTTAAGGGTCTGGTGCCAGAGATCCAAAGTCATGTGACTTCAGCAAATCATGCCACTTACCAGCAGGTTGTTCAGTTGGCTCACCGTCTCACTGATCAGGCGGTGGAGCAAAACAGGTTGCCTAAACGCATCAGCGCTACTGCTACCGCTACCACTTCGGTTACTCCTGCTACTCCCAGCGACAATAAGAGGAAATGGGAGGGGGATTCTAGCAAGGGTTCAGCTACTGCTCAGTCTCAAGCTCAGCAACGCAAAACAAATGACCACCAGAGTCCGAATCAGCAATCATCAGGTAGTCAAGGGCAGAGTGGCTATCGGGGAAATCACCCATGGTGTAGAAGGTGCAACAAACACCACAGTGGAAGATGCCGCAGGGAACAGTGTCAAAGGTGCCTCAAGATGGGTCATGAGGCTAAGGATTGTAGAAGCGTACGGCCAGCAAATCAGAACCAGCAACAACAACCACCTGCTCCACGAAACCAGCCTCAGCAGCAGCAGCAGCAGCAGGGAAACAGGGGATGCTACCAATGTGGGGCTGAAGGTCATTACAAGCGGGATTGCCCTCAGTTAAACCAGAACCAGAACAATAACAACAATAACAATCAGGGCAACGGGAACAACAACAATGGTGGGAACAATAACAACAATGGTGCTAGAGGCCGTATGTTTGTGATCGGTCAGGGTGATGCCAGGAATGATCCCAACGTGGTTATGGGTAAGTTTCTTCTTGACGACTTTTATGTTACTGTACTATTTGATTCTGGTGCGGATACAAGTTACATGTCTTTAAAAGCTAGTGAAATGTTAAAACGTGCACCAACTCTCCTAAATACCAAGCATGTCGTAGAGTTAGCTAACGGTAAGAGTTTAGAAGCCACACACATAGTTAAAGGGTGTAATCTTATTCTCGCTGGTCAGACTTTCTCCATCGACCTCATTCCTATAACATTGGGTAGCTTTGACGTCGTCATTGGTATGGATTGGTTATCGCAACAACAAGCGGAGATTTTATGCAAAGAAAAGGTTATTCGTATTCCTCGTTCGGGCAAGGAACCTCTCGAAGTTCAAGGCGACAAGAGTGGTGTCGTGAGTGGCATCATTTCCTTCTTGAAGGCTCAGAAGTGTCTGCGCAAGGGTCACACAGCTGTTCTAGCTCTCGTCACTGATACATCGAAGAAAGAGAAAAAGATTGAAGATATTCCTGTAGTACGTGACTTTCCTCAAGTGTTCCCTGAGGAATTACCTGGGTTACCGCCTCATCGCCAGGTCGAGTTTCAGATCGAGCTAGCTCCTGGAGCAGCACCCATAGCTCGAGCGCCTTATCGTTTGGCTCCAACTGAATTGGAAGAACTGTCAAAGCAGCTACAAGAACTCTTGGAAAAGGGTTTTATACGTCCTAGCTCTTCGCCCTGGGGAGCTCCAGTGTTATTCGTAAAGAAGAAAGACGGTACGTTCAGGATGTGTATAGACTACCGTGAACTCAACGAGGTGACGATCAAGAATCGTTATCCTCTTCCGCGCATAGATGATTTATTCGATCAGCTGCAAGGGTCGAGCTACTACTCCAAAATAGACTTAAGGTCAGGATATCATCAGCTGAGAGTCCGGGATGAGGACGTCTCTAAAACAGCATTTAGAACTCGCTACGGCCACTACGAGTTTATGGTCATGCCATTCGGGCTAACGAACGCGCCTGCCGTATTTATGGATCTTATGAACAGGGTGTGCAAACCCTATCTCGACAAGTTCGTCATTGTTTTCATCGACGACATCCTGATTTATTCAAAAAGTCAGGAGGAACACGAGCAGCACTTACGGCTTATTTTGGAACTTCTACGAACGGAACAGCTATACGCTAAGTTTTCTAAATGTGACTTCTGGCTTCGTGAAGTCCACTTCTTAGGCCACGTGGTAAACAGAGATGGGATCCATGTCGATCCATCCAAGGTAGATTCAATCAAGAATTGGCCTGCGCCTCGTACACCAACAGAAATACGCCAATTCTTAGGTTTGGCGGGTTATTACAGACGTTTCATCAAAGACTCCTCAAAAATTGCTCAGCCGCTTACACTACTGACACAGAAAGGTGTTGTTTACCGTTGGGGTAATGCACAGGAAACAGCGTTCCAACACTTAAAGGATAGACTCTGTAGCGCACCTATCCTCTCACTGCCTGAAGGCACGGACGATTTCGTAGTCTACTGCGACGCATCTATCCAAGGTCTTGGATGTGTATTGATGCAGAGGGATAAAGTTATTGCTTATGCTTCGCGCCAACTTAAGATTCACGAACGGAATTATACGACACACGACCTAGAGCTGGGAGCGGTTGTCTTTGCACTTAAGATATGGCGACACTATTTGTATGGTACCAAATGTGCTATCCACACTGACCACAGAAGCCTCTAACATATATTCAAACAGAAGGAACTGAATATGCGACAGCGACGATGGGTTGAACTGTTAAATGACTACGAATGCTCAATCAGGTACCACCCAGGCAAAGCCAATGTTGTGGCTGACGCCCTCAGTCGAAAAGACACTGCACCTAAGCGCGTACGAGCTCTACAACTCACTATACAGTCTAGTCTTCCTTCCCAGATAAGAAATGCTCAGGTGGAAGCATTGAAACCAGAAAACGTCAGGGCAGAAGCCTTACGCGGCTCAAGGCAACGCTTAGAACAGAAGGAAGATGGTGCTTATTACGTAACAGGACGCATCTGGGTTCCACTCTATGGTAATTTACGCGAGCTGGTAATGGATGAAGCTCACAAGTCTCGCTACTCGGTACACCCTGGTTCGGATAAAATGTACCACGATATTAAGACTACATACTGGTGGCCTAGCATGAAGGCCCACATAGCCACATACGTTAGCAAATGCTTGACTTGTGCGAGAGTCAAGGCAGAATATCAGAAACCGTCAGGACCACTCCAACAACCTGAGATACCACAATGGAAATGGGAGCAAATTTCCATGGATTTTGTTACTGGCTTACCTAGATCTCAGCGCGGAAATGATACTATTTGGGTGATCGTAGATCGACTCACAAAGTCTGCTCACTTCTTGGCTATCAAAGAAACAGACAAGTTCTCTACCTTAGCAGACATCTACTTAAAAGAAGTGGTCTCGAGGCACGGAGTGCCCACCTCCATCATCTCTGATCGTGACGCACGTTTTACTTCAGAACTGTGGCAAGCAATGCATAAATCTTTTGGCTCTCGTTTAGACATGAGCACGGCGTATCATCCTCAGACCGATGGGCAGTCTGAGCGCACTATTCAAACTCTAGAAGACATGCTTCGGGCGTGCGTAATAGACTTTGGCAATGGTTGGGAAAAACATCTGCCACTTGTGGAATTTTCGTATAACAACAGCTACCACACCAGCATTAAAGCTGCACCATTCGAGGCATTGTAGGGGCGTAAGTGGCGGTCACCTCTCTGTTGGGCAGAGGTGGGGGAAAGTCAAATCACAGGTCCAGAAATGGTAGTTGATACTACTGAAAAGATTGCACAAATACGACAACACATGGCGGCAGCTCGTGACCGTCAGAAAGTATACGCTGATAAAGACAGGAAACTACTCGAATTCCAGGTTGGGGATCGAGCGCTACTTAAAGTTTCACCCTGGAAGGGTGTGGTTCGTTTTGGCAAACGCGGCAAACTAAATCCACGATATGTTGGACCTTTCGAGGTTATTGAGAAAATAGGCAAAGTGGCTTACAGATTGAACTTACCACCTGAACTCAGTGCAGTTCACAACGTCTTTCACGTGTCGAATCTGAAGAAGTGTACGTCAGATGAGACCCACGTAGTTCCCTTAAAGGAACTCACTATCGACGAGCGGTTGCACTTCGTCGAGGAACCTGTGGAAATCACGGACCGGGATGTTAAGGTCCTCAAGAACACGAGAATCCCTCTTGTACGAGTTCGTTGGAACTCCCGCCGCGGCCCAGAGTTCACCTGGGAGCGTGAAGATCAAATGGAACTCAAATATCCCCAGTTATTCGGAAACCAAGCAACTACTACTGAGGCAGAAGCTACCAATGCTGAATTTCGGGACGAAATTCCAAATCAACGGGGGGATAATGTGACACCCCAAGAAAACCAGTAATCTTCGCAAACCTGCTCGAGGAGCCGCGATACGACACAGGTAAACAACGTCACACTACTAGCTTCCTCAGTAACTGCATGCTAAATTTCGGGACGAAATTTCTTTTAAGTTGGGGATAATGTGACAACTCGAATTTCCGACTTTCTTTATTCGCATTTAATGCACGTTGACTTTGACTATTTAGTTGTGATATGATAAAACGTAGTGTACTTGCATGGTTATGTGTGATTGTATATCATGTGTACTGTTTGTAGAACTTAAACTGTTAAGAACCCGACGAAACACAAGGCTGTTTCGCCATAACCCATTTCGACGAAACAGGCTGTTTCGCCATGAACACTCCGACGAAACAGAAGTCTGTTTCGCCGGCCCAGTAATTCACGAAGCCCAGTTTGGGCCCAGAACGTAAACTCGCATACTACTACGTGAATCAACCTATTGTTTCACACTTTTGAACACTCTGAAACCCTAGAACACTCTCTCTTCTGTGCGACGGCAACAACCATTGTTCACCATCATCCCTAGCTCTCGAATCCTTGTTTCTTCATCTTGAATCGGTTAGTGTGTGTTTGTAAATCGATTCCATGTTTCTGTGATATCACGATTATTGCTTGTGTATATGATTGATGTGCGTTACTGCTGTGATAAGAGTATGATTATGATGTTATTGATTTTGATATGTATGATGTAGTAGGATTTATATAAAATGGTATGAGAAATTTAATACAATCGAGTGCTCGGTTCTGGATATTGTTATTATGTTCTGATTATGAATCCAAGTTAGTATCTTGATAGGGTACAATGATATGATGTTGTATGTTGATATGTTATACACATAAACTAGGGTTTATGCTAGACAATGACTCTGGGATGATTGATTTATGATGAATCGATATGCACATTGACCTTCGTATGATTTCTGTTATTGATGACGGCTGCTAGAAGGATTAGGGTTTATGTGTTATTCGCATCTGCTGTAACTGATGTCTGCGAAACAGACATCCGACGAAACAGGACTCCCGGCGAAACAGAATGTGTTTCGCCAAGAGTCATCGACGAATTAGAATCCTGTTTCGCCAAACAAGGCCACGACGAAACAGAATGTGTTTCGTCAATTTGTGTTTCGCCGAAAGTGTGTTTCGCCAACTTATGTGTTTCGCCATTATGTGTGTTTCGCCGAACAGTTAATCTGCACAGTAACTTGAGTTAATTCTGTTAAGTGTTAACTGGAATATTTAACTGCTGTTAAGTGTAACCATCTTGTATACGATTGTGAATACGTGCTACATGTTTATACGTGAACAACTTGAACACAAACTGATTTCACATACATGCATACTTTAGGACGGGATTGATTACTTGCGAACACATACTTAGCATACCGAGCAAACCAAGGTGAGTTCACACAAGCCAAGGCATGGGGTTCCCAGGGGGGAATGGGGATTTGATGATTACTGTACATACATAGATGACAGAACCTACTGCTAGACTAGTAACACTTATTGAACGATCATCGCACACCTGCCAAGGACATTGGCCGCGATATTATGACTGACTTCGCACACCTGCCAAGGACATTGGCCGCGAACTAAATTTACAACATCTTCGCACACCTGCCAAGGACATTGGCCGCGAACTAAATTTACAACATCTTCGCACACCTGCCAAGGACATTGGCCGCGAACTAAATTTACAACATCTTCGCACACCTGCCAAGGACATTGGCCGCGAACTAAATTTACAACATATTCGCACACCTGCCAAGGACATTGGCCGCGATACAAACAAACCTAGTCTAGAATACTTGGGGAATAACATTCCCCAACATCTTCGCACACCTGCCTGGAGGGCCGCGATGGGAAATAATACAATACTTTGTAACGAACGAACATACTACTACTCACACTATACTATTACTGAACTGTTAACTGTGAACTCGCTCAACTAGTTGTTGACTCTCTCTTACATGCCTTGCAGGACCTTAGGTACATATGGAGCTTGCACAGGAAGGAGCAGGTCGTTGTGGGATACGGATCGTAGACGATATTTGAACTTATAACTTATTTTGGGTTTTCATTATTATGCTTCCGCTACTTAAACAATGTTTGGTTATGAACATCAGTCATGTCAAGATGAATTACCTTTTCCTACTTTTACACTTAAATACTATGTTTGATATGATTGATGGCTTGATCCTGGTCAGTCACGCCTCCAAGCGGTGATACTCCGCGGGTGGATTTTGGGGGTGTGACATCCTGCTCAGCAACAAGGTCAAGCTGAACGACCACACTACCCGCCAGGTTCTTGTTACAACTGTGGGGATCTGACCCACTACCGTAATCAGTGTCCAAGATTGGTGAATGCTAACCCAAATCAGAATCAGGCTCAGGCTCGAGGTCGAGTCTTCAATATGAATGCACAAGAGGCACAAGCAGACAATGAAGTGGTGAACGGTACGTTCTTTATTAATAATCAGCCTGCATCTGTTCTTTTTTATTAGGGTGCCGATAAGAGTTTTGTGTCATTATCTTTTGAGCCATTACTTCGCGTGTCTAGAACGAAACTAGGTAAACCTTTAACAGTAGAGGTTGCTAGTGGTGAACCCATTATTCTTGATTCTGTTCTTCGCAACTGCCAATTGAACCTTAACGATCATCTTTTTCCTATTAACCTCACGCCTATGCAACTTGGAAGCTTCGACGTTATTGTGGGTATGGATTGGTTAGCCAAGCATCGCGCAGAGGTAGTTTATTTTGAGAAGATTGTTCGTGTGCCGCTTTCGACAGGCGAGATCCTACAAGTTCGTGGTGAGAAACCTGCTGGTGGTCTCAAACTCATGTCTTGTTTTAAAGCTCGGAAGTATCTGCGAAAGAATTATGTGGCCTTCTTGGCACATGTCACAGCAGATAAAGGCAAAGGTAAGTCTATCCAAGATATTCCCGTTGTTCGGGATTATTCTGAAGTATTCCCTGAAGATTTACCTGGTCTACCCCCAGTACGCCAAGTCGAGTTCCGTATTGATCTCGTACCTGGAGCAAATCCCATTGCCAGAGCTCCATATCGTCTTGCACCGTCTGAGATGCAAGAGTTGGCTAAGCAGCTTCAGGAGCTCTCTGATAAAGGTTTTATCCGTCCTAGCTTTTCACCTTGGGGTGCTCCCGTTCTTTTTGTCAAGAAGAAGGATGGATCTTTTAGAATGTGTATCGATTATCGTGAGCTTAACAAGCTTACCATCAAGAATCGATATCTCCTACCTCGCATCGATGATCTCTTTGATCAGTTGCAGGGCGCTTCTTATTTTTCAAAGATTGATCTGCGATCTGGATATCACCAACTTCGTGTGCATGAAGAAGATATTCCCAAGACAGTGTTCCGCACTCGTTATGGGCATTACGAGTTCACAGTCATGCCATTCGGTTTGACTAATGCTCCTACTGTTTTCATGGACTTAATGAATAGGGTCTGCAAGCCTTATTTGGATCAGTTCGTCATTGTTTTTATTGACGACATCTTGATATACTCTAAGACGCGAGCTGATCACGAGCAACATCTTCGTCTTACTTTGGAACTCCTAAAGAAAGAGCAACTTTTCGCCAAATTCTCCAAGTGTGAATTCTGGCTTAAAGAGGTTCAATTCTTAGGACATATTGTCAACGAACAAGGTATTCATGTAGATCCCTCCAAGATCAGTGCGATCAAGGATTGGGATACGCCTACTACTCCTACTGAAGTTCGTTCTTTTCTTGGTCTTGCGGGTTATTACCGCCGCTTCATTAAGAACTTCTCAAAGATTGCAGTTCCTCTAACTGCTCTAACTCAGAAGAACAAGCCCTTTGATTGGGGATTCAAACAAGAGGAAGCTTTTCAAAACTTGAAGCAAAAGCTTTGTGACGCGCCTGTTCTGACTCTGCCTGAGGGCAATGATGATTTCGTCGTTTATTGCGATGCATCTAAATTGGGTCTTGGCTGTGTTCTGATGCAAAGGAACAAAGTTATAGCATATGCATCGAGGCAGTTGAAAATACATGAGAAAAACTACACCACTCATGATCTTGAGTTAGGTGCAGTTGTCTTCGCTCTTAAGATCTGGAGACACTATTTGTACGGTACAAAATGTGTGGTTTTCACGGACCACAAAAGTATTCAGCATATCTTCAATCAGAAAGAACTCAACATGAGGCAACGACGTTGGGTCGAGCTTCTAAACGACTATGACTGCGAAATTCGCTACCATCCTGGTAAGGCGAATGTCGTAGCCGATGCATTGAGTTGTAAGGAACGTACTAAGCTTCATTGTGTTCGTGTTCAATATATTATTCAAGCTCGATCTGATATCCAAGCCCGCATTTCTCAGGCTCAACAATCTTGTGTTTCACAAGGTTTAATGGATAAGGAATTCCCCTATCACATAACACCTGATCTGGAACTGAAGGACAATGGATCGTATTACTTCATGGACCATTTGTGGGTCCCAAGCCAAGATAACCTTCGCACCTTGCTTATGGATGAAGCCCATAAGTCTCGTTATTCTGTTCATCCTGGCTCAGATAAGATGTATAAGGATCTTCGTATTCAGTATTGGTGGCCTGGTATGAAGAAAGACATTGCCTTATATGTATCAAAATGCCTTACTTGTCTTAGGGTTAAGGCTAAACATCAGCGTCCTTCTGGTTTATTGGTGCAACCAGAGATCCCAATTTAGAAATGGGAAAACATTACTATGGATCTCATTACTAAACTTCCGCGCACAAAGAAAGGTCATGATGCCATCTGGGTAGTTGTTGATCGTCTTACTAAGTCAGCGCATTTCTTGCCAATCCGTGAGGATTTTCCTGCTGACAAACTTGCTAAAATCTATGTGGATGAAATTGTAGCTCGAGATGGTGTTCCTTTGAACATCATTTCTGACAGAGATGCTCGTTTCACTTGTCATTTTTGGAGAACCATGCAATCTGCTATGGGGACCCAACTTAATCTGAGCACAGCTTATCATCCGCAAACGGATGGTCAATCTGAAAGAACAATCCAGACTCTGGAGGATATGCTTAGAGCTTGTGTGATCGACTTTGGTGGTAGTTGGGATTCACATCTTCCGTTGATTGAATTCTCCTACAACAACAGTTATCACACCAGCATCAAAATGGCTCCTTTCGAGGCTCTCTATGGTCGAAAATGTCGTTCACCAGTTTGCTGGAATGAGATCCGTTGGTGCACTACATTTGTCGACTTCGTCTTGGATCGAGTCTTACATTGTATTGAATAGATTAGGGCGCGTTTTACGAGAAAATAGGAGATTTATGTATTTAGTGAGCAGGTTTCGCTCATAGGGACATTTGGTAGAGGTTTCGCTTATTCGTACATGTAAGGTTTCGCTCATATGGACATGGTCCTTGGAGTGAAACCATCACCACTATAAATAGTGGTCACTTAAGCGAAACCAGGGAAACAGATCCATCTCTTGTATTCCATACCGAAGCTCTGCCGGTGTGAAGAACTGCGTGTAATCAAGTGCTAATCAATACAATCAGTAGATTAAGTGAAGAATCAGCTATTTCTACTTCCGTTTCTTGTTATTCCGCACCTGAAACGAAGTTGAACACCTCTGAACGACTCATTCGGGTCAGATCGCGATCCTACAAGTGGTATCAGCGCCATGTGGAGGAGTTCTGCAGAGATTAGCTGGAATTTATCTTGTTTTCTTGCTTCTACACCTTCTTTCATCAATTCAGAAAATTTTACCGGTCGGAATTCGTTAAAAATTTCACAGACTGTGCGCAATTGAACATAGACAAACCCTTGAAAGTTTCGGACCAAATTATGGACTAAAAATGGTTGAAATTACCTTCGGACTTGGTTCCGCTTATCTGGACATAGAGTAGTTTCGCTTATCTGAACAGCATATTTCGCTCTTGTGTCATCTTATTGAGAGGTTCCGCTCCAAATTACCTTGGTAGTTCCACTCTTTTGTCATCCTAATAGAGGTTTCGCTCCAAGTGCGTATAAGAGATTTCGCTCATCTGTACATCAGTGGTTCCGCTCCAAAAGACACATCAAGGTTCCGCTCTAAAGACACATCAAGGTTTCGCTTATCTGAACATCTCAGGTTTCGCTCTAAAGAAATACTAAGGTTCCACTCATAAAGACATCTGGGATTTCGCTCTTGTGTACAGAATCCTAGTTTCGCTCATAAGGCCATCCAGAATCTTAGTTTCGCTTATAAGATCATCCAGAACTTCTGAGATTTTGTTTATTTGTCACTGTATTTGAAAAACATGCTAAGTCATCATGGATACTGAGTTCTACAACGCGTTTGCTACTTCGTCTACTCCGGCTTCCATTGCTCAGAACATGAATTTGGAAAACGAAACGGGAACTACTCAAAAACCCCCGAAGCTAATGAGCATTAAGGAATATTATGGATGGAAAGATAGGTTCGAAAACTGGGTACAAGCTAACCATCTTAGGTCATGGGAATGTATTCTAAAGAAATATGTTTTGCCACAGACTGATTTGCAAGTTGACAAAAGAATATCTGAATTTAGTGATCTAGAACGTGATATGTATAGAGCTGAAAAGATGATGATCAGTCTACTTCAGCAAGCTATCAAAGAAGACATTTTCATACTGCTACAGCATGACAAAACTGCAAAGTCAATCTGGGATACACTTAAAGTCAAATTTGAGGGTAGCGAGAATATGATTAAAAGCAAGAAGGCACTGTTAAAGAAAGTGTTTGATCTGTTCAGTAGTCTACCGGGTGAAGACACAAAGAAGCTGATTGAAAGATACTGTCACCTTGTGCGATCTATGTCAATGCTTAGTATAAAAAAGGATCCTGAAGAGTGGGTAGATAAATTAGCTGACGCGTTACCGCAAAAAGAGTGGGGAACTTATTTGATGATCCTGAAAAACACAGGAGTTTATGATGGGTTAACAATTGGTCAGTTTATCGAAAAGATTGAGGGTCAAGATTTGGAACAGTAGAAGATCGCGAGGATGAACAGTCCAAGTGGTCAACAGGATGTAAAAATGTATTACAAAGGTAGTGTTCTGGTTCCAGAAGCTGAGAGAAGTCCGAAAATTCAGACTGCGTTTAGTGCTGGGGATTCTACAGAAAAGATTGATCAAAGTTCAAACAAAAGCAGCAGTGGTTTCTCATTATATCCGAGTGTCAATCCAAAGAGTTCATCAGAAAGCTTTCAGTCTCAAAGCACCAAGACAGGAAATGGTTATATGATTCAGTGCAACATCGCTTTAAATCTTCCAGAAGGTCAAAGTTTTTCAGAAGACATTGCTAAAGACCACATGGCTCTACTTGGTTCTGTGTTGTTATCTTATGAGGGTCTAGTGGCTGGTCGAATCGGAAATCCTATGCTCACAAAGGAGGATTACGATCAAATAGACGCCGAAGAGATGGAATTAATGGATATCAAATGGTGTCTTGCTAGTGTTCTTAGACGTGCTGAAAAGTTCAAGACAATTACTGGGAGAAATGACTTTCTTGATGCTTATGTATCTACTTTAGGTTTTGATAAATCTAAAGTTACTTGTTTTCGATGCAGGGAGAAAGGCCATTTCAAACGGGAATGTAAGAACAGGGAAGCTAGTGGAGCTCAGAATCCGTTTGGAAAAGACGATTATTACCGGAAAGCCATTTACCAGCAAGTTGGTCAACAACAAGATTCACAGACGGCTCATGGTAGAAGAATCGAGGATTCAAAAAGAGCGTGTGTGGTGGATTTTAACTGGAAAAATTATATATCTCCTGATAGCAAAGCATGCATAGTTGATCAAGATGATGAGAGGCTACCTGAAGGCTTCAGTAGGAATATGTTTGCAGATGAGAATGGGAATTTTAAAGCTTTCATCGCTAAGATTGTCAGAGAACCAGACATATTTGCTACGTGGATGAAGTCTATTGGTGTGACAGTGAAAAATGTGGAGGAACAGTCTGTTACATCTGAAGAAAGCTCAGAAAGTGTTGATGAAGGTTTACAGAGTTCAGTTGAGAGTGTACAGAATGATGTTATTTCAGAAAAGGAAGTTGTATTTGATCAAACACCGTCAGATTCTGGTTTATCAGATGCTGATTCTGAAAAATCTGTACAGTTTGATCAGTCACCAGTTGATGATAGCAATAGTGATGATGAGGAAGAAAAACATATCGATATTGCTAAATCTCATCTTTCTCCTGAAAGTTTTCATTTCTATTTTGCAGATCGCATGGAGAAACTGAAGGAGAAACGAGCTGCTAAAGAACAACAACTAAAGAAATCTGAAGATGTTCAAAAAGAGAATGTTGAAGGTATTGCTGAGGAGATGGTTGAAACTGAGCGAGTGAAAGTAGAAGAGAAGGTGAGTGAAGAAGAAAAAGTGGTTGAAGTGGTAAAGACAATAGAGATTGAGAAGATTGTTGAAGTTGTAAAGCCTTGCGAGAAGTGTTTGGAAGCATGCAAGGATTGTGCAGCAAAAGACGAGATAATTGCTGAATATGAGAAGAAGAAGGAGCAGTTACTGTTCAACCTCAACTATGTAAAAGAATCTTATGATGTCTTGAACAAAACAGTAGCTGGTCTCCAAAAGACAAATTCAGAAAGAGAACAAGCACTAACGATGATGAATGCTGTAATGATGACAAAGCAAATAGCTATAAATTTCTACATCGAAGAGAGTGCTAAATGGAAGCAAGAGTTGGAGACAGAAAAGATCGAGAATGAGAGAATTAGACGTTTATTACAAAGTTATTCTAGTTCTGATTATCTCATTGATCGTATTTACCCAACTGTTGCAGGTATGGAAGCGTTTCAAGACGAGAAGCAGAAGAAAAAGAAAGATAGTGGTAAGAAACCGACTGTTAGCTATAACAAATGTCCGCCTCCAATTTGGGAAGGGTATTCTCTTAGAAAACCAAACGAGGAGCAACTTGAAAAAGCAGTCAATATAAAGCTAAAAACCGACACAAATGACGTTTTACCAGATAACATTGATGTCACGTTTACCACATCCGATACTGATCATGAGTCTGAGTTAATCAAAAAGGTGGTCGATCAGGTGTTGGATACTGAGGAGGAGTCTGAGTCAAAGTCTGAGTCTGGAGGGTCAAATTCGTCAGTCAACAGTTCAAAGTCGTCGGTTAAACGGTCTTATAGTAAAGAATTTTTGTTATCGAAAGCAAATTTAGATGATGAAGCATTTGAAGTTGCATACACTTTAAATGATTCGGACAAATTATACTCTGACAAAGAGTTTCCAATAAGAAGTGTTTGTTTTGACATGATCAAAAAGGTTTTCAAAATGACAGAAATTGATATTTCTGAAATAAAAGACTTAAATCTTACTAAAAAACCTAAAAAGTACACTTCAAGAGTTCAACAACGTCTAAACAAGAAAAAGGGTTACAATTCTGGTTCTGGTTTTCAAAAGAAACCAAACCAAAATCGTAGCTACAAAAAGAAAGGTCTTGGATTTATTCCACCAGAAAATCATAAAAATTTGAAAAATTCTAAAACAAAAACAGAATTTGTGTCAGGTGGAAGTGCAGAAGAGGAACAGAAGAAACCATTCTGGAGACAGTCAAATCAAGAGTTTCTTGCTGAAAAGAAGAAGAATGGAACTGAAGTTTGTCACTCAAAAGAAACTAGAACCTGTTACAAATGCAATGAAGCTGGTCACATTGCATGGAACTGTCCGAAAAATGCCAAGTCAAAACAGGGAGTTTCTAACAAGTTGAAAGGAAAAGTTGTTGATACTGAATCATCAACCGAAAAATTTAAAATTTTTGAAAACTCAACTTATGAGGTTGGTGAGTGTTCTAAAAAGAATTTTTATAAAAAGAAAGAGAAAGACAACCAAGCGTGGGTTGTTAAGAAAGTTGATGAGAAAGTCGGCGATGAATCTGGTTCCACAAAGCCAGAAGAGCCACAGGTTGAGAAGAAAATTTCAGTGAATGATGATGAGTTTCCATTACTGAAATTTGAAGAAGTTAAACAGAAAGTGGGTAAGGTTGATATCTTGAATCAGTTTTATACAGAGAAAACTAAGTTTGATGTCAAGAAAACATTTAATGGAAGTGTTAAGAAATTTTTTGGGAAAATGTTGAATGGGAAAGTTAAGGGGGTTAAAGATTTTTATGCAACTAAAAAGGCAACTTACCACCCTACTGCGCAAGAACTGAAAGCCATCAAGTCTGAGAAGACTTGGATGGAAGTTTGTTTCCCGTAAAGTCTTAGGACTATGCCGGAGATCCCAAGTTTGTAATCGCGGATCAGGAATCGGCATCATTCTTTACATTTTTCTGAATAATTGTTTTTGTGAATGAATCTTATAATGGTTAAATTTTGGCAAGTCATACTGCAGGAATTGCCGGAGCTTCCAGGTTGGTAAGTGTGAAGCAGGAATCGGCATCTTGATTGGTAGAATGGTTTGTGTAGATGATTTATTCCTACTTGTGATTAAATGTTTTGGATATACTTACAAGTGGTAAGAGGTTGATTCTGACAAAGTGATTACTCAAGGTCATTAGGTTGAACTTGATGTAATCCTGATACAAGAGATTGAATGGACAAAATGATGAACCAAAACCCTAACTTACAAGTGGTAAAAACAAACTTATTTTCCGGAAAAAATCATTCTGATTAAAACAAACTTAAGTGTTTTGAAATCATTATGAGAAAATAGTTTTGTGAAAGGGGGAGTTCTGATTGTTTATGCCAAGTGGATGGCGATTTGAAGCGATTCGATATCGGTTGTCAAGTTTATTGTACAGTTTGTTTTCAAATTTCCTAAAATGTGTTTGCATTTTAGGGGGAGTAGAAATTTTTAGAAAATCCAAAAACATTTGAAAATTTGAAAAAGACAAAAACATGATAAAATCTAAAATGAGTTTTAGTGTCAAAGAATAGGAAATGATAGTACATCAGTAGACTGTCACAGTATGCTAAAGAAATGTTATGATTAAATAGCGTTAAACAGTCTCACTGATGATATGCTGATAGGTTTTTACACATTTAGTAAGCTTTTTCGGGATATAAATTTAAATTCAAACTTGCTTATTTCATGGGGAACACTACTTGGATATATAGGTAACCCCTGAAATCTCATTTGAAAGGTCCCTCTTTCTGAGATACTAGGTCTTTATGCTCAGTGATATCTGGGGTATTATCCCGGGATTTCTGATTTTGCGGAAGCAATGGCCTAGTCCCCGGAGAATACTTTCTGCTTGCTTGAAATATAGCGCCGCCCTCAGCAAATTGATGAAACAATAAAATTGATAGTCATTGTTGTTGTAATACAAAAGATCCTCTAAAGGGGACCCACCAAAAGTCGAGCCGTCATCTCTCTGCTGAACGGAAGTTCTGACCTGAGCTCTCACGGTTTCGTACTATAAATTATTCCCTGACAGATATCATCTGTGGTATACTCACCTGTAAGACTGAATATTGGGATCTGGATACGGGAGTATATTCAAGAGGTGGGACACATGAATGAGTTTAAGTTCTTAAAACACCTAACTCATATCCTGAATCAGTTGAAATTTGTGTGAGAATTTAAGTGGATCAGTATATTGGCAATCTAAGTGAATTGTTTAATTCTTAATGTGTAACTAAGCTCAACGGTACTTGTGACTTGTCATAAACTGATATGATCCTCTTACACGAACTCACAAAAAATATTGTTTGTAAATATTTCTTTACTGCATTTCTTAATATCTCAAAATCCAAAAAGATTTTCAGTGTGTTTTAGCATAATTTTTTTGAAAATTCAAAAAGATTTTCGACAACTGATGTTGGAGAGCTGATTTTCAAAATTCCAAGTACTAAACATGATGACATTGTTGTGAGGAGGAGTGTGTCTTAATCATCAAATGTGTTTTGGAAATCAACAAGTGGTTCATCATAAAGAAAGTGGTTAGAGGGAGAGTCGTTGTTGGTGCACATGTTTATGAAAGAGAGTTAGTGTTGGTGCACTCAAATTGTTAAATTCATAAAATTTACTTCTGGGTTAAGAATGTATGTGCAGGAATAGTCAAGTTTCAATTCTGAATCTGAAGATAGAGTGCCAGGTTTCGGATTCTGAAGACAAAGAAAGCCAGACAATGATCCTGAAGCAGATATTGCTGAAGAACAAAGGAATGCCAGCAAATCGTTAGGGGGAGTCTGAAGATTTTCAAGTTAAAGGGGAGTCTATTGATGAAAAGAAAGAGAGAAAAGCCCAGAGACTGATCAAGACTGAAGAAGTGAAGACACAGCATTGTTGTGACTCGATAGTTGACTCGTCAACATCTGAGGGGGAGTCTGTTGGTGCACTACATCTGTCGACTTCGTCTTGGATCGAGTCTTACATTGTATTGAATAGATTAGGGCGCGTTTTACGAGAAAATAGGAGATTTATGTATTTAGTGAGCAGGTTTCGCTCATAGGGACATTTGGTAGAGGTTTCGCTTATTCGTACATGTAAGGTTTCGCTCATATGGACATGGTCCTTGGAGCGAAACCATCACCACTATAAATAGTGGTCACTTGAGCGAAACCAGGGAAACAGATCCACCTCTTGTATTCCATACCGAAGCTCTGCCGGTGTGAAGAACTGCGTGTAATCAAGTGTTAATAAATACAATCAGTAGATTAAGTGAAGAATCAGCTATTTCTACTTCCGTTTCTTGTTATTCCTCACCTGAAACGAAGTTGAACACCTCTGAACGACTCATTCGGGTCAGATCGCGATCCTACAAGATCGGCGAGGCTCAACTTACTTGACCTGCCCTCATTTTAGAGACAACTGACAAGATTAAGAAAGTTCATGATAACCTTCAGACAGCTAGAAGCCATCAAAAGAGTTACGCGGACCCAAAACGCAAGCCCTTGGAATTTCAAGTCGGTGATCGAGTATTACTTAAGGTCTCACCTTGGAAAGGTGTGATCAGATTTGGAAAGAAAGGAAAACTTGCACCTAGATACGTTGGACCATTCAAGATCGTCGAAAGAATCGGTAAGGTAGCCTACAGACTTGAGTTACCTCCTGAACTTGGAAATGTTCATCCCACTTTTCACGTGTCCAATCTCAAGAGCTGTTTAGCTGATGAGAACCTCAACATACCGCTTGACGAAATTCGTGTTGACAAAACACTGAAATTTGTTGAAAAGCCAGTGGAAATCATGGAACGTGAAGTCAAGTGGCTCAAACGCAAGCGCATTCCTTTGGTAAAAGTTCGCTGGGAAGCTAAACGTGGACCTGAGTTTACTTGGGAATGCGAAGATCAAATGAAGGCGAAATATCCGCATCTTTTCCCACGAGTTTCCTCTAAATAAATTTCGGGACGAAATTTCCACAAGTAGGGGAGACTGTAACATCTGTGCTTTTAATCATTATGAACAGTTCAGTTATCAATAAAACAATGTTATTTGATCCCAATGTTTGTTTGGTTGTGTTTTACATTTTTAATGTTTTGACTTTTATTCAATTTCAAACCCTATATTGCTTTCTGGAGAGTTAGCAAACTGATGCGTAAACGTAATCAGTTTAATGCGACAAATACTCCAGAACATCAACATATACTTAACATACCTTAAATAACCTTTACATAACTTAGAAATAAGTTTTGAAGGCTTTGGTATGTCAAAAACAAGTTAATTCGCTTACAGGGACTAAACTTGACAAACTGCGAAAGTATGCCAATTTAAACTGTAACGAACATTCCGGAACATGACCATAAGTTAAACACACCTTAAATATCCTTTATATAGCTTAGAAATAGGCTTTGAGGGGTTCGGTGTGCTAAAATAAACTTTTGGGTCATTCAGGGACTAAAAGCGTCAAAAAGTGCACAAGTTTGCATTTTCGCGCATAACTTACGTTCTGAATACATCCGGACATCCAAAAATTTATGTAAGCATTATAATATTATGCTTTAGTGTTTGGCTTGTCAAAAATCCATTCGTCACGCATTTTGGATCGTTTTTCGCGCTTGTGCGCATTCCGTCATAATTAAGCGAACATCGCATTCGTACGACCAAACGAACCAACATCCGACATATTTTTGAGCATGTTTCATGTCCACAATGTTTAGGCATCATTTTAGGGCCTTAAATTTGGCTTAACGGGCCTTAAACATGTCGGAAATAGCCTTAAACCATAACAGGGACCTAAACTGTCATTTCTGAAAGTTGTTTCTGATCAGGACACCCAGGCGGCCCGCGTAAGCCCAGGGTGATCCTTTACGCGGCCCGTGTCAGGCTCCCAGACCAGATTCAATGTATTAACAGCCTGTTAACAGCCTTTCAAACACCCCAAAGGCCAATGCCATGTGTCAAACTCTTGTGGTGGGGGCAAAATGAGTTACCACAACATTCTGACAAGTGTACGTGTCACACCCCGAATTTCCACGTATTACCAGTGGGCCCGGTAGGGGAGTATCGTGACGTGGTTGGTAACATATTAGTCAAACAACACAATATTTAAATGCACAGCGGAAGCAAAGTATAGATTCATTTCAACCAAACGATATTGTAATATTAAGTATCACAAATAGTTGAATATAAATACACAGGTAGATCGAAATAAAAGGAAACAATGTTCAACAGTCTATGACATCCAAGCTTGCGAGACTTATTGTGGATGCTAGGAGAAAAGCCAGACTATTACGCGTAGTACCTGCACTTAACCTTTTTGAGAAAATACGTCAGTTTACACTGGTAAATATAATCAACCGACTCATTTTGAAAAGAGTTTAAGAAAAAAAACATTTAAGGCACAAGACACAAATAATATTTTATAACTTGGGATAATTATTAGAATATAATACCTGTAAAGGATTTACATGTTTCTTATGCGTTCAGTAGCCCGGATCGAGCCGGGTTAAAGATCAATAGACACACCACATTAATTATATGAGACACCGACGGGCGTACGCCTACGCCCCGTGCTTAGGTCGTGGCCATTTCGTAGAATGATGCCAGGGATATCCGGGACATGGTCATTAACCCCCCAAAGGCTTTAAGCAAACAAAACAATTTAAACGAGACATCTAAATACTTTAACCATCATACAATTAAAGATTCAATGCCCGACCAAGCGGTATTTTATATACCGTACCCCAAGCCCGTATAGGGAAAATAAGTTAAAAGTATTTACCTGAGCAACTATAAATCAAAATCAGCGAGTGCAAGTATCTTTTACTGGTTCTCCTAATCTGGAACGAAGGTTTATAATAACCTATTAGAATCCTAACGGGTCTTTAGTTAAGCTTAAGCTTAGACCGGTTAGTTTTAAAGATACGGTTCGTACGCACGATTAAGCGAAGACTGGATAGAATGTGATTTATACCCGACAAGTTTGAAGACTTGGTTAATATGGGTATATTATACACATTCTGGATTTTGAGATTAAACCGATAAGGTTTGACCCGTTTCGGCTAATTTATGTAAACTAGTTACATAAACCGAACCGAACGCGCATGAAGCGTAACGGATAACCATAAGAGTCCTAAACATGTTTCCTAAGTTAACATGCCTTAAATATGTTGTGATATCAGTATGATACCTTCCATTATGCCTAAAACGAGTTTAATCTCATATTAAGCCCCGTAGGGGTATTTTGGTCATTTTAAAGATTATAAAAGGGATTAATTTATCTTCTGTGATCCGGGTCTGAATAAATCAGTAAAATAGCTTATTTTTACAGGTTATAACATTTGGTTATAAGTCTTATATGCCAAAATAGTTTTAAACCCAAACTATGCGTTTAATACGCGTATAATGTCGTTTTAAGCGATTTACGGGTTAATATAGGATTCTGAGTTTTCTGATCAGTTCAACAGGTTTAAAACACTCCATTTATTATTTGAAATCAGTATCAATTGGATTGGTGTCAAAAGGATTTGTAAAACTCATTTTATGGCCGAAAAGGGCATATTCGGTATTTACCGAATCAAGGCACTAATCCTAGCTTATGATCAGTTTAAAAATAATTAAAAATCTTCAAAAATCCCAAAATATTATATTACATCAGTGGGTAAAAGGTTTGGTGTCAAAAATGGGGTTTAGATAGGCTTTACGCTAATGACGCCGTTTAATTACTAAGAAGCGTTCTAATTACGTCCTTAAGCATAACTCCTAATCTAGACCTCCGACTGATGTGAAAATTTAGGGACATGTTTTATAATCAGTAACAAATATTATTGTACTTTCACATTTCCAAAATTCTCGTTGTATGGTCATAAGGGCATTATGGTCCATATTTAAGCACTTAACGGAAACGTCGGACAATTAAGGATTTAAGTGGTATAAACGCAGAGGGTTATACAATCATGTAACTAGGTCCTAATGGAACTTTAAGGCATGTCTAAACCTATCAAAACCGGGTCAGAACTGAAGTCAAAGCAAAAGTCAAACTTTTGCGTCTTTCGGTTCCGAATCGGTTCAAAACAGAAAGTTGTCGAATCAAACAAGCTTAGACAAGTTCTTATGCTTATTATCAGGTTACATGAATGATAAAATAGGTGATACGCCTTTTACATCGTTAATCATGCGTTAAATCGAATATTACATTTCTGTTGACTTTTTCTAAACATCTTTGACCCGTCACTCGACCTAGTTAGATCGGGAATCAGAGGGTGCCCTTTTAAGGGTTAATTGCCCACATAATTACCAACTTATAACAACTTTCATTTCGGCAAAACACTGGACCGTTTGTGTTTTATCGTTAAGTCAAACCGTAATTTCGACGGTTTGACTTTTAAGCTAAATACTAAGCATAACTTAATTAGAGAAGGTTAAACATACTTACACGTGTCTAATGGATGCTTAGGAAGGCTTGGGCCTGCTCTTGTGCTTCTCAAATGCTCAGAAGATGAAGTTGAAAGGAATGATCATAAGTTGCAACTTTGTGTGACTTATATAGTGAGTCAAACTCACTTAGATTGATGACATGCAACTCTATAATTGATCAAGGATGCTTACAAGTGCCATCTATAGCCTATAAACCACTTTAGGACGCCCAAGGTATGCAAAACAACACATATAAGTCGGTTACAAGGCTGAAACAGGCACCTGTCAAGTTTCTGTCGCTGGTACCTGTCACGCGGCCCGCGTAAGATATTGTTAAGTCTTACGCGGCCCGCCTGGACCTCCTGTCAGGTTTTGAAGTTTTCTTTAATTGCACTTTTGGCCCTTGGTCCCCCGAAAGGTCATTTTCACATGGTTTCTTGCATTAAGAGGCTTTAATATTGACATAAAGGGGCTTCAAAACTTATACCCACTTTGTGATGTCCTTGGCCACTTTGTGTTTACCCGAAAAGTCATAAATTTCCATGTTGACGCTTCTAACCCCTCGCACACGAATTTTATCATAACTTTCTCATACGGTAACGAAACTTGGTGAAATTTTTATGGTGCATTCTAGTGAGCATAATTAATCGTTACAAGGCTTCGGGTTTGCTAAAAGGTCACTCAGAGGTATATCTTAACATGTTGACACATTTAACCCCTGTAGTTTGTAATCTCTCACTTTCTTTCACAATTCGCTTCGTATGATCCATGATCCATTCGTTTAAGGTTATAAACATCACGTAGGGTTATTGTAAAGTATTTTTATTCATTGTTGACACTTTGAACCCTTATATTTACATAGTTTCATTGTTTGTCAACTTTAGTCCCTCGAAAGTATTCTTTCACACGTTTAAAGGTTATGACACGTGTCAAGACATTATAGGACGTAAATTTTCGAGGTGTAACATCCTCACCCCCTTAAAAGAAATCTTGACCTCGAGATTTACTGAAACAAATGAGGGTATTTCTCTTTCATAGTGGACTCTACCTCCCATGTGTATTCGGGACCTCTACGGGCATCCCATTTGACCTTTACAATCGGTACATGCTTCCTTCGAAGCTTTTTAACCTGTCGATCCTCGATCGACAATGGTTTTTCCACAAATTTCAAGCTCTCATCTATATGCACATCCGTATGTGGTATGACCAGTGATTCATCAGCGAAACACTTTTTCAGATTGCAGATGTGAAATACATTGTGAATTCCACTGAGCTCTTCAGGTAAGTTTAACTTATAGGCAACTGATCCGACTCGTTCGATAACCTCGAAAGGTCCTATGTATCTCAAGCTCAACTTTCCTTTCTTACCAAACCACATCACTCCCTTCCAGGGTGATACTTTAAGTAAGACTTTATCACCTACATCAAAGTGAAAAGATTTACGCTTGGGATCAGCGTAGCTCTTTTGCCTATCTCTGGCAGCGTTGAGACGGTCACGAATTTGGACAATCTTGTCCGTCGTTTCAAAGACTATCTCCAGTCCTGATAACTGGACATCTCCAACTTCCGCCCAACAAACGGGCGTTCTACACTTTCTACCGTATAAGGCCTCGAAAGGCGCAGCCTTAATGCTGGTGTGGTAGCTATTGTTGTAGGAGAACTCAATTAGTGGTAGGTGGTTATCCCAACTACCACCCAAATCAATCACACATGCACGAAGCATGTCTTCCAACGTTTGAATAGTACGCTCACTCTGACCGTCTGTCTGAGGATGGTAAGCCGTACTAAAATTCAAACGCGTGCCCAAAGATTGTTGGAAGCTTTTCCAAAAATATGACATGTATCTAGTATCTCTGTCAGAGATAATAGACACAGGTATGCCATGCAAAGCTACAATCTTATCTACGTACAGTTGGGCTAACATGTCGGAGCTATACGTTTCCTTAATGGGTAAGAAATGTGCTGACTTAGTCAGTCTATCAACGATCACCCATATAGTATCATTGCCTTTCCTTGTCTTTGGCAGCTTGGTGATGAAATCCATCGTCACCATCTCCCATTTCCACGTAGGAAGTTCAGGCTGTTGTAGCAAACCTGACGGCTTCTGATGCTCGGCTTTGACTTGCGCACATGTCAAGCATTTAGCTACATAGGTGGCTACAGACTTCTTCAAGCCTATCCACCAATAATTCGCCCTTAGATCCTGGTACATCTTATCAGCTCCAGGATGAATGGAGTATTTGGAACTATGGGCTTCCTGGAGGATAACATCTCGAAGTCCTCCATAAATTGGAACCCATATTCGTCCATTCAATCTTAGTATTCCGTCCTTGCTAAGTGTTAACTGCTCCTCAGTTACCCCTAGCTTTTCGTTAGGATAGTTAGCTTCCAACACAGCTTCCTTCTGTGCAGCTAACAACCTTTCAATCAAATTGTTCTTTATTTCCATGCGCTTGGCATTGATTCGGATGGGTTTCACCTTCTCCTTTCGACTCAAGGCATCGGCGACTACATTCGCCTTGCCGGGATGGTATCTTATTTCACAATCGTAATCATTCAGAGTTTCCATCCAACGGCGTTGCCTCATGTTCAAGTCCTTCTGATTGAACAGATGTTGAAGGCTCTTGTGATCAGAATAGATCACACATTTGATTCCATATAAGTAGTGCCTCCACAGTTTTAGTGCGAATACAACGGCACCCAATTCCAAGTCATGGGTGGTGTAATTCTTTTCGTGCACCTTTAACTGGCGTGAAGCATAGGCAATTACTTTGCCTTTCTGCATAAGCACACATCCCATCCCGGTGTGTGATACATCGCAATAAACTACAAACTCCTCTATTCCATCAGGCAATGTCAGTACTGGAGCATTGCTCAACTTTTGTTTCAGAATATCAAAGGATTCCTGCTGCTTAGGACCCCAGTCAAACTTAATCTTCTTACGCGTCAGCGAAGTCAGGGGTGCAGCAATCCTTGAGAAGTTTTCAATGAATCGCCTATAGTATCCTGCCAAACCTAGGAAGCTACGTATTTCTGTAGGCATCTTTGGCTCATGCCAATTCATGACAGCTTCAACTTTAGCGGGATCTACTTGGATACCACGCTCACTAACAACATGTCCAAGAAATTGGACTTCTCGAAGCCAGAATTCACACTTCGAGAACTTGGCATAGAGCTTTTCTTTATGAAGTAGTTCCAGAATGCAGTGAAGATGCTTCTCATGGTCAGCTTAGTTCTTTGAGTAGATGAGAATGTCGTCGATGAAAACGATGACGAATTTATCTAAGTATGGCTTGCAAACGCGATTCATGAGATCCATGAACGCGGCAGGTGCATTAGTGAGCCCAAAAGGCATCACAAGGAACTCGTAATGACCATAACGAGTCCTAAATGCAGTCTTGTGCACGTCTTCATCTCTAACCTTCAGTTGGTGATAGCCTGACCTTAAGTCAATCTTAGAGAAGAAACTTGCCCCTTGAAGTTGATCGAACAGATCGTCGATTCTGGGCAAAGGATATCTATTCTTGATAGTGACCTTATTAAGCTCACGGTAGTCGATGCACAGACGGATCGATCCATCCTTCTTCTTGACTAATAGAACTGGTGCTCCCCAAGGAGATGAACTAGGTTTGATGAAACCTTTGGCTAGCAAATCATCTAACTGCGTTCTCAATTCCTTCATCTCTGTTGGTGCCAACCTATAAGGCGCCCTTGCAACTGGTGCTGATCCAGGAATAATGTCAATTCTGAATTCTACTTGCCTATCTGGTGGCAAACCAGGTAGTTCTTCAGGAAAAACTTCGGGGTATTTAGAAAAGACGGGGATATCCCCAATCTTGGGCTTCGGCTCATCAATAATCACTTGTGCCATGTAGATGACACAACCCTTCTTCAAACACTTAGAGTCCTTGAGCATAGACATTTTCTCAGGCAGCCCATACTGGGTATCTCCCTGGATAGTAAGTGATTCACCAGACTGAGTCTTGATCACCACTTGCTTCTTATTGCAAATAATCTGGGCCTGGTTATGAGATAACCAGTCCATACCCAAAACTATGTCGAAACCGGCTAGTTTCAAAGGAAGTAGGGACAAAGGAAAAGAGTGGTTCTTAATGGATATGAAACATCCATCTAATAAGGTTGAGGCGGTTTCTAAAGTGCCATCTGCTAGTTCCACCTCATACTTCACACTTAAGGTCTTAACAGGTAATTTCAACAATTCACAAAACTTATTATCTACGAACGACTTATCAGCGCCTAAATCAAATAACACTCTCGCATAAACATCATTTACGAGAAAGGTACCTGTTATCACATTGTCGTCCTTGACGGCTTCCTTAGCATCCATCCTGAAGACCTTAGCATTGGTCTTCTTAGCCTCTTCAGGCTTCTTGGCGTATTTTGGGCAATTCGTCTTGATGTGCCCCTTTTCATTGCAACCGTAGCAGGTCGCATCCTTCATCTTTTTGCAATCCAAGGTCTTGTGTTCCTTGGACTTGCACAACCCACATGCAAAAGTTTTCGATTGTGAATTCGAATTCGATTCATACCTGCACTTCCCAAAGTGCTATCTCTTGCAGATTTTACATCTGGGTTTTTCACCCATCTGCTGACCATCCTTCCTAAATCCTGACCCCTTCTTGTGGTCATTGTTTCCCTTATGCTTCTTGTCTGAACATCATGAGTTGTCATCCTCATGCTTCCTCTTTTCGGTATCAGCGTTCCTCTGTGATTTCTGCCAGACCGCATCCAAGGTAAGAGACAATGATATGTCCGCTGCAGACCGAAAAGTAGCTGGTCTGGAGGCCTTCACACTTGCCTTGATCTCTGGGGCCAAACCCCCGATAAAACGAGCTATACGTTTGGGTTCCGGGGTTACTAAATATGGAACCAATCTTGACAAAGTGTTAAAACTGGTAAGGTAGGCCTGATAGTCTAGGTTTCTCATGACCAGCGACAAGAAGTCAGCTTCAATTTTCTCAACCTCATGCTGAGGGCAGTAGTTTTCCTTGATTAGTGACATGAACTGTTCCCAGGTCATATTGTACAACGGGACTTTCCCTGTAGCTTGGATCAAAGATCTCCACCAAGCTAATGCTTCTCCCTTAAAAGACTGAGACACGAATTTCACAATATCCCTATTATTGCAACCCACTGATATCCAAAACCGTATCCATCTCGTCCAACCAAGTCATGCAATCTACTGCTCCTTTTTCCCCAGTGAAATCCCTGGGTTTGCACGAAACGAAGTACTTATAGGAGCAACCCTTATTACGGGGTTCTTGATTCTGTACGACTCTTTGGGATGGAGCACTCCTCTGGTTTGATGAGTGGTGAGAATTACTGTTGTGGGCAGTGTGGGTCCTGGAGGGTGTTCTAGAGTGTGGTGCAGATTGGGTCCTTGCACGGGTACCACTGGATTCATGGAGCTGTCTATCCATAGCTCGATTTACGGCATTATCTATCATTGCCTGTAATTCTGCACCCGCTACATTTACTCGGGCATTATCATGCTCTCTCCCTGGGTAACTATTGATCTCGTTTGAGTCGGCCATGTAGCTTGAACTGTTACATATTGACAATAATTTATTGGTAAGTTTATTATAGAATTGTCTTTTATGGCAATTTTATTAACCGTGGTAAACATAGACCATATTTGGTTAATTTATTACTCACATTTATTTAGGATTTCTAATATAATTCATCCTAATTATAAAACAATAACAGTTTTATTAGCACATAAGGCCTAGTCACAGGGACAAATTAAATCATAAGCTATGATTTCAGAGAATCAAGGCTTTTAAAGTTTGAACATAGTTCATTACCTTTATCAGACAGGGTCACAGACTATTACTGTCTTTTGTCTCATATGAAAATGAGAAGGGCCCGTAGGCATTCTATTACCAATGGATGGTAAAAAGAACTGATCATATTTATTGATGATTTAACCCATGATTCAGAGATCATTTAGTTGGGTTAGGAATCTTTGAAAAGATCCCTATATAATAATAACACGTGTGATTTTAACGAATCATGTCTGCCAGGAGTGTTAACATGTTTTCAGATGTTAACTGGGATTTGAATCTTTTTAACGGGTTTTACCATCTGGGCCAGATCCTAAAATGACATGCAGGCTAGGTTATACCTTTAAGATCCTTAATTAAAAATTAAAATAGGCAGATAGATTTTTAAAAAGGAATGATTCCGATTTATTTATTTCATATATAATTTAATTATGCATAACATAGCAAAGATGAAATTTATAAACTTACATTCCATTAAAACATAAAAGTAGTACACTTTGCCCTAAACGGGACTTTTCACAGAAACACTTGCCCTCGCAGGGGCTATACTGGCAATACAACTCCTCGCAGGGACTGTTTGCAAAAATAAATGTCCTCGCAGGGACTAATAAAGACAAGTCCTCGTAGGGACTAAGTACAAAGATAGATGTCCACGCAGGGACTACATACACACATAAATAAATATCCACGTAGGGACTTGATTTAAACAAGGAAATACAATAATACATATTGGGATTTAACGATCCTGTTTCTTCTTTCCCTTCAGCAAACTTGCCAAACCACTCATGAATCCCTGATTCTTCCTACGCTCACTCTGGAGGTCTCACTCAACCTTATCCAGTCTTTGACGGAGATCCTCCTACTCTGGTGGGGAAAACCGTGGTGGCTGGTACTGTAGCGGTGGCTGAGCAGGTACTTGATACCCACGAGCTGGGTGTCCCATTCCCCAAGGGGTTCCATATGGTCCCTCGGGATTATGGGCAAGGTAGTTTGATGCCACTTGGTAAGGATCCTCAGCATAGTTATAGTTATGGTATGCTGGCGGTCCGTATGGGTTGTAAGCTGCTGGAGCAGTATAAGCAGGGATAGGGTTGCCAAAACCCGGTGATGGCGGTGCAATAGGTGCCGAATTCACCTCTGAAACTGGAACTGAAGGTCCACCCATTTGTGGGTCTTCATATATTGGCGGGTAGTGGCTGCCACTAGAGTGTTGAGGGGAGCTGAAATGAAAATCCCCTCCTCGTGCTGACATCCGAGCGCCAGTCCTCCTACATCTTGGTGGTGCTGGAGGCGCTAGATTAACTGGCGGCGGTGGAGGCGGTGGCGTGACTGCCACGAAACGTGGATCCCTAGAGGGATCTTGCGGCTGCTGTTGCGGCTGCTGGTGAGGCGATGAATGGTGAGATGGTGTAAAGTACCACTCACACCGGTCGAACCGTGCCTGATGACTATCCGGACCTTGGTATGGTGTTCCGTGAAAAGACGAACCATCAGAGATCTCAACAAGATGGTTCGGGGTTCCGGTTGCAGGCTCGACGGGATATGTGTCCTCGTCCATGTCCATCGCTTGATCACCTGAAAAATGATCCTCCGGTCCTAGTGGGTTAAAGCCCCCTTGTTCTGGTAGGTAGTCCGCCGGGTTAAACTGGCCCCGAAAGACAGGAGTAGGGTCGTCGAAGGAACGGTGCGATAAGGATCGCTGTAGGGGTATGTATGAAGGTTGCGGGTTGTTGGGCTCATTCTCGGACTGAGGCCCATAGGAGTGATGATATGGAGGCGTTGAGCTATACGACGTAGATCGTCTGGAAGGCTCCTCATAAATCCTCCAAGGTTCTTGCGGATCTGCACTCCTTGTAGAAGAAGGAGTTCGCCGGCGCGAAGGCCCGGCCTTGTGGTCGTTAGGGGCGCTGATCGGCTCCTTTCCTCGTCCTCCTCGCATGAATCTTGGCGGCATTGTTAAACCTGTCAATATAAACAAAGGTAACAACAAGAAAATAAAGGACAAAGTTAAAATAAAATAAAAACATTTTGGATTATTCCTAAGTTCTTTGTCTAGACTCGAAGATTTAGGAATGTGTAATTATGTCATTGAGATTAAACACAAAAGGCTAGTGTTTAATTCACTCAATGTTGGCTCTGATACCAACCTGTCACACCCCGAATTTCCACGTATTACCGGTGGGCCCGGTAGGGGAGTATCGTGACGTGGTTGGTAACATATTAGTCAAACAACACAATATTTAAATGCACAGCGGAAGCAAAGTATAGATTCATTTCAACCAAACGATATTGTAATATTAAGTATCACAAATAGTTGAATATAAATACACAGGTAGATCGAAATAAAAGGAAACAATGTTCAACAGTCTATGACATCCAAGCTTGCGAGACTTATTGTGGATGCTAGGAGAAAAGCCAGCCTATTACGCGTAGTACCTGCACTTAACCTTTTTGAGAAAATACGTCAGTTTACACTGGTAAATACAATCAACCGACTCATTTTGAAAAGAGTTTAAGAAAAAAAACATTTAAGGCACAAGGCACAAATAATATTTTATAACTTGGGATAATTATTAGAATATAATACTTGTAAAGGATTTACATGTTTCTTATGCGTTTAGTAGCCCGGATCGAGCCGGGTTAAAGATCAATAGACACACCACATTAATTATATGAGACACCGACGGGCGTACGCCTACGCCCCGTGCTTAGGTCGTGGCCATTTCGTAGAATGATGCCAGGGATATCCGGGACATGGTCATTAACCCCCCAAAGGCTTTAAGCAAACAAAATAATTTAAACGAGACATCTCAATACTTTAACCATCATACAATTAAAGAATCAATGCCCGACCAAGCGGTATTTTATATACCGTACCCCAAGCCCGTATAGGGAAAATAAGTTAAAAGTATTTACCTGAGCAAGTATAAATCAAAATCAGCGAGTGCAAGTATCTTTTATTGGTTCTCCTAATCTGGAACTAAGGTTTATAATAACCTATTAGAATCCTAACGGGTCTTTAGTTAAGCTTAAGCTTAGACCGGTTAGTTTTAAAGATACGGTTCGTACGCACGATTAAGCGAAGACCGGATAGAATGTGATTTAGACCCGACAAGTTTGAAGACTTGGTTAATATGGGTATATTATACACATTCTGGATTTTGAGATTAAACCGATAAGGTTTGACCCGTTTCGGCTAATTTATGTAAACTAGTTACATAAACCGAACCGAACGCGCATGAAGCGTAACGGATAACCATAAGAGTCCTAAACAGGTTTCCTAAGTTAACATGCCTTAAATATGTTGTGATATCAGTATGATACCTTCCATTATGCCCAAAACGAGTGTAATCTCATATTAAGCCCCGTAGGGGTATTTTGGTCATTTTAAAGATTATAAAAGGGATTAATTTATCTTCTGTGATCCGGGTCTGAATAAATCAGTAAAATAGCTTATTTTAACAGGTTATAACATTTGGTTATAAGTCTTATATGCCAAAATAGTTTTAAACCCAAACTATGCGTTTAATACGCGTAAAATGTCGTTTTAAGCGATTTACGGGTTAATATAGGATTCTGAGTTTTCTGATCAGTTCAACAGGTTTAAAACACTCCATTTATTATTTGAAATCAGTATCAATTGGATTGGTGTCAAAAGGATTTGTAAAACTCATTTTATGGCCGAAAAGGGCATATTCGGTATTTACCGAATCAAGGCACTAATCCTAGCTTATGATCAGTTTAAAAATAATTAAAAATCTTCAAAAATCCCAAAATATTATATTACATCAGTGGGTAAAAGGTTTGGTGTCAAAAATGGGGTTTAGATAGGCTTTACGCTAATGACGACGTTTAATTACTAAGAAGCGTTCTAATTACGTCATTAAGCATAACTCCTAATCTAGACCTCCGACTGATGTGAAAATTTAGGGACATGTTTTATAATCAGTAACAAAGATTATTGTACTTTCACATTTCCAAAATTCTCGTTGTATGGTCATAAGGGCATTATGGTCCATATTTAAGCACTTAACGGAAACGTCGGACAATTAAGGATTTAAGTGGTATAAACGCAGAGGGTTATACAATCATGTAACTAGGTCCTAATGGAACTTTAAGGCATGTCTAAACCTATCAAAACCGGGTCAGAACTGAAGTCAAAGCAAAAGTCAAACTTTTGCGTCTTTCGGTTCCGAATCGGTTCAAAACAGAAAGTTGTCGAATCAAACAAGCTTAGACAAGTTCTTATGCTTATTATCAGGTTACATGAATGATAAAATAGGTGATACGCCTTTTACATCGTTAATCATGCGTTAAATCGAATATTACATTTCTGTTGACTTTTTCTAAACATCTTTGACCCGTCACTCGACCTAGTTAGATCGGGAATCAGAGGGTGCCCTTTTAAGGGTTAATTGCCCACATAATTACCAACTTATAACAACTTTCATTTCGGCAAAACACTGGACCGTTTGTGTTTTATCGTTAAGTCAAACCGTAATTTCGACGGTTTGACTTTTAAGCTAAATACTAAGCATAACTTAATTAGAGAAGGTTAAACATACTTACACGTGTCTAATGGATGCTTAGGAAGGCTTGGGCCTGCTCTTGTGCTTCTCAAATGCTCAGAAGATGAAGTTGAAAGGAATGATCATAAGTTGCAACTTTGTGTGACTTATATAGTGAGTCAAACTCACTTAGATTGATGACATGCAACTCTATAATTGATCAAGGATGCTTACAAGTGCCATCTATAGCCTATAAACCACTTTAGGACGCCCAAGGTATGCAAAACAACACATATAAGTCGGTTACAAGGCTGAAACAGGCACCTGTCAAGTTTCTGTCGCTGGTACCTGTCACGCGGCCCGCGTAAGATATTGTTAAGTCTTACGCGGCCCGCCTGGACCTCCTGTCAGGTTTTGAAGTTTTCTTTAATTGCACTTTTGGCCCTTGGTCCCCCGAAAGGTCATTTTCACATGGTTTCTTGCATTAAGAGGCTTTAATATTGACATAAAGGGGCTTCAAAACTTATACCCACTTTGTGAAGTCCTTGGCCACTTTGTGTTTACCCGAAAAGTCATAAATTTCCATGTTGACGCTTCTAACCCCTCGCACACGAATTTTATCATAACTTTCTCATACGGTAACGAAACTTGGTGAAATTTTTATGGTGCATTCTAGTGAGCATAATTAATCGTTACAAGGCTTCGGGTTTGCTAAAAGGTCACTCAGAGGTATATCTTAACATGTTGACACATTTAACCCCTGTAGTTTGTAATCTCTCACTTTCTTTCACAATTCGCTTCGTATGATCCATGATCCATTCGTTTAAGGTTATAAACATCACGTAGGGTTATTGTAAAGTATATTTATTCATTGTTGACACTTTGAACCCTTATATTTACATAGTTTCATTGTTTGTCAACTTTAGTCCCTCGAAAGTATTCTTTCACACGTTTAAAGGTTATGACACGTGTCAAGACATTATAGGACGTAAATTTTCGAGGTGTTACAGTACGGGTAAGATCAAGGCACGTTATCCAAGAAACAATCCTAACGGTGAACCGAAATCTATAAATACCCATCCATCCCCATTGCAAAACCCACAAGAATCTGATTTGAGAAGCTCTAAGTTGAAACCATTGTTTCATACCTGAGCTACTTGAATCAAGATTAGCATTCGGGGACCCTTTGTAAGTATTCCTTCGTTCTTTTATTGCTTTTCGAGTCCGAAAGTCAAACTTTGTTTGACTTTCTGCATTGACCAGTTTATGGTCAATGCGAAGTTCGTTTGAACTTCGCAACGTGAGCGTAATCACGATGGTTATAGTCCCTTGTGACTATGCCTACTGATTACCACGTTGTCTAGGGTCGTAAGGGTAAGCGATCTGATAAATCGCTTATACCTTCGAACCCGACCCATTTGGTCGATCATTAGGATCCGACCAAACACATTAGGTGACCATAGTATATAGGGAATAACCTTCCGAGGTTATACCTTATGGTCGCTTCGTTTAAGTAGTTGTATGATAGGTAGTTTATATGCCTTAGGTAAATTACCAAAATACCCCTTTGATGCCAAAATTCATTTTAAACATATGTAACATAACTTTTGACATCTAAACTGATTTGAAAACAATATTAGTGATGTTAAGGCATATGTTACTTGTCATAGGACTAGTTAAGCGGTCCGAACGCGTTTCACGCGAACGACGCGTTAAAGTAGCATAAGCTACCTAAATGGGTCGTAAGCACTTAGGCTAGGTTTCATTTAGTATGTAGGCTTTGTTAAACCATACTACATGAGTTCCCATACTCATTTGGTTTACGAGCCCTCATTCTATCCGATCCTCCGATATAGGTCTGGTTTATTAACATAGTTACCTATATTAGGTGCCGTTTGATTCCGTGATCTCTAGCATTGCTTGGTGTTTATCTTAGGACTTCTGAGCAATCTCAAGTGAGTACATAGACCCCTCTTTTACTGTTTTCCAAACATTTTGGGGTGAAACACATGTGCCTACTTGTTACTTTCATGCTTTTCCATGTTTTCATGTCATATGCTTGTTATGTTCAATAGTACACTTATAGTACATGATTTCATTGTGTTTATGCTATGTATGCCCATTGTGTGCATATTTAGTACATTGTTTTACATTACATTTCATGCTATGTATGCCCATTGTGTGCATATTTAGTACATTGTTTTACATTACATTTCATGCTATGTATGCCCATTGTGTGCATATTTAGTACATTGTTTTACATTACATTTCATGCTATGTATGCCCATTGTGTGCATATTTAGTACATTGTTATACATTACATTTCATGCTATGTATATCCATTGTGTGCATACTTAGTACATTGTTTTACATTACATTTCACGCTTTGTATGTTCATTTGATTACATACTTAGTGCATTGTTTTCACATGCTTACATTTTGGTATGACATTTGGTTTGTTCAAATGGGACAATATACATTCATTAACATTAGCTACGCCGTTCGTTAGTAGGTAGTGGTACCATAGGAATTGACAACTCCCATTCCTGACATCCTAGGTATGTTTGGATGGAAGGAATGACCGAATTCGATACACATAACTTAGATAAACCTTTAATTTGTTTAAAGGTCTATCACCACAGTCACAAGGCTTGGATGTATGCATTATAACAATACCGCATAGATGTTTGTATCAGTATTGCATGCATTTGTTCCACAAAACATAACTTTGACTTAAACTATGTTTAATTCAATACCCTGTTTTTGTGCATTTTACCTATGGTTTAGTTGATATATTTCACATGCCATACATGATATTTTTGGATAACATTATATGATTTACATTAAACATAAACATTTTGACATTGATATGCACATTTGGTGATTTACATTAGACATGGACATTTTGATATGGTTTACACAATAACACTTGACAATTGATTTATACATGAACAATTTACATTGGTGGTTGGTTTGGGTAAATGGTTTGAGTAACGAGGCGTGTGTAATATGATAAAAACATGGTGGATACGCCGCTGGTACTTCCTATATATAAGTGTTTGTATAATATTACATATCGTAGCGTTATTTAAATCATTTCAGTATAGGCATATTACATTTTACACAAATAACATATTTTTCACAAGACATTGTTTTACAAAACAGTTTATTTTATATAAACTCATTTTACTTGGGTATTTCATTAACCATACGCCTTTCTTTTATATAATCCGATTTCTTATCAAGTTTTCATATGATTTATAAAAGAAAACACTTAACAAGATTCATGACTAATTTTTATTAAAACCTTTCTTTTAAAACCCAAGTTATGAATCCTATTTTCACAAAACTTATGTATCTCATAGGCATTCTTATGCTGACGTACCTATTTTCACATGTGTTTCAGGAGCAGGTGCATAGGTTTGATTGGGATACACTAGGGTGGACTCGGGCCTTAGTGACAATAAAAGAAGCAAGATTAGTTTAGTTGGTGTTGTGTACCTTGTTTCCTTCGTTTAAAAGACAATGTAACTCGTTTGTTTGATAAATAAAATATAACTTTGTATGCCATGGTTGTGAAACAATGATTCTGTTACAACACTCCCCGACGTTTCCGCCACGATTTGATGTTTTACGTGGTCGGGGTGTGACACTGCATATTCTCCGTGGGTAGATTACGTACCTCCGTCCTCAGTTGGAAGGACGACAACATATAACTTACTAGACAAAACTCTATCATGAAGTCTCTCATTTTTATATCGACTTTATCGTCGGGCCAATGGCGAGCGTCATTAGTTAAATAGCGCTATTAGGTTTGACAAGCCTCACACCGTGCCGTAGAGGACGGGAGTGGACTAATGGATCTGGGCACTTAGTCAATGATGATAGACATTGACGTAGGGCACATCTTACTTCAGTCAGTTGTCGATATGGTAATGGTCTAGTGGTTAACATGGGGTAGCCCCCACTGGTTATGGTTTGGGAAAGAATGAACTGGATAACTTATGGTTTTGAAATAACTCGTGGTTTTTGGAACAACTATAAAATGGACAACCAACTGTGAACTCGCTCAACTTTTGTTGTTGATTCGTTGTTACATGCCTTGCAGGTCGTTAGAGGGTTAGCTGGAGCTGGCAGGGGAGCAGGAATCGTTGTGGGACATGGACTGTGGAGTTCCATGTTAAACATTTGAACCTTTAAACTTATACTTTGGTTTTTGGTTTTAAACTTTATGCTTCCGCTGATAACTTGAATTTGATTAACTGGTTTTGAACACCAATTATATTGTGTGGTTGGACTTTTATTTATTTAATTACATTGTTCAATATGATTGGTGGCTGGATCCTGGTCAGTCACGCCTCCTGCGGTAATACTCCGCTTGTGGATTTTGGGGGTGTGACACACCAGGAAATCACAAAGGAAAACCCTAAGATAGCAAAGTGAGTAATCTCCTTTTTGTAAACTTGTTGTAAACTGTTTTTACCAAACCTCAATGCTTTACATTATAATTGAACAGTGAATGAGTATTTGTAAATTCTACAATTATCGTCGGTATGTTGGGGTTTTGTATACAAAATTTATTACTACACTGTGAGTAGTAATATGACCACAAGTCGGGATGACAGTACCGTGGGTGGTAATTAAAGTAGAAAAATAAACAAATGTAATTGCGTGACCGCCCTCAATGCTGTAAACGGTTTTACTTTTCTTGATTAAACTAGTATTCACTCACCAGTATTTCCCACTGACGAAATGTTTTTAAACACGTTTCAGGTAACAAAATGTGAAAGTCAAATAGAAGCCAGCTGGACAGCACTGAAGGATTGGAAAAGTGGCTATAAAAGTTACATAAATAAAGAGATGTTTTTATTTAAATAAAATAGGGTTTATCCCTACGAAAATGTGTGTACTGGAAACTTGGAAATTTCCCATGTGTTTAATATTGTAAAAGCGTGGTATTTTACTCTGATAAAATATTTCCTAACTACGGTCCTGATGTATTTTCCGCTGCCAAACTGATAAACACCGATACCACTGAAACTGGCCATGGCCGCCCGTTCCCGGGTGATTAGGGGATGGGGGTTGCGACAGAAGATGGTATCAGAGCTAAGCCACTGATTCAGTCACAGAAGTGTTCTGTTGACACCAAAATATTATTCAATATGTTAGGAAATAATATGTGCATATCTGTATATTATTGTTGTGTGTTATTTGACTATTTGTTA
Source organism: Helianthus tuberosus (assembly GCA_030545235.1). Lineage (NCBI taxonomy): Eukaryota > Viridiplantae > Streptophyta > Magnoliopsida > Asterales > Asteraceae > Helianthus > Helianthus tuberosus. The sequence goes on from CM060363.1 coordinate 132,221,216, forward strand.
GTTTATAGTATGAGCGACCAAGGACCTTCAGATGCTTACCGTCAGTTGTCCAGCTCACCTAGGGATGAAGATACTTCTTCACAGCCTACCCTCTCAGGGTGTTCAGCTGATACTGAAGATGAGATATTCGTGTTCAAAGCCCAATCTGAAGAGCCATTCCCTCCTAAGAAGAGAGGATGGTTCAGCAGAGGAGTTCATGAACGTAGAAAGAGGATGAGAAAACTTCAGCAGCAGCGTGCTTTAGCAGCCGCTAGCAGCCGCTAAGAGAGAAACGGATGCTCACACACAAGATATGCTCAATAGGAGTCTAGCAAATTTTCATATCTTAACAACTACAACTGCAGACCCTAATCTAGAGCAACTCATAGCACCCCAACCATTACCATTGTTTCCCACACAACCAATGGAAATTGAAGCCAACCCAGAAAACCAAATCCCAGCACCTGCTTTTGACCCAGCTGAGATCCCTAGGATACCAACACCCCATCCCTCAAACCCAGACTATGACCCCTGGTTTGACTATCATAAGGATTACCAACAGCGCTACCCAATACCAGAGGAACCCATGCCAAACCTAGCAGCCTACCCAAACTTGGACCCTCTAGACTCCTATTATGATAATGATCAATACATTAGAGAAATTCTAGAAAACCCTTACCCACACGAAGAACTCATGCCCCAGTTCCCAGACCCAATACCAACACCTGTACCACCCATGAGCACTGAGAATGTGCAAGAACTCTGAACCTTTGGTGAGGAAATTTTAGAAGAAAGTGAGAGAATGAGGCAGATAGGAGAACGACTCGTCTGGAAATATGACGAGCATAACATGGAATTTTGGATAAATCCGTACCACTAGTAATAATATATATATATATATATATATAGTGAAGAGTTCAAATGAGAAGAAACTTTTTGTAAGAATAAAAAAGAAGAAATTTCAACCAATAAGAATACTTCATTTTACTTCATTTAATATAAATATTTAATACTACTATAAGGGTAATATGGTAAACCTACAAAGATCATTAATTAGTAGTATTCTTTTTTAATAACTAACTACATTAAAATTTGTAACTTATCTTCAAAATATAATTTTTTTCAAAAAAATAAAATAAAATAATTTAGAGTGTAGGATAAATTACAATGTGTATATGATAAATTACAGGTTGTGTAGGATAAATTTCAACATGTGTAGGGTAAATTTCGAAAGGTGTATGGTAACTTTTGATGTGTGTAGTCAAAAAACATTAGTGTGAAGGATGATAGTTTTTATGATTAATTAATTAGTCAAAAGATGATAATAAATGAGATAAGTGAAAAAGTATTTAATATTTTAATATTTTACAATTTTACCCTTTGTTCTTTTTCTTCTCAATTAAATTTTCTTCTCAAATGAACATTCCCCTTTAATTATATTAGGGTCTATCATTAATCGTTGAAATGTGCAAACACATCATCAACCATAAGGTGAGATTCATAGTCCCTTTTACCATTTTATCGTTTTGGGATGAAACATGTACAATGTAAACTTATCTTTTCATCAAATTATAATTCAAACTTAACAAGTAATTTTCATAACATACACTTTATTTTTAAACAAGTCGAGATGATGAAACGATTATTCTTTACACAATCATTAGGCCTATAGGAATGACAAACTCATCCATCTTCATTGTTGAGATGATTGAAAACCATATCATTCTTTGGTCAACCGTGGAGTTGAGCCTACATTATCGCGTTGTGAGGTTTGATTGTGTCCATTACATCATGTGTTTGTTTATAATGTGTCTTTATGATTGGATACTTGTTATGAATTTTACAACGTGTTTTACTATGCTTATTTACAAACCTATGTTTCTCACTAATTATTTTGTAATTGTCAGTTTTCTACATGTTCCAGGTAATCATGCTCAAAGATAGGTTCAATACAAGATCACTTAGGATTGCCTAGATGTCAATCAAACAAGACACGATTTAGGTTGAATTCTATAACATTGTAATTTTAATTATTTCAATTAATAGTATTTTTTCCTTTATTGCCTTATTCTTTTATAACAATGAGTCCTCATCGTGGATTATGCACACGACGAGGGTGTTACAATGAAATCATAAGACTGTAAATGATTGACCAAAGGGTCTCTAATGTGAACAAGATGTAGGAACCGTTCACGTAAATTAAATAAATAAAACAAATTTATTAATACGATTACAATACAGAAATAAGAAAGCTGAAATACAAGCACAATTTACAACTGAAATAAACCAAAAATTACAAGAAGGAGAAGAAACAGAATTGACTGAGGCACGTGTTCAACACGCTTCCCTTAAAACAAATTCCGAGTCTCCCAAGAGTACTCATTTTGTTTCCCAGGGTACAACAGCCGGAGCAGTAGTACTGCCGGAGTTAGCCTTACAACCCGAAGGTTACCTTGAACTTTGTAGGAAAACGATGAGAAAGTTGTAGAGAGAATGTTGAGTATGTTGTTCTGTAGCTGGTGTCCCTCTGCTCTGGGTATGGAGCTGTATTTATACAGCTCCTAGGTTGAAACAGTCAAAAACGAATTAAAGAGAGGTTTAAATTGCATTAAACGTCTTCAATGCAATTTAATACATCATTTAATTCTCAGTCAAAGCCTGTTAACTCGTCAGTTACGAAGCTGGACTAAAACTGCACTGTCATTCAATGCTGGAAGCTTCTGTGCTCGCGCAAGTCACCCTGGTGCGCTCGTGCCCAGGTCTGCACTCCCATGCGCGGTGCGTCCTATTGGCTCACTGCTTTGCGCGCGTGCGCCACACTTGCCCAGGTCCATGCGCGCGTGTGCCACGTCACCTGTGAGCCTCTACGAGCACGCCACACAGTCGCGCCGTTTTGGCTCACTTCGGTGCGCCGCGCACGTCACATCAGACCCCATGCACAACCGCGCGCCTCCGTGCCATGTGAACTCGCGCGCGCATGCGCATGACTGCCACGTCATGCGCCGCATCACCTACCACTTGGTCCTTGCAACCCTTGTGCTCCACCACGCGCACGCGGTCAAAAATACAAAGGCGGCTCGCGGCGATGCGAAGTGCAAAGTGCGCCATCAAAGCGCCACATTGCGCCTCATCGCCCACGCCACGCGCGCGCGAGCGTGTGTGAGTGCGAGTTAGGGTGCTCCGCACCCTTCGCGAGGACACTAGTGTGTGCTTCCATGAAACAATAAGGATGGAGAGTTCCACCTTAAATACCCATTTAAGTTCCATCTCTCCTCCGATGTGGGACAAGGTGCTACTTTCCCTTTAGTTTCAGCATTGAATGTTCCAAACACCCAACTTTGAGCATCGATATCTCATTCATCTTAGCTCCGTTTTGGACGTGGTTTAGTTCGTTGCGAAGCTCTTCCAACATAGAACACAAACCCACAAATAAATATATAAAAGCCGCTCATTTTATTATATTTATTTCTAGTCCAAAATAGGAAAAAATCATTTTCCTATATTAGTGAAAAATGCTATTTTCACCTATTTTTACAACAATCCCCCACATGAAAAATGTTATTTTCATCAAATTTCCAACAATCCCCCACATGTATGGAAATGGATCTTTTCCTTACACTTTTCAACGATAAACTTCGACAGTTGAGTATTGCAAGATAGGTAGGTTGTCACCTTTGAACCTTCTTTTGTGAAGCGCACTTAGCTTACTAGCGGTGTGTAGACGCGATGTCCTTGAACATACCCCCATTTGTGTAAACGACAATACACTTCACACAATACTCTCCCTGGTTTGGCCAACTCCTCATTGTCGTGTCCTATTATGGTCCTGGAACACTAGCCTGGTTCTGCGAGAGCTCTAGGATTTGCGCACCCCACAAATCCATTTGAAGCGACCCCACTTCTCTCTAACATAGGTGATTCCCCTGAATCATTAAAAGCATCATGGTTATTTGATTTTCCGAAATCGTTAACCTTAATATGCTTAGCCTCACATCAATGTCACTGATTGCAATGGACTAGGAAGTATATTTAACTCCCTTTTAGTTTTGTTTGGGGTACTCCCCCACAGTGACTCCGTTTTGGTAATATGATTAAGTTGTCCTATTGAACTTAGATCTTGGGATCTCCAGTCAACTAAGTTAGGTTTCCCTCATATTCCCATTTACCACGGGCTTTAGTCCCATTCCTCTTGACGACGTTTCTACTAACTCTCTGCTTAAGCCTTTTGTAAACGGGTCCGCAATGTTATCCGTTGATCTCACATAATCAATTGTGATAACACCCGTTGAGAGTAGTTGTCGTATCGTGTTATGTCTACGTCGCATATGCCTTGATCTGCCATTGTACATCAAGCTTTGAGCTCTACCAATCGCTGATTGGCTATCACAATGTACACATATGGCTGGCAAAGGCTTTGGCCATCTTGGAATATCTTCCACGAATTGACGTAGCCATTCCGCCTCCTCGCCTGACTTATCCAAGGCGATAAATTCGGATTCCATTGTGGATCTTGCTATGACCGTTTGCTTAGAAGACTTCCAAGCAATAGCAGCTCCTCCAAGTGTAAACACGTAACCACTTGTTGATTTGGAATCTTTATTATCTGATATCCAGTTTGCATCAGTGTATCATTCGATCACTGCTGGTTGTCGGGTATAATGCAGTCCATAATCTCTTGTGTATCTTATGTATCTAAGCACCCTCGTGATAGCCTTCCAATGATCCGTGCACGGATTGCTGGTGTATCTACTTAGCCTACTCACCGCGTAAGCAAAGTCGGGTCTAGTACATGTCATTAGATACATTAGACTGCCAATAATTCTTAAATACTCTAACTGAGCAACTCCATCTCCCTTATTCTTCTTAAGATGTTGGGAGGTATCAACTGGAATTCGAGCTACACTCGTATCTCCCGAGTTGAATTTTTCAAGAATTTTATCCACATAGTGAGATTGACTTAACACAAGACCATCTTGGGTTCTTATGATCTTTACTCCAAGAATCACATCAGCTAAACCCATGTCTTTCATGTCAAATCTCGTTTTCAACATGCTTTTAGTAGCTTTGATAATTTTATCATTACTCCCAATGATAAGCATATCGTCTACATAAAGGCATAATATCACATAACCTTCATTTGTGTCTTTGAAATAAACACATTTGTCGCACTCATTTATTTTGAAACCATTGTCAATCATGACATGATCAAACTTTTGGTGCCATTGTTTTGGTGCTTGCTTCAAGCCATACAAAGACTTGACGAGTTTACATACTTTACCCTCTTGACCTGGGGCAGAGAAACCTTCAGGTTGCTCCATGTAAATCTCTTCTTCTAAATCGCCATTTAGAAATGCGGTTTTAACATCCATTTGGTGAACTTCCAAATTTCTTAAAGCCGCTATAGCAAGAACCAATCTAATCGAGGTTATGCGCGTCACAAGTGAGTAGGTATCAAAGTAATCTAGACCTTCCTTTTGTCTAAATCCTTTAATCACCAACCTAGCCTTGTATTTATCAATACTTCCATCAGTTTTCATCTTCCTTTTGAATATCCAACGATATCCAAGTGGTTTGCAACCAGGTGGAAGATCTACTAACTCCCAAGTATGATTTTGCAATATAGAATCAATTTCATTCCTTATTGCTTCTTTCCATTGAGGTCCTTCTGAAGAGGAAACCGCTTCGCGATATGTATTGGGCTCGCCCTCAACCATATAGCTAACGAAGTCTGGACCGAAGGATTTTTCAACCCTTGGCCTTTTGCTTCGCCTACGGTCACTTTCTTCAACCTCAGGTTGTTCATGTGTCTTATCATGAACTACCTCATCAACTGGTCTAGATAAGATTTCACCTACTTCAAAATTAGGTGTTGATGACGTTGCATGTGTTTGTCTTCTCAAAGGAAACACATTTTCGAAGTAAGACACAACGTTAGGATTCACCTCCATGATAGTGTTTACGTGTACATCAGGATTCTTGGACTCATGTACAAGAAAGCGATGTGCACTACTTTGATGCGCATACCCAATAAATATGCAATCAACAGTTTTGGGTCCTATCCTAAGAGCCTTAGGAGGTGGTACAATCACCTTTGCTAGGCACCCCCACACTTTCAAGTATTTGTATGAAGGCTTCTTCCTTTTCCATAACTCATATGGAGTTTTGTCTCTCTTTTTGAGTGGTATCTTGTTCAAAAGATAATTAGCCGAGAGAATGGCTTCCCCCCACATTTCCTGGCTCACCCCAGAACTTATCAACATGGCGTTCATCATTTCTTTCAATGTGCGGTTCTTTCGTTCCGCCACGCCATTTGATTGTGGAGAATAAGGAGGTGTACACTCATGTACAATGCCACTTTTTGCGCATAAATCGGCAAAAGGTGCAACATATTCGCCTCCTCGGTCGCTTCGCAAAGCTTTTATCTTCTTTTGAAGTTGATTCTCAACTTCATTCTTATACAGGATAAATTTACATATTGCTTCATCTTTACTTTTTAGTAAATATACATAGCAATATTTAGTACTATCGTCAATAAACGTGATGAAGTACTTATTTCCACCTCTTGTGGGTACCGCTTTTAAATCACAAATATCGGTGTGAATTAAGTCAAGGGGTTCGGTTATTCGTTCAACCGATTTCGATGATGATCTTGTAAGTTTGGATTCAACGCAAGTTTCACACTTATAGTGTGAATCAATATGGAATGTTGGTATACAATTTAAATTGATTAAACGGCGTATTGAATTAAAATTTACGTGACCTAATCTACCATGCCATTTATTCGATTCAGAAAACTCAAGCATATAAGTAGAAGTAGTAGCAATTTTATTCATGTTCTTCTTGACTGCCATTACATTCAATTTAAACATACGATTTTGGGCATAGCCCTTGCCTACATACATTCCTCGTTTAGTAAGTACAAATTGATCGCTCTCAAAAACTAAACGAAATCCAAACTTATTAAGCAACCATCCCGAGACTAGGCTCTTGCGCAAGTCTGGAACACATAACACGTTGCTTAAAGTGAGCTCCTTCCCTGAAGTCCACTTCAAAATCACCGTTCCTTCACCCTTGATGTCCGCGGTGGCTGCATTTCCCATGTACAGCTTCTCATCTCCCGCAAGCTCCTTGAAGGTGGTAAATAGGCTCCTGTCTGGGCACACATGACGGGTCGCTCCCGTATCAATCCACCACCCTTTTGGAGTGTTGGTCACAGCATTGACCTCATCCAACAATGCGGTTTTGTCGGAAATCATTGCCACCAAAGGCATTCCATCTTCATCCACCATGTGCGCGCGCTCACGCTTTGGTTTCTTGCATTGGTTAGCCCGATGCCCCGGCTCGTCACAGTTGTAACAAGTCCCTTGGAACGTTGGAGGTTTCTTTTTCACAACCCCTTTCTTCGGTCCAAGTTTGCTAGCCTTTGCTTTCTCTTTGTCCTTTTTCCCCTTACCCTTCGCGCCCTTAGAGGATTGCCCATGCTCAACCACGTTTGCGCTGGCAGAAGTTTGCGCATGGCTTCCTTTTAGGGCAATTCTATTGCCCTCTTCAATCCGAAGACGAACAATAAGGTCCTCTAAAGTCATCTCCTTTCGTTTGTGTTTAAGATAATTCTTAAAATCCACCCAACTAGGAGGTAACTTTTCAATCAACGCTGCCACTTGGAATGTCTCGCTAAGTGTCATGCCTTCCGCAAAGATGTCATGTAGTATAATTTGGAATTCTTGGACTTGATTCATAACACTTTTAGAATCAACCATTTTGAAATCCAAGAAACGGGCTACCACAAATTTCTTTGTGCCAGCATCCTCTGTTTTGTACTTTTTGTCCAAGGCATCCCAAAGGTCTTTGGAAGTCTTGACGTTGTAGTACACATTATACAACGCATCCGACAGGCCGTTTAACACATAGCCACGACATATGAAATCCGAATGCTTCCACGCATCTACCGCGCACTGTCTTTGTGTTTCGGTCTCCCCTTCCACAGGTTGGGGAGCGGTTTCCGTCAAGAACCTCGCAAGGTTCATGGTGGTCAGGTAGAAGAACATCTTCTGCTGCCACCTTTTGAAGTGTAGACCCGAGAACTTCTCGGGTCGTTCAGCGTGATTGGCCACTGTGGACGCTCCCACAGTGGTGGCGTTAAGAGGGGTTCCCGTCACAACATTTGTGGTGTTGTTAACGTTGACGTTTTCGTTCGACATGCTGAAAATTAAAATTTTAAAGTTTAGTCAAAAAATTCTGATTTACGCAAAAATTAGAAGTAAACTATTAAATTTTAATTTTACCACAAAATTACTGTTTTGGCTTCTAAGTCCAACTTTAAAGACCAAAAACAGAAATTTTATAATTTTTAGAACTTACTGATTGGCTTCTAAGTCCAACTTTGAAGACCAAATCAGAAAGTTTTAGCAATTTTTATGACAAGTCTGAATGCAACCAGAATTAGTTTTCAACCAAAGTCGCTCCTTTGAAGATGAAAACTAAAAAAAAATCCGTTTTTAAAACACAAACTGAGTGAAAACAAAACTGGTTTGAATCACAAACAGAATGGTTTTGATTACACGAACGGTTTTAAAAATTTGTTTTAAGATTGTAGGAACCGTTCACGTAAATTAAATAAATAAAACAAATTTATTAATACGATTACAATACAGAAATAAGAAAGCTGAAATACAAGCACAATTTACAACTGAAATAAACCAAAAATTACAAGAAAGAGAAGAAACAGAATTGACTGAGGCACGTGTTCAACACGCTTCCCTTAAAACAAATTCCGAGTCTCCCATGAGTACTCGTTTTGTTTCCCAGGGTACAACAGCCGGAGCAGTAGTACTGCCGGAGTTAGCCTTACAACCCGAAGGTTACCTTGAACTTTGTAGGAAAACGATGAGAAAGTTGTAGAGAGAATGTTGAGTATGCTGTTCTGTAGCTGGTGTCCCTCTGCTGTGGGTATGGAGCTGTATTTATACAGCTCCTAGGTTGAAACAGTCAAAAACGAATTAAAGAGAGGTTTAAATTGCATTAAACGTCTTCAATGCAATTTAATACGTCATTTAATTCTCATTCAAAGCCTGTTAACTCGTCAGTTACGAAGCTGGACTGAAACTGCACTGTCATTCAATGCTGGAAGCTTCTGTGCGCGCGCAAGTCACCCTGGTGCGCGCGCGCCCAGGTCTGCACGCCCATGCGCGGTGCGTCCTATTGGCTCACTGCTTTGGCCGCGTGTGCCACGTCACCTGTGAGCCTCTACGAGCACGCCACACAGTCGCGCCGTTTTGGCTCACTTCGGTGCGCCGCGCACGTCACATCAGACCCCCATGCACCATGCGCAACCGCGCGCCTCCGTGCCATGTGTACTCGCGCGCGCATGCGCATGACTGCCACGTCATGCGCCGCATCACCTACCACTTGGTCCTTGCAACCCTTGTGCTCCACCACGCGCACACGGTCAAAAATACAAAGTTTGAGCATCGATATCTCATTTATCTTAGCTCCGTTTTGGACGTGGTTTAGTTCGTTGCGAAGCTCTTCCAACATAGAACACAAACCCACAAATAAATATATAAAACCCGCTCATTTTATTATATTTATTTCTAGTCCAAAATAGGAAAAAATAATTTTCCTATATTTGTGAAAAATGCTATTAAAGAGACCCTCAATACCTCCTAGTATGTAACTAGTGGCTTTTTGGTCTTCAACTGGTTCTTTCTGTTCTTTTATTGGTTATTGTCTACCAAGTACCAACGAGCCGCGAATGTCTCTAGCATCCTTTGTCTTTGTTTCTTTGATTTTCCTTACAACACTTGTGAAATACGACTAGCTTCCTTTGTCTTTGTTTCTTTGATTTTCCACACAACACTTGTAAAATATGACTAACAAGGCCCGACTCACATGTTATGACGGGAGAAGATGGAGAAGTCTAGAACGGATGAATATTTTTAACCAAAACCCTAAAGCACTTCTATTTATATGTGCTCTTTTTAAAAAAAAATGTAGATTATGAATGTGTACCTACCTAAGTGTGTTGTTTAATGAATCACTTCGTAATCTACTTGCAAGTATATGTAGCATCAAAGGTTAGGCCTTTTTTCTTCTATGTAAAGCTTTCTTGGTTGTACTTACAGTTTCATTCGTTGATTTATTATCTAATATCTTAGTTTTTGGTGTTCGAAAATTAACTAAGTTAACCTATTATCTATAAACAATTTAGTATTACTTTCACACCAAACATCCTTGTATAAATCAGTTTTAATTTAGGGTAAATTACAAAAAACGTCCTTTATGTATGTCACTTATTGCAAACTGTGTCTTTTGTCTTCAATAATTACAGAAAACGTACTCGATGTTTGCAAACCCTTGCAAGTTATGTCCTTTAGCCCTAACTCAGTTATTTTTTTGTGGTTAAATCTAACCAAATGGACCCCACATGAGGGTATTTTGGTCATTTTACTCTCATGTGGGGTCCATTTGGTCAGATTTAACCACTAAGACTGCGGGGTATGGGGCGGGAGTTTGGGCGTGGGTAGGGGGAAAACGCCCAAGCCACCACCCCGGGTGGGCATGGGTTTCGGCGTGGCCCTTGGGGCATGGGTTTCAAGCCGGGCGTGGGGCGGTCTGGCCAAGCTGACATGGCGGGTTGTGAATGGCCAAACCAAACTAGCCGTTGGGCTAGCCGTTGGTCTATTTTAAAAAAAAAAAAAAATTCCTTTATAAATACTTTACAATATTTATCATTTTTCTCACACAAAATCAAACACATAAAACACAATCTCGCCATGAGTTCTTCAAGTTATACTGAATCGTCATCATCATCTGACGATTGGGCGGAAATATTTCTACAAACGATCGCGACGGTGGTGAAAGCTATCGTTGAAAACGAAGAGGAGGAGGAAGAGAGTCAACAACCTAAACGCAGAAGAAGGTACATCGCTCGTGAACGGGTCACCGCTAACGATTTGTTGGTAAGCGATTACTTCTCAGCTGAACCTAAGTATGATGAAAAAATGTTTAGGCGTCGTTTTCGTATGAGTAGAAACTTATTTTTAAGGATATCTAGAGATCTTGAGGAGTAGATTATTGGACAAGGATCAGATTGGAAACGTGATGTACACATGTATCATTCTTCACAACATGATTTTGGAGGATGAAGGTAGAGCGGTCGTTACCCACTATGATGACGATGATTCCCAACCAGGTAACGTAACAGACCAAGATAAAGCGGGTAATGAATTTTGGATCAAGTCAAGGGATATACATCATAACCTTCGATCTGATTTGGTGGAACATGTTTCAACGATTCCTGGGTTCGAAACCGACGAAGACGACGAAGAATGATTGTTTTTTATTTTAATAATTATTATGTTTGTTTATGTATTTAAAAATAAATATGTTTTTTTATGTAGTTAATTAATTTAAATATATATTAAAAAAATGGTGATGTGGCTAGGCCACGCCGGCCCAGCCACGCCCAACCCAAGCCCCACCATACCCCATTAAAACTTGGGTTTGGGTTATGAGAACTCAACATCCAGGTGTCAGCAATTGCCCCAACCCACGCCCAACCCAAGCCCCACCTACCCCGCAGTCTAAATACCCTCATGTGGGATCCATTTGATTAGATTTAACCACAAAAATTAACTGAGTTAGGGATAAAGGACATAACTTGCAAGGTTTGCAAACATCGAGTACGTTTTCTGTAATTATTGAAGACAAAGGACACAGTTTGCAATAACTGACATACATAAAAGACAATTTTTGTAATTTATTCTTTAATTTATAAACTAATAAACAAAACCAAAAGGCTTTCCTCCCTCCCACCCAATTCTGGTTCACAGACTTTAGTGTCATTTTCCATTCCAGACAGAAAAAAGCAGTAAAGTAGAGAACACAGATAACACTTTATCAGTACTCAGGATCACATTCATTAACAAACCAACTTTATCTTTTAACCAAGACAAGACACAAATAATCACTATCATTATTTCTACTCATTTTTGTACCTTCTAAGAACATGTAAAGAATCTTCAGAATTAAAATAATCTACATTTGTTTTTTAATACTATGATTCTATCATACTCTAAGCATACTCAACTAAGTTAGACATGTGTGTCATCATTTGGTTTCCTTCAAAAATTCTACATGTTAATTCTAACAAGGAATCCGAAACAGGAGTCGAGACCCGTTGACCCTCAAGCCGACCAGATTTTCTATTAATTTGGATGTTAACGTCGCTGTTTTTGTATTTTGACGTTAAATTGTCAAGTTGTCAGGTCGTTGAAGCCAATGTAGCAACAAAATTTCTATTTGTGACCGCCAGTTGAAAAGTTTTGTTTCTGCCACTGCCACTATCCATGCATCTTATGGTTAGTTCACTCATGGTGATGATGAGTTAGAAAAAGCAGAGTTCAGTGTAGCCGTTTGTGTATGGCAAGAGCTCCTCGAATTGAACACCGGTGCTCGCGGTGCTACAATCGCTATGGACCAACTCAACCTCAGCCGAGAATAAGCTGTAAACTGGTCTATGATCTGAAAACCGCGATTCACCGCGTACATATGATAACTGATGAAGACCTCTTCCATACCACAAGATCCGGTCACACCTTCACATAAGAATTTTTTTCTGATTTCAAGAAATATACGACAAGGGTATTTCTTTTTTATTAAATAAACTGCTGGTATCAAAATATTTACCACGCGGGTGTTCGTCTTTTCTCCTTATGGCGCAGATTGTCTCCGGTGTATCTATCTGAATTCGTCAAATATTTGTATGTTGGGGGAAAATATATCTTCCCTTCATTCCATCCTTGGAAAACACGACCCCTTCTCTGCTCAATTCGCAGCTGCAAGAAAAGAATGTGGCGTTTAGTAACAAAAAACAATATTGAATTCATAATTTATAACTAGAAATGAATATTAATGACATACTTGATCTTTCTCCAACAATGCTCGCCAATTTTGCATTTCAACGAGCGCCTTTGCTGACCGATAAGAGAGGGCGATTCGGTAATTTAGATCCCCTAGCCATATAATTCGACTGAAATATGTACAAATTGTCAGAATCTAACAACCATTTGTTCCAAGATTGTTATATTTTCAGTCAGCCTAGCTAAACAGAATCTAGATACCGATTTCATTAAAAGCTAATACGAATATTCCATACGCAGAGATGGAAGATGATGGACCAGGCAACAAGGTTCGGGTTGAAATAGGTCATTTTAGGGCCAAGCCAAAATGATATTTTGTCCATTTGCTTGTAATCTTTTATAAATAATTAATGTGTTTATTATGACTAAAGTTTTAAAACTGTAAAAAACTATTAGGAACATTGTGTATTAATAAATAATAATAATAATAATAATAATAATAATAATAATATAGACCATGATTTTCAGTTCATTTGACTCGTTCAGCCAATTTGACGCGTTCCATTTTAGAAAAATATTTAAAAACTAAATGAGTTGAAATTGCTACCTCTACTCATATGTATCAACTCAAACATATAATTTTCCCCATCTTCTAGAATCGAGTAACCAAAAGTAAACACGACAAGAAAAGGAAGCTAATTTGTGGGGTTGAAGTAGTTATCTTACTCGTGTTCAAGTATCGTCTCAGGGGATTTATCATCTTTAATGGCTTGAACACACGGAAATCGTGTTTTCTTAGTGATTTCCATGAAATCAGAGTTCCGTCTCAGCTCGTCTCCTTCCTTCTGGCCAGATGTCAAATGACTACACACAAAGCAAAAACTTGTTTGATGCAACAATATACTCACAGACACTGATCCCTGCAAATAAAAAACCAAAAAATTACTTCATTTCATTCTATCAATCAATATAGGAAGAACTTTTAAATATAAAATTATTATTATTGTTATCATACCTTATTCCCAAGATAACCCATTAATCCTCTGCCAACACAAGACACTTTTATGTTACTAACATGTTCCCTCAATTCACTCTTAACCCACACAGTAAGAAAAACACCAACCATCTGTTTACTTGCAACCAAACAATAGCTTGAATGGCCATTATTTTCCATATTCGACATCGGTGAGAACGAGTTGTTGTTTGTTAAATCCTCCATGGGGCCATAATCATCGTCAGATGAACCCCATCTTGAATAATCACTGGGTCTTTGACCCAACGAGTAATTACTCGGCCTGTGACTAGATGAGTAGTCGCTCGGTCTGTAACCCACCGAGTAGTCACTCGGCCGATGACTAGAAGAAGAATAGTCACTCGGTCTATGACTCGAAGAGCAGTCACTTGGTCTTTGACCAAAGATTGCCCGGTCACATACACTGTATCGCCGGTCAAGGTGCGGCTCGTTTTCATTCTGCCAGCTTTGAGGCGCCTGAAAAGACCGCCGGTTAAAAAACGTTGAAGTTTGATGTCTTGTTGACCCCTCAAAATCAGCATCGTACTCAGCAACCGGATCAGGAACAGGAGAAGGCGTGTAGCACATATTTCCTCCACCTGATCCGGGTCGATTGTTTAGAGTTCTACGTATTAGATTCACCCATTTTTTCACAGGCCCGTTATCTTCAGCACCCAAAATATTAGCAGCATTAAGAGGAACAACTTCTTGGAACCTGAAAGAACATACCCAAATTGTTAAATACATAAATCGAAATATTAAAGCACCCCGCTATAGAAACACCACTGACATGTCATACAGGCCGTACGATAGAGCGAAAAGTGATCAAACAGGTCATATGATTGGGTGAAGATGGGTCATATGGGTCGTATTTGGACCAAATCATACAGAGTGAATGGGGTATTTGACTAACAAAGAAATGACCAACGTGACCACTGACAAAGTAATACAGCTCTAATGTGCAGACTTGATTTGACCTAATACGGCTCGAATGAAATGACAGACAAGCTAGTGTACCGACTTAAAAAAACATAAACTGAAACCGAAATCCGAACAGAAATGATAAATACCCGAGAACATAAATGTCAGCAGGAGGGGCAGCATGTAACCAATCGTCAAGATGCATGTTACTTGAAGGAGATTTGCCTCCCACATTCCATGTAGCAGAAAAAATACTGGTTGAAGAACCCAAAAAGAATGTTCAATCACAAGTACAAAACCAAAAAAGGGTAAAAAAAAATCAATCATGAGATTTAATTTAAGTATTTAACCATACCTATAGTTCTGCACATTAATAACCTGTGGGTGGTCAAGATCCACCCTTCCCCACCTACGCGCATCTGTACTCTTGCAGCTCGATATCTCTGTTCATTGAAGTATAAATTCATCAATAATAGCACTAATAAAAAGTAAAATCAGATTAAACAATAGTATAGTACCTGTTTTGGATTTCTTGATTGCGGGTGGTTCCCTCTCACAGAAGCTACCTAAGATGATAGATAGCATAGCATCAACCTTTTTAGTTACCAAGTTCAAATTTCAAACAGACACTTGGTGTGCAGTGCACCTACAATTAAAAAAACTTACAAAACCCACCTCCATTATCATCCCCATGAGTTTCTTCCGATTTCGTCTTGATATTGAACCAATTTCGCACCAGTTTCTTCGACCAAGAGAGCTGCAAATCCAACCATATAAGAATCAAACAAAATTGATTGCGTCCACTCCAATTCGAGTTGAAAGTAATAGCTGAGCTGACTACAATCAGAGTGAGTACAAAGTATAGTAAAAATCAAATGCACGGAGAAGCGGGAACATACCCACTCCATCCAGCTTGGTGCATACTGTTGCTTCTGGTACCTGACTGCCACTAGTCAATAACAATCCGGTACCAAAAGCAACAGCGGAAAAAAAAAAAAAAAAAAAAAAAAAAAAAAAAAAAACTACGATCAAGCAAGAATGAAAACCTTATTGGTTTTACAATTTCCATCTCTCATTGCTTCAACAATCCCGCTACAAGTTCATGCATCCAAAACAAACAAACAAACAAACAAACTCAGTGGTACGGAAGACAAGTTGTCGGCAAAAATCGGGTGGTTGATGAAACAATATAGATATGGTTATAAACAAATGGAAATGAGATGGCGTGTGTGGGTATGAAGCAGCATTAATGGGTAATAATAAAGACACAACACCCAGCCAGAAGAAATGAGGGAGGGCTCGAGGATCAAAGAGGGACAAGCTACTTTAATGCTTGAGAAGTGAGATTAGTTAGACATTAAAGTGGGTTAGTCGCAAAAGAAAGAATGAATGAAGGGAATAAAGTGAGGAAATGGGTCTGACCACGGCCCATGGTGGTGGGGGGATCACCAACAAAATAGGGTGGATGTTTGGGTTTCCAACCAAAGTTAAAGTGGTTTATTATCATAGATAATGGAGAAAGATAGATAAAGAGGATGTTGTTTCTCTCTCATCTTATAAACATCTTGGTCCCTAAATACCCGTTACTATTTTTCGAAAGAGTGAAAAAATTACGAGACCATCTCTAGTGGGAAAGTAGTTGGGCGGTTTTTTTTTTTTTTTTTTTTTTTTTTTTTTGTCTCAAACACACTCCAAAACGCCCGCACACCATCCTGGGACGTTTTTCTTCAACAATTTGGTTGGGGCGTGCAAAATAAAATGCCTGATAGAGAGATGGTTGGCCAATCACAGGTGACCTTATTTTACTTTGCCAATCACTTTTTTTATGGTTTTTTTATTTATTTAATTATTTCACCCCTTTTAACATGATGTACACATCCACACTACACCCAATTTAGAAAATGCCCCATAATGCCCTATTGCTGACTGGGTTATCACATGATGTAAAACACCCAAAGGTATGGACATTAGCACTACACATGGTCTGACTTGACTATGGGAATATGGGATTACGTAATTTGTTATATGTCACTAGTAATATTTGTTTATATGTGAATTTTTTTATTTTAAGTTCACTCACTCAAGTTACTCACATAGTGGGGATCTATTAATTATTTTTTAGAGCTGTTAAAAAGGAGTTTAATCAAATTTTTAAGAAATCCGATTGAAATTTTAGCCAATAATATACCTTAAGGATCCACTCCTGGTTACTCATTGAAACTTGTATATAATATAACTATGTAAGTAGTTTATTTTTACTTCCTTTACTTACTTTTTTCTTTAGTTATATACTGGTTTAGTTTTATTTGCATTCAGGTCTTAATCAATTACAAAGATGACATTTATTTACTAAAGTTACATTTTTTACTAGTCATTTTAGTTAGGCTAGTGGGTGTGCTTTAAAATCCCTAAGGCCTAAGGGTTTTATTATCTCAACTCAGCATTATCTAGGCGTCATCTTACATGGGGACTTTAAAGTCTCCTTCTTTAACATCCTTATAATGGTTTAGAGCCTTCATCATTATAACCGAATTATTACTTTTATTTAAATTTAAACATTATTTAATTTTGACGTTTTAATTTATATTTAAATAACATGAATAAAATATAAAACCCATAATTTAAATAAGAGTAAACTGCCATTTTGGTCCCTGTGGTTTGGCCAGTTTTGTCACTTTAGTCCAAATCTCAAACTTATTACATCCAGGGCCCTGTGGTTTGCATTTTGTTGCCATTTTAGTCCAAAATCCAAAAAACCCCCCTTTTGACTGTTGAGAGCTGCCTATTTTGTCCTTTAGTGCAGGGGCATTTTGGTCATTTTGGTTTTACTCTTCTAATAAATTAAAGAGTAAACTGCCATTTTGGTCCCTGTGGTTTGGCCAGTTTTGCCACTTTAGTCCAAATCTCAAACTTATTACATCTAGGTCCCTGTGGTTTGCATTTTGTTGCCATTTTAGTCCAAAACTCAAAATATCTCATTTTTTACTGTTTTAAGGTCCCTTTTTTGTCCTGTAGTGCAGGGGTAGTTTGGTCATTTTAATTTATTCTTTTAATTAATTTATATTCATAGCTGTCTTTCTTGTTGTTGCACTTAAACCATTGATACCACTCCTAAGAATATCTCATTTTTGCTATAACCAGTCTTCTTCACTCTCTCTCCTCTCTCTCTCTCTCTCTCTCACACACACACACATCAACCATCGTTCCCCATCACAACCACCGCCGTGCACCACCACTGCCATCGCCATTCACCACCACAAGATAAGGAGGGGATTCCACCGGACCAGCAGAGGTTGATTTTCGCTGGGAAGCAGCTCGAGGATGGGTGTACTCTTGCGGATTACAACATTCAAAAGGGAGAACTCTTGCTGATTACAATATCCAGAAGGAGTCTACCCTGCATCTTGTGCTTCGTCTTCGTGGCGGGTATTATAAATTGTTCATGATGCTGATGATTTAGGATTTTAGGGTTTGATTGATATCTTCAATTTGGGATTTTTAGATCCAGTTATGTATTCTTACGATCTGAATTGCATAATCTAAGGAACTTTGATTTAATTCTGTTATGAAATTTATCTAGAGTTCTATTGTTGATGTTTACAATTTTGATTTGGACTTTAAAGTGTGACAGTTGAAATTGTTATGTTGAAGTTGAAAGCTTTGAGATCAAATTGATCTAGAAGTACTTGAATGAATTGTAACCTTGAATGGATAGTGCTTCTGGTCTGTGTGACTTTTAATAATTCAGTTGGATTGTAGAGTTTTAAGTTTTGGGGATGGTTTCCATTTTCAAACTCTTAGATTTGTTATCAAAATGTGAAGTTGATTATATTCATAGCTGTCTTTCTTGTTGTTGGCTGTTAAAGTAAGGTTTTGAGGTTTATCGTTTATGACAAATTTCGCACAACTCATCCGATCTGGTTATAGCAGAGCCTCTATTAGAGGGTCGGCATCATCCTCTTCACAGTTGTTCAACGAAAACACAGTTGTTCAACGAAAACCTTCAAAATCATTCAACAATTCATTACACAATTCTTCACAGTTGGGGAAGATGAAACGGGGGTGGTGGGGCTATAGAGAGAGAGAAGAGAGAGAGAGGGAAGAGAGAGAGAAGAGAGAGAGAGGAGAGAGAGAGTGAAGAAGAGAGAGATGGGTGTTTGGAGAGAGAAAGAGAGAGTGTATGTGTGCAGTTCAGAGAAGAGAGAGAGAGAGCAGCGAATGATGAACAACTGGGTTTTTGGATGATGAATTATGAACATCTGGGTTTTTGGATGATGAAGGGATTATTTATTTTAATTTAATTAATAATTTGTTATAATAATTCATAAATGACCATTTTGCCCCTGAAGATAAGGACAAAACAAGGGGGTTGAAATTGGGGATTCTGGTTAAATTTCACTTTTGGACTAAAATGGCAACAAAATGCAAAGCACAGGGACCCAGATGTAATAAGTTTGAGATTTGGACTAAAATGACAAAACTGGCCAAACCACAAGGACCAAAATGGCAGTTTACTCTAAATTAAAACAAAATTAATTATATATTATATAATTTAATTAAGAGTAAACTGCCATTTTGGTCCCTGTGGTTTAGGCATTTTTGCCATTTTAGTCCAAATCTCAAACTTTTTAAATCTGGGTCCATGTGGTTTCATTTTATTGCCATTTTAGTCCAAAATCTCCCTTTTTTTTACTGTTCCAAAAAGTTTGAGATTTGGACTAAAATGGCAATAAAAGTGAAACCACAAGGACCAAAATGGCCGTTTACTCTTAATTTTGGACTAAAATGGCAATAAAAGTGAAACCATAGGGACCCAGATTTAAAAAGTTTGAGATTTGGACTAAAATGGCAAAAGTGCCTAAACCACAGGGACCAAAATGGCAGTTTACTCTTTAATTAATAATACATGATGACTGATTATGATGATGGATTGTATATTTGGTCATCCTTCTCGATCTCTCTCTCACTAAAACAACACAGAAACACACACTCTCTCTTTCTCTCAGTTCTCTCTCTCTCTCTACACCATTCACCACCGTCATCACCACAGATCACCACCGTTCACCACCGCCATACACACACACTCTCTCTCAGTTCTCTCTCTCTCTCTCTCTACACAGATCTCTCATCCATCCTTCTCTCTCTCTATAGCACCACCACCGCCACCTCCTCCCTCTCTCTCTAGAAAGAAACTCAGCAGAACACTGATTTGGGGAAGGAACTCCGATGACGGATCTGAGATTTGGGGGAAGAAAGATGTGTGGATCTGGAACTTGAAGATGAACAGACAACCATGATGATTGATGCTGATGAACGGCAGCGTTGATTGCTGTTAATGAAGGAGGTTCGAGTTTCCCCAAATAAATCATCACCCAACCACCGGCGTCATCATCTTCATCATCGCCGTTGATTGATGCTGATGAACGGCAGCGTTGATTGATGCTGCAGCGTTGATTGATGCCACCGCCTCTCTCTCTCTCTTTCATCTCTCTCTCTCATCTGCAGATTATGTGGCTTTTTGTTTTTGGAATCGGAGAAAGAACAGAGGTTGCTGATGTGTATCGAAGAGGGACTGTAGAGAGAATTTGTTGAATTTCAGTTTTGATGTTATGTTTAGGGTTATGTGGAGAAGATGAAGTTTGGGGATTTTGATTGTTGATGTGTGTATCGATGAGAATGAAGAAGACAGAAATGAACTCTGTTGCTGCACACAAGTGTTTAAGTGACAGGGAATGAAATTGGGGTTGCTGTTGCTGGTTATCGAAGAGATAAGTAGAGAAGGGTTGTTGAGGATGGTGGTTCTTGATTTTCTAGGTTTTGTTTCACTAACTGTGAATATATGTGGTTGAATAAAAGAGTTGTTGAGCTTGAAGAAGAGGTGTTTTAACTTTGCTATAGAGATTAGGTATGGAATATTGGAATTGGGTTTTGATGATGTTCTTGATCTGGGTTTTATTGCAAATATGATATTTGATGATGTTTTGATGATGTTCTTGATATGGGTTTTGATGATTTTCTAATGATGTTTGGGTTTTGATGATGTCTGGGTTTTGATGATGTTCTTGTCTGGGTTTTGATGATGATGTTTGGAGTGGCGGTGGTGGTGGTGCTATAGAGAGAGAGAAGAGAGAGAGGGAGGAGGTGGCGGTGGTGGTGCTATAGAGAGAGAAGAGAGATGATTATTTTTATTTGGGTTTTATTGGAAAAAAAATAAAATTTAAAAAATGACCAAAATGCCCCTGCACTAAAGGACAAAATAGGAGGTTGCAACAGTCAAAAAATAGGGAAATCTGGTCAAATTTGAAATTTGGACTAAAATGGCAACAAAATGCAAACCACAGGGCCCTGGATGTAATAAGTTTGAGATTTGGACTAAAGTGGCAAAACTGGCCAAACCACAGGGACCAAAATGGCAGTTTACTCTTTAAATAAAGAGTAAATTGCCAAAATGATCCCTGAGGTTTGGTCACTTTTGCCACTCTAGTCTAAAACTTAAACTTTTTGAATCTGAATCCCTGTGGTTTCAATTTTGTTGTCATTTTCATCCAAAAGCAAAATCTAGTCAGATTTTTTAGTTAACGTCCAACTTTTTTTGTCTTTTTCCTCCATTTTAATGAAAGGAAAAATGGTTAGATTTTTTTAGTTTGTTATAATAAAACGTTTAAAAACCGTTTTGCCCTTCATTAAAAGGGAGGAAAAGACAAAAACGTTGGATGTTAACTAAAAAATCTGACCAGATTTTGATTTTGGATGAAAATGACAACAAAATTGAAACTACCTGGACCCGGATTCAAAAGTTTTGAGTTTTGGACTAAAGTGTCAAAAGTGACCAAACCTTAGGGACCATTTTGGCAGTTTACTCTTTAAATAAAAAAAATATAATATCACTTAAAAAATACAAACCAAAAAATGCTTAAAAGTTTAAACTAGGTTAAACTAAAAAAATACACATCTTCACTCGTCGCCTCCTCCTTGTTCACGATCAAACCACAGGTGCTCGGTCAGATCAGCTCAAAGGTTAAGGTGTGTGTCCTCGTCACATATCCTCTCTCGGATAACTTCCTTCCGAGCGTAGGTGAGTAGTGGGTTCGCCGGTTGGTTACCTTCACCATAATTCTCTACACAAAAGGCTCTTTCCTAGTCCTCGAATATCATGTTATGCAAGATGATTCACGTATACATGACGTTTCTCATTTTACTCTTTTCAAGTATCCTCGACGGTTGAACAATAATAGACCATCTTTTTTTTAATACACGAAAGCCCGCCCGGTATCTTTTCTTGCCAACTGATGTTTTTTTCTTGTAATACAATCTTTTTTCGTCATGTGGACACGAAAGAGTTTTCATCAACGTAGTCCACTCTGGATAAATACCGTCAACAAGATAATACCCATATTTATACTCCACATCGTTTACATAGAATGAAGTATTTGTGTACCAACTCTCGATTAAACCATAATGAATCTTAACTAAGACCCCAAACATGTACGATAAGAACCAGCACGAAAAATGAAAAATTTTGATTCAGGCCACGTCGCGCTACAGGACGGTGGTAACATTATGCGGTCGCGTGACGCGACACTCCTTTGACCGCCAGAGGACACATGGCACCACGTGGCATGCCTACATGGTGACTCATGACACCTATGCCCTAGCCTAGACCCTTCGCGCTACGCGAAGGTGTAATATGAATTTGGTCGCGCGACGCGACGAGGTCCAAGATCAGCTATAAATTAGATGAGTTCTGGACATTCGAACTTGCTCAAAATCTTTCTTTCTCTCTCGATATACTGGTGTAATACCTAAATACC
Organism: Helianthus tuberosus; assembly: GCA_030545235.1. NCBI lineage: Eukaryota > Viridiplantae > Streptophyta > Magnoliopsida > Asterales > Asteraceae > Helianthus > Helianthus tuberosus. The sequence goes on from CM060363.1 coordinate 132,243,802, forward strand.
CGAAGTTCTAAACCTCTGCCCGTAATCAGCGTGCTAACTCGAATCGCTGGTACGGTACCCTGTCCAATTGATCTAAAACCAAATCAACAGATGTTTAAGTGTTGTCTGTATACGATATATTTTGTCATCACGTTGTGGTTTAGATCTCGTGATTATCATTAAAGTTGAATTGAGTTAATACACTAATATGTGTGCATTGTGTGCTTAAGTAGGAAACCGAGACTTAAACTAGAAGGCTAGTACTGAAATCCTAAATCTGTGATGTGAGTAATTCTCTTTTATCAAATGCTTTCAAAACCCTAAATGTTTTCTAAGTGTATTTAAAGTGATCAAGTCTTTGTATTCTTACTGAGAGATTACTGCCAGTATGTGGGGTTTTGTATACACTACTTGATAAGCTTCACTAGTTAAGAGAATGATCAACAATGATATGACCACAGTCATGGGAATTGCGTAGTGACAGATACTTTTGGGTAATAGAAAGATATGAATGTTTTGGTCAAAAATTACCGAAGTAATTTTGTGATCAAATTAGTAATGTGAGGTAGTGTGCTAGAAAGTGTATAGAAAATATGCTTGTTGAGTTATTTAGAAAATCAGTATTCAGGATACGGCTCAGGATATTGAGCTGTATCTACGATCAAACAGTGAGCAAACAATGAGCAAAAAATAAAGGAAATGACACGAGATGTACGAGGAAAGCCCTTGATCAATCTAGATCGCCGGCATAAAACCTCGGGAGCTGACAATCGCAGCTGCCTTGTTCTTCTTATTGCTTAAACTTCAGGATACAGTGCAGGATATAGACCAGATCGCTATGTGTTACAATGTTTTTTGTGTGAGAGTGAAAGCTTGCTAGAGAGCGAGTGTTAGAGTGTAACGAGTGCAAAATGTGATGTCCTATTCGATCTGGTATACCCACCTATTTATAGTAATGAATTACAAACAATAATCCCTACAAATATGGGGTACTCCGAATATTCCATTGTGAACGTTATTGGCCGAGTAATACGGCTTCAACGTCTTCATTTGAACGACTTGGACCGAGTCTTCCGCGGAATGAGTCTTCGTGAACGTTGATAGCTTCTAACCCACGTACCTGCACATAATCCGTTAGTAATCCTGAGGATACCATTCAGGATGTTACCAATATCCTGAATCAGCATCCCGGATGTAAACAGATACTATATAACCAAGATATATGTCAAGATATTTTCCAGGATATGGGCTCAGAATTTCACCCATAACAATTGTCCCTAAAAATGTTACCGTTTGATATCCTGCACTAACGGTTACATTTTTCACAGTGGCCGAGGAAATTAAGAGATAAGACCATTGATGTGACAGCTTTCAACCACCCGGCCTATATTTACTCATCATGCCCTATATCTTCTCATCCTCATCTCCTTTTTTAATCACAATCGACAAGGAAAAAGGTAATATTCTCTCCCTCATCTTCACATTCATCTTTATCATCTTTCTCCGGCGAAAAATTCAGGCGACCAAAGGCCCAAGCAAACAAGGTCTAGTTCAGGTGACTCGGCTCCCACATTCATCCAACGGAATCTTCTCCAAGAACCGGAGAATGAGACATGCACCTTTGACAGTGCCCACCTGTCAGCCTTGAAATCCTCCGGTATCTTTCCGGAAGGAACTATATTCCGACCCTTTGATAGAGAAATCCAGTCAGATATGGTTTCCAACGAGTGGATATGTTTCAATGCCTTCCCCTTTACCTTAGGGTTACGATTCCCCTTTCCGGATTTCATCACCGAGTTCTTTAATATCACCAAAATTTCTTTCAGCCAAACCATGCCAATGCTCTGGCGTGTTTTGTCTGTTCTTGACCAAATCAAGAGAAACCATATACCTGACCTTTCCGTCCATGATCTCCCTTTAGCCTACAAGCTTAGATGCCATGGCTCATCTAGATTCCTATTTTATTCTACTTCCGGTGACCCATTGATACTTCGTGCCACCAGGAACGAGGATGGTTGGCAATCCAAGTTTTTCTTTGTAAAAAGGGATTCAATCCCTGGTGGAACGGATTATCCGATGAGATGGTTGAGAAAGGGTAGGACTTAGGGTTTAAGAATGATCCTGTCTCTTATTCTGTCTCATATCCTGAGCTAATGAATTTCATTTTCTCTGTTTGTGTATGCAGCTGATTTCAGGAAGATCGCACCTCCCCTTGCTGATTCTCAAAAAAGAATAGACGCCATCAGACTGCTTTCAGAAACAGAGAGAAGCTTTAATCCATCTCCACCAACTCCAAGCCCTCTTTCAAGCGCAAACATGTCTGGTAAGAATCCTGCAAGATATCCTGTACACACATGTTTTTATTTGATATTCTTAGGAGAGATTTAGAATTTTACTCCCTGTGTGCAGATTCCAGCAAAGTTCCAGTCTATCTAGACCTTGATAAACTCGACAGCTATCCAACTCCAGCCACAGTCAAGAAGGAGACTCCTGCTGCTACTAGCTCCAAGCCACTCCCGGCTCCCCAGGCTAATCCAAGAACACGTGCTTCCACAGCGAAAAAGAGGAAGGGTCTCGAAGTCAGTGCTCCAGGCTCAGAAGGGTTCTCCTATGACTAACTCAGCTTCTCTGATTCCTTAGAGCCAATGACATCCTTCCTTAACAAGGTAATATCCTGACGCATATCCTTCATGTATATCCTGCACATGTATCCTGCACGTATATCCTAACAGGATATCCTGGTAGGATATCTTGGTCAACATATATTCTAACTTTATACCTGTAATTGATGTGCAGGGCCTCCAGCATTTGCTCCACTTGTACAATGACGCTTGTGGTACTGTAGCACTCCATGAAGCCAGGATCAAACAGCTCGAAAGCACCGTTGCTGACCAAGGTGCCATTGCTGAAGCGAAGACCCGGCACTACGAAAGCCTGCTGAAGAAGGTCACCCAAGACGCTGAGGTCAAGCTCGCCACCGTTCAAATGGATCATGATCAAGCCTTGGTCAATTTACGGGAGGGAATCAAGGCTTCTGCTATCGTCTCCCTGTTACAAGCACGCATCAAGATGGCCTACGAGGCCAAGGAGACGGGCCTTGTTTGTCCATCTTGGCCAGTTGAATCCTGGGTGGCCAATTTAAAGGAGCTCGGAGGCAAAGCTGTGCCACTTCCTGCTGAAGCTGGTGAGTCTTCTAAATCAGCAGAGGTGGTGGTCCAGGCTGGAGACAAGAAGGATGCTGGAGCTGATGCTGGGATGGACATTGGCGAGGATGCTGCTCAAGATGCTGGTCAGGATGCTGGTGCTGAGAAGACTGAGAAGGTTGGAGGAGATGCCGCTGTGTGAGGGCATTTAGGTGGGCGATGACGGATATACGTGCCAAGGCCAGATCCCACCTTTTTAAATTTGAATGTTGGTCTGTAGTCCTAAAACAATTTACTTTTCTGCACTTTACTTTTCTGCACCTGAACAATTTATATTTCCTGCATGCTTTTGTGAACAATACAACAGTTGGAGGTGGATGGGTCTCGGTTTGAGATGAAACCTTCAACTGTTGGGTAAATATGGTAAGAAACTATTAGTGCTCTTAGTGGATGGGCCTTGTTTTGAGGTGAAACTAAGAGCACATCTTTTGGTATGTTAATAATATAACTTCTCTTTTGACTTTATTATTGTTGTCATTGCTATGAAAATCGTATTTGTGAAAACTGTTTGGTTTGTACATTTTTAGGAATATATATTATAGATGTATCCTGGAAGGTATCCTGAAAGATATCTTGATAAGGATATTAGAACACAACCTATAAATTGTCCAAATAAAAAGGAGAGATCATACCAGAGATTCTTACGGAATCAATTTTAATCCTTCATTATAAGTTTTGTCCCCAGTGCATACTTATGAACTTGGATCCATCCTTTGAACAGTATAATGTCTGTCCCCTGTGTTTGATACAGAAATGCAAATATATTCATACCTCGATTTGAATAAATTCCGAATACCCAAGGGCAGAACCCCTGATATCCTGAAATGAATCCTTAGCATACTGGGGATAAACCCTGATATCTGGGGATAAACCCTAAATTTCATGCGCTACAGGCGAGAGTGTATAAACTCCAATTCTTAGAAAGGTGAAAACCTTTAAACCTTAGAGAGTATGAAAATACTCTTTCATGAGAGAGGGTGATCAATCCTCATATACCTTTAGGATCCAGGATATAGCCAACAGTAACGAAATTGTCAGCCACTTTTACATGAACTGGTCCCGCTACCTTGAACTATACCTAGATAACTTGCGCTCCAGGCGAGGTGTTTAAACCCAATTCGAAAGAAAGGTGAATACCTTTAAACCTTTGAAGGGACCAGGATCCCTTAAACGTGAGAGAGGGGGCCAATCCTCTAATCTTTCGACTTATCCTGAGTATATATCCTGGAGCTATATCCTGAAACATATCCTGCAAAACAATTGTAAACTAAGGTGGGTGTTAGCTTGGCTAACACCCCTCCGATGCTTAAGTCAGTATTAGGTTCAAGACAATAAACAAATATATTTAAAAATAGAATACATACCATTCCGAGATAGAAAATAAATTCTACTCTTACTTGAAATAGAGCTTTAAATGTATTGCATTCCAGGATCTTGGTAGCATATCCCCTTCCATATTTTTGAGTCGGTATGCTCCTTTCCCTGCTTCTGACTCGATTTCATAAGGTCCTTCCCATTTCGGAGCTAGCTTGCCATCGGCAGGATTAGTGGTATTTTGAAAAGCCTTCCTTAACACCCAATCACCAACTCGAAATCTTCTAGTCCTTATATTCTTATTATATGCTCTGGATATTCTTTGTTGATATGCTGCCATCCTTAGCCTTGCTGCATCTCTTTTTTCGTCTATAGTATCCAAATCCTGACATAAGACTTCAGGATTCTGTTCAGGATCCTGTAGCATGGATCTTGCAGTAGGTATCGTCATTTCTGTTGGAATCATTGCCTCCGCTCCAAATACCAAAGAAAACGGGGTTTGGCCGGTTGCATTCTTTACCGTTGTCCTATTAGCCCACAAAACAAAGGGTAACTCTTCCGCCCATCTTCCTTTTTTAGCTCCAAGTCTCTTCTTTAAGTTATTGACTATTATCTTGTTTGAAGATTCAGCTTGTCCGTTCGCTTGAGGATGTACTGGAGTAGATGTGATCATTTTGATTCCCCAACTTTTGCAAAAGTCAGTAGTCCTTTTGCTTATAAACTGGGACCCATTATCACAAATGATCTCAGCTGGTACCCCAAACCTAGTCAGGATATTCCTCTTTATGAAGGATACTACTTCTTGGTCTCTAAATTGGACAAATGCTTCAGCCTCAACCCACTTGGAGAAATAATCCGTCATAGCTAACATAAAGACCTTTCCTCCCAGAGCTTTTGGTAACTTCCCTACTATATCCATCCCCCACTTCATGAATGGCCAAGGGAAAACTACAGGATATAATGGTTCAGCTGGTTGATGTAGTATGTTACTATGTCTTTGACATGCATCACATCTTCGAGCATATTCTGCAGCATCTTTCCTCATCGTTGGCCAATAATATCCTGTCCTTAATACTTTCGAGAACAGTGATCTGCCCCCGGTGTGATTACCACAATCCCCTTCATGTATATCCTGAAGTACTTCTTTGGCTTCAGGATCCTCCAAGCATCTTAAATACGGTCCTGCAAGAGATTTCTTGTATAAAACGTTATTTATAATAGTGAATCGTGATACCTTCATCCTAAACGCCTTAGGATTTTCATTTCCGGGGATGTGTCCTTCTTTGAGATATTTCACAATTGGAGTCGTCCAGGATTTAGGATCCTCGTTAGGATATTCCGCTGCAGGATCCTGAATACCCGCTACTTCTTTATCCTGAGGATTCGTTGCAGGATATAAGACATGTAATACTGGTATTTGGGTCCCTTCCGGTATCCTGATTGATGATCCCAGATTTGCTAAGGCATCCGCTTCAGCATTATCCTCCCTTGGTACCTGTTCAAGTGTAAAAACATTGAAATATCCTGCTAATTTTTTAAGAATATCGAGGTATTCGATTAACTTCTCACCCTTAACTGCATAGGATCCATTAAAATGGTTAGTAATTAACAATGAGTCAACATATACTTGTAAATTTTTGATACTCATGCTCTTGGCCAATTCTAATCCTGCAATTAAAGCCTCATATTCTGCTTCATTATTGGTAGCAGGAAATTCACACCTAATAGCCTGGGGTAATATGTCCCCCTGTGGCGATTTTAGTAGTATTCCTAATCCTACTCCTCTTATATTAGATGCACCATCAGTATATAATGTCCAGGATCCTGAGGATTCTCCTAACTGTTGAACTTCTAAGTCTACCTCATCCTGAATGTCACTACTAAAATCAGCCACAAAGTCAGCTAAAGCCTGAGACTTTATGGCATTCCTAGGTTCATACACTAAATCATAAGCACTCAACTTTACCGACCACTTAGCCATCCTACCTGACATTTCTGGTTTCCTAAGTACATTTTTAACAGGATAATTTGTTTTAACATGAATCCTATGTGTCTCAAAGTAATGTCTAAGTTTCGTTGATGCCATGACTAATGCTAGTATCAATTTTTCTAAATGAGAATATCTAGTTTCAGCATCTAACAAGCTTTTACTAACATAATAAACAGGATATTGCTGACCTTCATGGTCCTTTATAAGGACGGCACTTACAGCATTCCCTGATACCGCGAGGTATAGGGATAATGGTTCACCATTTTCGGGCTTCATCAGTAGAGGTGCGGTTGAAAGATATTGCTTTAAATCATGTAGGGCCGCTTCATGCTTCCCACCCCATTCGAATTTCTTGTTCTTCTTCAGGATATCATAAAAGTCTTTGCATTTTTCTGAGGATCTTGAGATAAATCTATTTAATGCTGCCACTCGCCCTGTTAATCGTTGAACATCCTTCATATTTGAGGGCGATTTAATATCCAAGATGGCTTTAATCTGCTCCGGGCTTGCTTATATTCCTCTTTTGGTCACCATATATCCTAGGAATTTTCCTGCCCCCACTCCAAAATGGCACTTAGCAGGATTCAGCTTCATGTTATACTGATCCAGGATATCAAACGCTCCTTTAATATCCTGGAGGTGATCCTGAGCTTTCTTTGACTTTACCACCATATCGTCGATGTACACCTCCATGGTGTCCCCCAGTTTGTCTTTGAACATCATGTTTACCAATCTTTGGTATGTTGCACCTGCATTTTTTAAACCAAAAGGCATAGTTGTATAACAATAAATACCTGTTGGTGTCATGAAGGCAGTATCCTCCTGGTCAGAAGGCTCCATTTGGATCTGTTGAAATCCTGAGGATGCGTCCATGAAGGTCAGCATTTCATGCCCGGCAGTGGCATCTACCATTGCATCAATGTGGGGAAGAGGAAATGGGTCTTTAGGACAAGCTTTGTTCAAGTCTGTGTAGTCTACACAAACTCTCCATTTCCCATTTTTCTTCTGTACCACAACCACGTTTGCTAGCCACCTTGGGAACTTAATGTCACACCCCCAAAATCCACCTGCGGAGTACCACCGCTTGGAGGCGTGACTGACCAGGATCCAGCCACCAATCATATTGAACGAGCATATAAGTAGTTATAAAAATCCAACCAATACAATTTGGTGTTCAAACAAAACATAGTTAAGTTGCAAGCGGAAGCATAAGTCTTAAATCAAAACACAAGTTTAATTGTTCCAAAGTTTAACATGGCACACAGCCGTCCATGTCCCACAACGATCCTCCTCCATGCAAGCTCCAGCTAAGAAACCTAAGGACCTGCAAAGCATGTAGTAACGAGTCAACAACAAGTTGAGTGAGTTCACGGTTGGGTGTTCGTTTTAAGTTGTTTCGAAAACAGTTTCCTTTAGCTGGCATCCTGCCGTGGGGGTTACCCCATAGTTAAAAACGTGACTTGTTTATTCCCGGTTACTCTGGCTATCCAGCCGTGGGGGCTACCCCGTGTTAGTTATCTGGCATTTCGGCCGTGGGGGCTACCCCATGTATCTACTAGACTCGTTACCATATCGACTGCTGACTGTAGTCATGTTTATGTGCCCTGAACTGTCAATGTCTATCATCATTGACGTGCCAGTAGTCCATTAGTTCACGCCCGTCCTCTGCGGCACGGTGTGAGGTTTGTCAAACCTAAATAGCGCTATCTAACTAATGACCCGCTCGCCATTGGCCCGGCGATTAAGTCGATATAAAAATGAGGGACTTCGTGATAGAGTTTTGGTCTAGTACGAGTTATCTGTCCGTGAGGACGAGGAATTACATTCCTGAACCTTTGCTGTCCTACCCAAGGAGGACGAGGAACCCAGTTCCTTAACCCCAATTCCCGGCCCCTGGGAATCCCATGCTTTGTAGAGGGTGTGAACTCACCTTGGTTTGCTCGGTAGAAAACACAGAAAAGTCAAACAAGCAACGTTGAGGCTACTCACGTCCTATCATAGTTGTATCATACAATCAGGTTCGTATTCAAGTAGTGCACGTATGGCATACACGTTTAATCATGGCAGTTAGCAAGTAATGCATATGAGTTGAACGAACAGTAACATGCCCAGAATTAAACAAAGTCCAAGGTCCGGCCCAAACACTAAGCCCATAATTAAACAAGTCCAACAGTGTGTATCCGCGTATTGTTTCGAGTCGCAACTAGGCGTTTGCGACTCGCAACCTGAGTCGCAACTACGGTCTCGGTTCATGCTGTTTTGGTTACGAGTCGCAACTGGACTCGCAACCGGTGTTTCGAGTCAAACGGTTTATGTGCTGACCACTTGTGGTTTCGAGTCGCAACCAGGTGTTTGCGACTCGCAATCTGTGTCGCAACCGGGAGATTTCGACTCATCGTGCATGGTTTCGAGTCGCAACTGATGGTTTCGAGTGGACATAAGCTGATTCGGAACAGTGTACTATCCAATGAGAATTTGATTTCATGAAACAGTCTGTACTACTCTCATAAACATGTTTATTTGTCTAGCAATTTCCTAAGATGGATCAAACAATCAGATTTCAAATATTCAACTATGTTCTTATGATATTCAACAAGTTCTTCATGTGTTCATCATGTTCTTCACATATTAAAGTCATGTTCATATCACATTCCAAACACACTCAACACATATTCAAATATTCATATTCAACATGTGTTCATAGCTCTTGTATTTTCGGTCAAGCACCATAATACCTAGACTAGATACCAAGATCATTAAGCAAGACATTTACCATTCAACATTCAATCATAGTCAAGCATACATTATTCACTCCAACATAACCAATACATTAACCTATCATCTTTAACCGAATATAAACATACTACATGAAACATTTATGAACCGATTTCTTGAACACTAACTTAACATCAATGTGTACTATCAAAACATGCTCAACCGATTATCACCAACACACACACAACCGAGAATATGATAAAGCCGTAATCATGCATTTTCCACTTATTAATGTATGAAGACAAGCATTCAAACATCAAGCACACATAATCCTTAACACATAGTAAAGCACTAACCGATTGATGGGTTTCAAAGGTGAGTATAGAGCTTCCAAATGTGTGTGTGTGTGAGCCGATCCGAGAGCTCCTAGTGTCACCGATATGATCCGAGAATGAAGGAGAGTAGTGTTGTGGTTTAGGGTTTTAGTGTGAGAGAGTGGAGAGTGTGTGTTGGAGGGTATGTGTGTTGTCCAAAATGACAACATGGCTATCTATCTAGTTTATATACCCGCTCCAAGTGACACACCCTAATGGGCTCTCGGTTGGGTTGAATGGGGTGTAAGGCCCATCCGGCCCATTGTTTCATCGTTCACTCGAGACCACATGGTCTCGAGTCGGGTTCATGTTGTCTCGGTTCATATACCTACTCGCATACATACACATAAACATACATGTAACACAACACATAATCACATAAAGGTTCATTTGTCATTATCACATAAGTTAACTAGCCACGCGTTTAGCATACATGAAAGGTTCTAATTTCGAGTTGTCACACTTAACCTCTCTGATCATCCTGGACTTCAATAATCTCTCAACTTCCTCTTGAATAATTGTATTCCGCTCAGGAGCAAACTTCCTTCTTTTTTGTTGAACAGGCTTGAATGATTTATCAATTCCAAGCTTGTGAGTGATGACGTCTTTGGATATGCCTGTCATATCCTCATGCTTCCATGCAAACGTTGACATCCTGCATTTCAAAAAGTTAATTAATTGTTCTTTAATATCCTGAGGGATATTGGTTCCTACGAGCACCGAAATATCGGGGTTATCCTGGTCCAAGATAATTTTCTTTACATCCTGCTTCGGATCCTCCATGATATCCTGGGCCCGCGTCTTTAATTGCTATGCTGCACTAGGCTTGGTTGAGGATTTCATCGAGGATGTAGCATTCTTTCGCCTCCTGCTGATCACTATCAACTTTGACAACCCCCCAAGGGGTAGGTATCTTGATGCATTGGTGATATGTTGATGGCACAGCTTTCATATCGTGAATCCACGGTCTTCCCAGTATGATGTTATAGCAGGATAAAGAATCCATCACACAGAAACGTTGTATCGAGTTGACTCCTTCAACGTACACTGGCAACTTTATCTCTCCCACTGTGTTTCTAGCCTCTCCGTTGAACCCAACAAGCACAGTAGACTTTGAAGTGATATCCATTGGAGATACATTCATTCTTTTCAGCGTCTCTAGTTGGATTATGTTGACGGAGCTGCCATTATCAACCAATATCCTGCGTACAAAATGGTTAGCCACATATAATGTTATTACCAGAGCATCATGGTGAGGATCCTGGACAGTATCCCTGTCATCAGCATCAAATGTGATCACTTTGTCAGTTGTGAGGGTAGTCATCCTGACAGGTTTATCTCCCCTTTCGGCCTTAGCTTCTTTTGCATGTCTCTTTGCTGCCGAATACGAAGTCCCACAAATGTCGGATCCTCCCGAAATGAAGTTGATTATCTTGGCATCCGCGGGAGGTGATGCTGCTCGCTCAGGATCCTTCTCAGTATCCTGACCCTTATTCTTCTTTCTTCCCAAGAGATCTTTCAGATATCCCTTGCTTAGAAGATAGCTTATTTCTTTCCTTAAAGCGATGCAATCCTCAGTCATATGTCCGAAATCTTCGTGGAAAGCACACCATTTTGATTTGTCTTTCCAATCGGCTTTTTGTTGATTCTTTCGAGGCCATCTAGCCTTGTCTCCTAGACCCTGCATGGCATACATCAATTCAGGAATGTTAACAGAAAAGCAATATTCAGATAATTCAGGATACTCTTCAGGATCCTCGTCTTCGACAACATTCACTCTCTTGTTTTCACTTCTACCATATGGCTTAGGCCGATATGATTTGAATGAGGATTCTGACTTCCTGTTAGTTGACTCATAAGTGTTAGATGAGTTCATCCTTTCTTGCATCTTTCTGTCATCCTCCAACCGAATATATCTTAGGGCCCTGTTCCGAGCTTCATCCAAGTTCCTGCATGGGTTTATTACAAGGTCTTGATAAAATTGAGAATCTTTTTGCAGCCCCATCTTGAAAGCTTGCACAGCTGTTGCAACATCAAGATGAGGAATGTCTAGGGATTCCCGGCTGAACTTGTTCACATAATCCCTAAGGGATTCCTGAGGCCCCTGTGTTATCCTGTAGAGATCACTTGTTAATTTTTCAAAACTTCTACTACAAGAAAACTGACTATTAAATAAATTTACTAAGTGAGCAAAAGATGTAATCGAATGTAGAGGAACATTCAAGAGCCATTTCAAGGCTGATCCTGTCAAGGTTGAACCAAAACCCTTGCACAAGCATGCTTCCTTGAGATCCGGAGGGATAGGGTTAATTTCCATCCTTTCCCTATACTGAGCAATATGCTCCTCAGGATCCGTAGTTCCGTCGTAAAGCTTCATGTTGGGGGTTTGGAATCTCTTTGGGATCTCAGCATCACAGATAGGATATGCAAAATGAGATATCTTGTGGCTGTCTTGGGACACTTCCGGGATCGGCTGGACCACCCCGGGTACACTAGATATCATGTCCTTCAACTTCTGAAGTTCCCTAGTAAGCGCTGATGTCACACCTGTATCCTGCAAAGATCCACTATTGTTAGTAGCATGAGTATTATTATTATTTGACATGTTACCCGTTGGAGGATTTTGCCCATATCCTGAAACATATCCTGAGCTCCTTATGGTCGACATCCTGACCGAGGAGGGTATTTCAGGAGTATGATTCTGAGGAAGGCTGGGCACAATATTCCCCCTGTTATCCTCAGTATACACAGCTGAACTGAAGTTCAACGTTCTGGGATGTAATGGAGTGACAATATCCTCAGCAGATCTGCTCGAGCCAGACTTCAGGAGTTGTATTTCCCTTAAAAGCATTTGGTTTGTTTCCTGTTGCTGCCTCATTTGTTCCTGCACACTTCCAAATAAGGTTAAAATTTCATCGTTAGAAGCTAAAACGGGAGCAGATTCCTGAACACTGCGGGTAGGGATAATATCCTGAGGTCATGTAGAGGCTGGCATCCTTGGAGGAGGTGGTGGAAGCACCGAACCGGTAGTAACAGAAGTCATAGCAGACACAGTAGAGGAACTCATGTTTGATCTTGAGGCCATTATGGACAATGTGGCAAAAAGTTTTGAAAATAGAAAACCGATTAGCGATTTGACAAAAAAATTTAGTAAAGAGAGCACCACTTGCCCCACGGTGGGCGCCAAATTGTTTTGGTCAAAAATTACCGAAGTAATTTTGTGATCAAATTAGTAATGTGAGGTAGTGTGCTAGAAAGTGTATAGAAAATATGCTTGTTGAGTTATTTAGAAAATCAGTATTCAGGATACGGCTCAGGATATTGAGCTGTATCTACGATCAAACAGTGAGCAAACAATGAGCAAAAAATAAAGGAAATGACACGAGATGTACGAGGAAAGCCCTTGATCAATCTAGATCGCCGGCATAAAACCTCGGGAGCTGACAATCGCAGCTGCCTTGTTCTTCTTATTGCTTAAACTTCAGGATACAGTGCAGGATATAGACCAGATCGCTATGTGTTACAATGTTTTTTGTGTGAGAGTGAAAGCTTGCTAGAGAGCGAGTGTTAGAGTGTAACGAGTGCAAAATGTGATGTCCTATTCGATCTGGTATACCCACCTATTTATAGTAATGAATTACAAACAATAATCCCTACAAATATGGGGTACTCCGAATATTCCATTGTGAACGTTATTGACCGAGTAATACGGCTTCAACGTCTTCATTTGAACGACTTGGACCGAGTCTTCTGCGGAATGAGTCTTCGTGAACGTTGATAGCTTCTAACCCACGTACCTGCACATAATCCGTTAGTAATCCTGAGGATACCATTCAGGATGTTACCAATATCCTGAATCAGCATCCCGGATGTAAACAGATACTATATAACCAAGATATATGTCAAGATATTTTCCAGGATATGGGCTCAAAATTTCACCCATAATAATGAACAAATGTAAAAACTCTTAATGTTGTAAATTACAATATTGTATCTTTTTATACGATTTGAATGAACTCACCAGTATTTTTGTTTTAGAACGCGTTTCAAGTGATTTACTGTGAAGAGAAGAAAAAGTGTTATGAGGCACTTAAGCTTAAATAAGTGGCTATGTAAACCTGAATAAAACGTGTTTTGTAATCAAGGGTTTACCCATGTGAAAATCCTTTATGTAAATACGGGTTTTATCCCACAACTTATGAAATGAAAATTTCGGTGTTTTGAAAACTCTAATATTTTTCATGACACCCGGTCCTGATAAATTTTCCACTACAACAATTTAATAAACACCAGTACCACTATCGTATCTGTCATGGCTCCCGCCCAGGGTAGGGTCGGGGGTTGTGACAGAAGGTGGTATCAGAGCCACTGGTTTAAGCTAATTAAGTATTGTGAGAATACTTAAAACTCGTAGTCGGGAAATAAGTGAAATAACTACTGTGAATACTATGATACTAATCAAATATTATATATTCGATTTTCGGAGTTCGTTGTTTTTATTGTTTTTGACTAACAGTATGAGCGCTATAGAGTTATCAGATGCTTTCCAGAACATATCTGTTAACCATACATATATGGACACTACTGAAAATCAGACCGGTATACAAACCGAGTATGAAGCGGATATAGACGAACCAATGGTATTTCAGGCCTAACCGTTACAGAAAGCAACTCCTAAAAAGAGAAAGAGAGTATTGGATTGGAAGGTAAAAAGGAAGAAGATAATTCCAACAGCAACATAAACCAAACGAATTGGAGAAACAAGTGGAAAAACAACTGTAGGCGAAAGTTCAAACCCAACCACCATGTCGTTATCATGGGAGGAATTAGACCAATGACTGGAAAATTGCGAGATGTTCAGGCCTATACCTAAAGAAATTAATCTAAATATGTCATCTTACCCCTCTATGCCAATAAACCCAGAACCTATAAATCCTGCACCAGTAATACCACAACAACCACTCCCAAATCCGATGGAAGAATGGTGGAATAACGATTGGGATTTCAAAACCTCATGAATAATCCGTTTCCATTCTATCCAAATTTTCAACCAGAACCCCGTGCATTTCCCCCGATGAACCCGGAAAATGTGGCAGAGTTTCGCCACTAGGGAGAGGAACTGATAGATGCAGGAAGTCGAATCTGGAATGTAGGAGAATATCTTGTATGGAAATATAACGAGAGGGAGCATCACTTTTGAGTAGAGAACTAACCCTATAATATATGCATGTATAATGTATTTTCTGTATTTTGTAAACAAAACTAGTATATGTATACAGTATATATATATATATATATATATATGATAGTATATGTAAAATATATGAAGCATATTATATAAGAAAAATATAAGTCACAATGATCGACGATTTTGACAATATGCTCTGATTTATTTGTGTTTACGATATTTTGATTATTTTGTTACTTATTCTGTGATATTAATATTTGTCATATGTTTGCAATTTAGATGTCAAACGAAGTTAATCAATCGATCCAGAACAATCTTGGAAACACCTTGGACAAAAGTGATATAGAAAATATAATAACTTAGGGAATAGATAGTTGATGCTATACTTTTAATTATCGAAGCTGTTAGAAACCCTGTGCCTATAGAAAATACTAAAGTTGTGAGTAGCAAATGTACTCGTAGTAACTATTTTAGTCACTGTTTCAATGGAGGTAATGATAATATTATCAAACCTCCATTTCCTAAGAAAATGAAGGCGATGACTTTCGGGTGTACTTACAAAGATTTTCTAGCTTGCAAGTGTAACACCCCGATCGCGTAAAACAACAAACCGCGACGGAAACATCGGGGAGTCACGTTACAGGAATTGTTTCACAACACATGGCATTTAAAGTTTCGCTTTATTTCATTAATAATTTACATTATCTTTGGATAATAAAAACAAACAAACATAACAATTGTCTTTCATGTTTTAAAGTCACTAAGGCCCACGTCCATCCTACATGAAGCATGCATTCAAATCATCAACATTGGCTCCTGAAATATATGTGAAAAGAGAGTCAGCATAAAAAGCTGGCGAGTACATAGGTTTTGTGTGTGTCAAATTCATGGCTTTGTATTTAATATTGCAATACCTTGTCTGACTACGAGAGTCGATAAATGAAAACCTTGTATCGAAAAGTGTTTGATATTGCAATATATTTAACCAACTAAAACAAGTTGGTTTAAGTTTATGAAAACCTTGTAGCCATGAACCTTGACCAAAGCATTTCTTTTTGTAAAACCGAGTAACAAATTGGTTTAAAAGAAAACATTGTATGGTTTATATCTTTAAGTGAAAATCGTTGCGTGACTTGTTTAAAAACATTTGTCCAAGTGATTGGATAACGCTACGATATGTAATACAATAAAAGCACTTATATATAGGAAGTACCAGTGGCGTATCCACCATGCTTTTATCATATTACACTCTTATTGTTATCTAAATCACTTACCATAAACCAATCGCCCAATCGTCACTATTATAAACCAATCGCCCGATTTTTATAAACCAATCGTCTGTGTTATAAACCAATCGTCCGTGTTATAAACCAATCGTCCGTGTTCTAATTGTGAAAATTGTTGTCGTTCTTTAATGAATACATTCAAACATGTGTTTGAATAGACCACCAAAGGGTCTCTTTAACTAGACCACCAAAGGGTCTCTTTAAATAGATTAACAAACCAACAAATGATTTGTTAATCATAAACAGTTTCTTTCGTTCCCTAAACTTCCACCAAATCCAGTGGACAGTCCGGTAACGGGATTGTCAGTCCTATGGTACCATAACATACTACTGGTCGGCTCGGCCAAAGCTGTTGAATGTCATTCGTGTTATGGATAATGCACCAACCATGCAGCCAGAAAATCAAGAAAACAAGATGAACAAAGTGCGTAATACCGAAAAGAAAAAAAATCCTAACCCCTAAAAACCCTAACACTCACCTATCCGTCCTTAAAAAATTAATAGAGTTCGTATCAATCTAGCTAAACTAATCAGGTTAGTCGCGATCGATCACAAATCTACTAATCAATCAGGAAATCAAGATGATACTAAGTGCGATTTTGATAAAAAAGAAAAAGAACAAACCCTAAGCCCGATTATACCTTGATAATTATAATGATTCGTGATAGAGATAATAACCAGCCGATTACAATCTCTCAACAAACATCATAATCAGTAGAAGAAATCAGAATTAAGGAGATGAGATTGAAAAAACATCAAAATCGCCATAGAGGGGAGAGAATTGTTTCCTACACTTCTTAGATTAAGGATTTATATTTTTCATAATATAAACATATATATAGTTATACGATTGACAATATACAAATATGTATAGTTTATAGATTAACAACATACATATGTGTATAAATCCCAAAAAAAACCTAATAGAAAAAGCTTCGATTTTTGCAAAAAGAAAAAAAAAGAAGAAGAATTGTGTTTTTTTTTTTTTACCTTTTTTTGCAATTTTTGCTTAGGGAAAATGTGTGGGTCAGAATGTTTCTCAAGTTTCTCAAATATGGTGTTCTTCTCTTAGGATCCCTACCCTATATATATATATATATATATATATATATATATATATAAACGGGTTCGGGAGAAAACGCTCAAAAATTTGAGAACGCATCCTGGCCCAACACGTGTCCCGCGGCATAGAGAATGGCGGAGGGGTTTTTTTGTCTTTTCATTCTTCTTTTATTTTCACAACGCAGTATAATATTTTCTGGCGTATAAGTTTTTTTTGGCGTTAATTGTATTTATTAAACTTTTTGGCGTTGAATTAATTGTTTTTGTGTCACATATATAATTTTTTGGCGTTATATCGTTTTCTGGTTAATTTTTTTGGCGTTTGTGGCGTTTTGTATAATAATTCACTAAGAGTCATTAATATTTGCATAAGATTAAAATAAGACCAATTTTTCTTTTGGCGTTTAGTGAATTTTTTGGCGTTTTAATACCCCTTTACAAGGTGCTTTGCCAGCAGCTGTTTTCTCAGTTTTCATTCTACTAGCGTTTTGGTGTTTGTAGTTTTTGGCGTTTTATATAATAATGTATTTTATTTATAGAGAATTAGATAACAAAACAACATATAACTTGATATCAATACAATATAAAATGAAAACAAAAATAATAAAAATGGTAATATAATTTTTCTTTCCAATCTTCAATGTCATCAGCCTCTTCTTTCTTGAATTTGTTTTTGGCGTTTTGAACCTTTTTTTGAATAGTTTAGCTAGATGCCAACTTTCCTTCATAAACCCCGTCTTTTTCAGAATAAGCTGCTTAGTGGCATCCTGTTTTTTGGTGTGATATTCTTGTTTGGTGGCATGTCATTAAAAATCAACTCTTGCTTGATGCTATTTGTAATAATGGAGTCCAAAATAGCATTTTACACTTGTGTTGATCCCTTTTTCTTGAATATTTGTCCCCTTAGAAAAAGGATCCATTTCAGTGAAAGCTTTGCCATATGTGGCGTTTTAAAGGGAGTGGTTTCTAGAGGATATGGCGTTTTTGTGTTTTCTGGGTGTGATTAATTTCATCGTGTATAGACCCCTTTGTTATAGGAGTTTTTTAGCGCGTAGTTTAGGCGGGACTTTTTATTGTAATAAATGATAGTAATAAAATAACTGTCTTTTCAGTTATTGTTTTTGTATTTACTGTGTTGATCAGCTTTTATCAGTTTTATAGGTTATAGACGTCCCATCTTCTAAGTTTGGCGTTTTTTTTAAATGGCGTTATGCAGACCAACATGACAAAATACAATAACGGAGTAAATAAAATATTAAGCAGGAAAAATATTTTTTGTTATTTTTGGCGTTTTGTTAGGGTTAACCATTTTTAGTATTTTTTTGGCGTTTTCCTAACAAAGATAGAAATATATCATTTAATTATCTTAAAAAAAGAAGATTAAATAGAAGAAAAAAAAGAGGGAAAAAAATTAAAATCCTTCGTCAGAAGGTACTTTATCCGAATAGTATCCATCACTTGATTCATCTTCTTCCTCCTCGAACTCTTCATCTGGATCTTCACATTCACCTTCATCAGTTTCTTGTTCCTGAAGATTCTGAAGCCTCCACCTGAACATGTCTTGCATTAACTCCAATTTTGAGTCTATTTCTGTGTTGGTACAAGTGGCGTTATGCAATTCTTCCATGAAACCCAGACGCTGCTTTGTCATGATGTTCTCTAGCCAGTAGACTTCCTGCTCTCCGCTGTCGTATGTAACCGTCACCATGTCTGTTTCATCATCAAAACGCCATGATGTCATGACAGGGTCTGGCTTCACATCTCCTTTGATTGGTCCAAATTTGTTGGTTAATGCTTTCATAAGCATATGGGTTTCATGGCATTCGTTGTCTAGAGCGATGCCAATGGATAAGTTCGCCTCTCTATCTCTTCTTCCATCTTCAGAATTGCCCTGACTGTCTTAATATACACCCTCCTTCTGTTGTCAAAATGGAGGACGTATCGCCTGATTCCCAGAGTGTATCTCCACGAAACGATTGTTGCCATTTTTGGCGTTTTAGTTAAGTTGACGTGTTTGGTTAACGATGTTTTTTGTAGAAAATGGATAGATTGAAGTGATTATGGTAGCTATGTTTTACCTTTGTTTATATAATGGTGTTTTTGGCGCATAATTTAGGAGGGAATATCTTCTAATAAATGTTAATAACTGAAATTCAGTTATTGTGTTGTTTCATCTTCCTGTAATATTCAACGCGTTTTATTACTAATTTTTGGCGTTTTGTTTTTAATGGCGTTTTATTTTTTTTGTATGGCGTTTTATCATTTGGTGGCGTTTTGAATATGAGTGGTAAAAAACCCTTTTACCCTTAATGAAGCGCGTCCCACGTAATAAAATTGATGTTATTTACGAAAACGCCACCGCGCAATCTAGTCCATGGATTGTTTTGATCGGACGATCCATAAGCGTTCTCACACTTTTCACCGTTTTCTCTAAATCCTGACCCTATATATATATATATATATAGGGGAGGGTTCAATTAAAACCTCATTTTATCGCGAGAACTCGAAAACTAACTAAAAAAAACCTAAAAAGCATACAATTTTTTTTTACAAATTTTCGCTAGTTTTTGTGTATAAAAAAGAACTTTTTTTTCAAAAAAAAATTTGTAGTGCAGATGTGTAATAATACACATGTGCATTAATTATTATTTTTTTTTTGAAAAAAAATCTTTTTTATATATATAAAAAAATGATTTATAATAAAAATATTGTAAAAAAAATTGGTATGTTTTTTAGGTTTGTTTAGTTAGTTTTCGAGTTCTCATGATAAAAAGAGTTTTCACTTGAACCCTCCCATATATATATATATATATATATATATATAGTGAAAATGTAAAATACAATATCTCTTAACGTACAATACGTACGATACTGTGAAACCGCACGTTATAAAAAAACATGTTGGAAATCGTATGTTGGTTTTTTTTATGAAATCGCATGTTGTTTTTTTTTTTGTAGCAATTTCGCATGTTGGTAAATATGATGAAATCGCATGTTGGTATATAAAGCAATTTCGCATGTTGGTTTTTCAGCACAAATCGCATGTTCAAAAGTGAATTCGCACCAGATCGGACGGCTGAGATGATCGCGTACATATTGTATGATAAGGGCATTTGTACGTTAATCTAACCCTATATATATATATAGGGGAAGGTTCAAATGAAAACCACTTTTAACGTGAAAACTCGAAAACTAACTAAAAAAAGCCTAAAAAACACACAAAAATTTTTTTTTTCAATTTTTTTTATAAAAACCGCATGTTTTTTTATATGAATTTTTTTTTTCAAAAAAAAAAAAGTTTGTAGTGCACATGTATAATACTACACATGTGTTTGTGTACTACACATGTGTATGTACTACAAATTTTTTATATATATATAAAAAATGGCGAAAATTGGTATGCAAAAAAAAAAAGTTTGTATGTTTTTTGGCTTTTTAATTAGTTTTCGAGTGGTTTTCTTTTGAACCTTCCCATATATATATATAAAGTGAAAAAAACTCAACAATAAAGAGTGGTATCCTCTTTTTAACTATCTTGTTCATTAGTAACTTTCAATAGATCACAAAATTATCACCACATAAATTTTAACCATTGAATTGATTTGTTCAGTGACCCACATTGCTCCTGACAATCTTATGTATATGTATGTGTGTGTTTGTGTATATATCTATGTCATTATGGGTGTACGGGATAGATCCTTGCGTAAAATTGTATATTGCGAGAACGTGTTTGTTGCCCGTTTACCAACTATCTCAATGTAAATTATTATATAATATTATGTTGATGGACCATTAGTAATACACATTTTTAATACCAAAGATTAGACTACACAAATGTTTATAATTCTCATATATGTTTTAGAGTCATAGGCTAGGAGTCGGCTATAGAGTCCAAATTTTCTAAAAAGTGTAAAAAGTCATAAAATACTATAATGTCAACCATAAAACACACCAACAACCCATAAATAACATAACGAAGATTGCTAAAACATCATATATGTTGGTTTTGTGTTGTTTTTTGGATGATAAGACTTTGATTATAGAGTGACAAACATTATTGTGTTTTATATTGATTAGGATATTGTGTTTTATGTTCATAGTTCTACGATAATGTATTTGAAGTTTTTACGGACTATTAGAGGTTGAATATGGTGTTTAGTAATCTTCACTAACTTATTTGTAGGTATTAGGTGTGTTTTATAGCTAAAATTATAGTGTTTTATGATTTTTTATACTTTTTAGAAAATTTGGACTTTGTAGTTGAACCCCACCCCTCACTCATATATGTTTTAGAGGATTCCTAATTGCAATTAAGACCCACTCTCGTTACGGTATAAAAATCTCTCACACTGACAGTACCCCGATTTACAATAGGGTGCTACATTGATCCACTCAGAATATTATGTTTACGTGGAGAGTAAAGTTTATAACTTATAGTGCAAAAGATGAGTTTTTTTACACATGTTTATGTTGACAACTAATTTATTAACGTATAACGATATTATTAATTTGTCGAAGATGGTAGGAACACAACAACGTCTTTTTCAAACCTGGTATAGAGTTTGAATACTTAAAACATAACTATTCCGATTTTAAACTCATGTATAAACAAAGTTACGGCTTGAGTGATATCTATTTTGAGTAGGTGCAACTTCAACTTGATTCTTTAGCTCTAACTAAGGGTGTTAAAGAGTATTTACATTATATATATTTACATATGTATTAACTTTTTATCAATTATATTTATTTAAAAATGGTGTTGTACATATGTATGCAACTTTAGTAGCACTGAAAATTCTATTTGGCATCCTTTTTTCATGGGTTGCAATCAAAAGGGGACCCAGTTGGACACATTAGTGATCGCCGGTCCCGCCTCGTTTCTCGTTAAAGCGAAAAGGACTTTGTGGATCACTTGACTAGTCTTGCATGCAAATCCTACCCCTTTTTTTACTTGTTACTTTTTATTATCGTTACTATATATATGGAGAAAAATGCCCGGATAGTCTATGTGGTTTGCCTTTTTTCACCTATAGTCCCTAACTTTCTAAAACTACTTGAATAGTCCACAAGTTTTCGACTTTTGTTCCCGGATAGTCCCTGGCGCGGATGGAGGTTAGTTTTCTCAGTTAAGTGGGTGTTGAAATGACCAAAATGTCATTTCCTTAAAAGGCCAAACCATAGGGACTATCCGGGCATCTTCTCTTTATAAAACCCATCCACCCTTCATCTTCAACATTAAGAAACCCTAATACCCACACCCTGCTTCTCTTTAAATCCACTACCAAACACCCCCTACCTCTTGTTTTCCCTACCGACGAGCACAAGGGAGTCCGACTGGACTCCGGTGACGGGTCTAACTAGTTAATCGGCCGGCAAGACACCCCAAACTCCTCCCCTCGTCGACAAAACGGACCACCACCGTCCGGTGGTGGTGAGCGATGGCTGTGGAACCAGAGAGACAGAGAGGAAGAGAGAGAGAGAGAGAGAGACCGAGGAGAGGGAGAGAGATGGCGGAGGTTGGTGAGTGGCGGCGAGTCGCGGCGGTGGTGACGTCGATGGCGGATGAAGAAAATTGAGACCCCCTCGCTGCGGCGCCGCTGGAAGTGGTGGCGGCAGAAATCGGCAGCTCCGGCAGTGGTGATCGGGTAAATCTTCAACAACATCCTCTGTTTCTAATTTCTTTTCTTTCGGATCACATCTTTACGACAGTGGTGATCGAGTCCTTTGTTTTGATCAGTTGTTGTTGCAGGTTGTTTGAGATAAGTGAAAAAAAGAATTGTTTCAAATCAAATTTTGATCTGTTTCGCTGTACCGTGTGTGCACTTCGGACATTTATCATTGAATTCGAACTGATTTCACAAACACAATCGGACCAAGAACTGAGTACTTTGTTTGAAACATATTACTGATAGAAATCGATGTGTGTGGCTGGGTTGAATTGATAGTTGCAGCTGGTTATAATGAAAGGAAATACGATTTTTATGATAGTTGTAGTGTGGTAAAAAAAATATAATAGAAGCCAGATAAGGTTTCTTGGAAGCCGGAGGCACTGGATGACCGACAACCGGCGATGGTGGAGGGTGGAGGAGGGTGATGGTGGGTGGAGGTTGAAGATGAAGTGTGGTGGTGGGGTTTTATAAATAAAAATGAAAAAGGTGCCCGGATAATCCCTATGGTTTGGCCTTTTAAGGAAAGAGTATTTTTGTCATTTCACATCATTTTAACAGAGAAAAGTAACTGAAGTTAGACCCAGGGACTATCCGAGAACAAAAATCGAAAACTTGGGGACTATTCAAGTAGTTTTAGAAAGTTAGGGACTATAGGTGAAAAAATGTGAAACCACAGGGACTATCCGGGCATTTTTCTCATATATATGTAAACAAATTAAACTAACAACTTCAATATCGTTATTATGAGGGTTAACTTCAATATAAATTATAATTATTTTAGTTTTATAATGTTTGTAAAAAAAATATTTTTTTACGTCTGAACGTATGCTGTTAGATAAAATGCAAATAATTTTTTTTTATCTACATTGCATTTGCAAAATAATAATAATAATAATAATAATAATAATAATAATAATAATAACAATAATAATAATAATAATAATAATAATAATAATAATAATCTATTTGTTATTGATAACTAAAATCTACTTAAAATCATATGTAATAAGATCAAGTGTTGACCTTCTGAAAAATAAATTGAAATAAATTTTTACAAAAAAGATTGATTAATTTAATAATCATACGAACATTATGAAATTTATTCACCCTATGTTTCTTTTTTGCTCGTATACCACTTTCATGATTAGTGGTCCATAGCGCCACATAAAAGACACGTCCTTATTCATGCTTTATTTTATACCTGAAGTCGTTTTATTTTCATATTTCAACAAATGGAACATACAAAATTCATAAAATATTTGAAGAGGAAAGAAAGAATTTCGTGTTTTGTCCATGGGTATGAGAAATTACATGTTTAGTACTCAATGACTACTTAAACGTTACATATTTGATCTTTCACGTTAACAAATATCATATTTATTATATTTTCATAAAAATGACTAACTTTACTTAAAAAAAAATAAAGACACAAATTGTGGGACTCGGTAGACAAAGGTCCCCCTCCCGTCGTCGACCATTGAACATGGATGATTATTCAAGAGAACAAGAGAAAATGAAATTCAAATAATTAAAATGGTTTTCATGGATTCCATTAAAATTATTGGTTTCAGCAAAAGGTTTTCAAGGGTTTTCATCATCACATTCGAAATCATCACTACCTTTAGCAAAAGCAAGAAAAAGGTGTAGGAACTAGGTTCACTTTTTATTAAAAATATTAATAAAATAAATAATAATGAGACTCTCGTTATTTGTGGGAGAATCTTCTAGTACAATACCGGTTACAAAAATAAATAAACCAATATAAAATACAATTTAATTGTACCAATCTTGATTCAAGCCAACATCTTTTGAAGAACTTCAATCGCACCATCTTGTATGAACCTCCGCTGCAAGAATGAACAAACTGTCGTTGACGGTTTTGGTTGAGGATTGTGTTAGACACGGGGCCCTTAAAACA
Organism: Helianthus tuberosus; assembly: GCA_030545235.1. Classification (NCBI taxonomy): domain Eukaryota; kingdom Viridiplantae; phylum Streptophyta; class Magnoliopsida; order Asterales; family Asteraceae; genus Helianthus; species Helianthus tuberosus. The sequence goes on from CM060363.1 coordinate 132,268,500, forward strand.
GATTTCGCGCCTCCTCTCAGACGGTCTGTTTCCAGGATACAACAACCGAAGCAGTAGTTGTACTGCCGGAGATGGCTCTCGCGCCCGAGATTACACCGGGTATAATTTGGTGTTATGGAAAAAGATGAAGTTGATAAAGGATAGTTTAGAGGGTGCTCCTCTCTCAAATTCCATGGAACAAACGACCTCTATTTTATGAGTATTTCTTTTCTTCTTTTTCCGATCATCTAGAATGAACCATCATTCTCTTTTTATACTCACACACATAAAGAAGCCATTAAACCTCAATTATTATCGTCATGAATTAGACAATTAATTCTATAATAAACAAGGTTTAATATCATTTTAATGGATTTAAGTGGTAGTCAAAGCTGTCATGTAACTGACGGAGACTGGGTTGACTGTGTGTGACCCGCCCGCAGACAAGTCGCATGCTACGCAGTCTTCGCGCCACACGTGAGACACCCACCACGTGTAGCGCCATGCGCCGCCTAGAGTTATACTGTCGCGCCATATCGGCACGCGGCATGGCATCCGCCTGGGCCACCCAATGGTGCGCCAGAAGCGGATCCGCCATGTATTTGACCACACGCTCATGGGCAAAATACAAAGGCGGTGTGCGAAGTTCAAAATGCACCACATGCGCTCATATTAGATGTGGAGTCGCTTGCCACACGGATGCTACTGCGCATACCAGGACGCCACCTGGTCATGCGCCATCCATACTCTTGCGCATATGTGCGGGTGCGGCACACCCTTTGGTCCCCACTAGTGTTTGCCTTGAAGGAAACAAATTATAAGGAGTGCTCCTCCTTATATGCCACTTTGAGTTTTGTCATCCCACCTATCTGGGACAAGTTGACAAAACTAATCCATTTTATTCATCTTTGTTTGTTCCAAACATACAACTTCAAGCTTCGATATCTCATTCATCTCAGCTCTATTTGGACATAGTTTGAACACAAACCATAAATAATTATTTATACAACACATATATAAATATTATTGATGTCCAAAATATTTAGTGAAAAACTCATTTTCACTAAAATTTCCAACAATCCCCCACATGAATGGAGATCGATTAAAACACACAAAATTCCCCGATGAAAACTCGACAGTCGAGTATTGCAGGATAGGTAGGTGTAGCCTTTGAACCTTCCTTTGTGAAGCATACTTAGCCTACTAGAGTTTTGTAGACGTGATGTCCTTGAACAACCCCCCCATTTGTGTAAACGACAATACACATTCACACAATACTTTCCCTAGCCGGGCCATCTCCTCATGTATGTCTCCAATAATGGTCATGGAGCACTTTCCTGGTTCTGCGGGAGCTCTAGGAATTATGCCCTAATTCCATTCGAAGCGACCACACTTCTCTCCAACATAGGTGATTTCCCTTTAAATCATTAAAAGCATTATGGTTCATTATGATTTACACGAATCATTTAACCACATAGTATGCTTATCCTCACAACAATGTCACTGGATATTATAGGAATGGACTAGGACGTATTTAAACACCCTTTTATAGTTTTAGGGGGATATATGAACATATAAACTAGCTTATATATAAACATATATATTAGCTATGCCCCTACAGTGACTACCCTTCGGTTCATGATTAAGTTGGCCTATTGAACCTAGATCTTGGGATCTCCAGTCAACTAGGTTAGGTTTCCCTCATGTCCCTTTTTCCATGGCTTTAGTCCCATTCCACAACCTGATCTCTTATCAACCCGCTGGTTGTTGGATCCAAAATTATCTTTGATTTCGCTAAGTCACCAACGACAATTTAAATTGAGATTAATTGTTCTAACGTGTTTCTTGACTCGCTAGTCACTTTTGCCTTTTAGTCGATTCATAAGACTTATAACTCGTGATCTCAACCTGGATCCAGTTATGTACCTTGTCTTAGAATGACATGTAACTCAATTCATGGCCAAACACGTTTTCACCATGCCTTTGGTGTGTCATGACTGACATCTTACTAGATTTTGAATCTAACCAATTGGCATTCGAGTCCAATCTATTCGATTGACTCCATATAACCATTGTGTACTCCACTTGGTCATGCGTTTGCAATGTATGCAAGTCACCCCCCACATTTAAGTGTAATTGGATAACATCCAAATGGGGCGATGAAAGGTTCTCCCTTTCATTTCGAGTTTGAGAAAACTTCTCAACTACCATTTCCACATTCAAATGCAAGTCACCCCCACATTTAAGTTTAATTGGATAACATCCAAATGGGGTGATGAAAGGTTCTCCCTTTCATTTCGAGTTTGAGAAAACTTCTCAACTACCATTTCCACATACCCTAAAGGGTTTGTTACTTAAATGGCCTCCTCCCCCCACATTGCTTGCATTTTAATGAAGTTATATTTATAGTTTTGTTTAGCACAAAATTCATTCTTGTGTCATCACATATTTTGAATGTTTAAAGTTAATTTAATCTCCGTCGAGCATATAAATTAACAAGTATTAGTCTAGCATGCTTTAGACCACAATACTCTAGCATGTGAACAGAAGATGCATCATTCTGATTCTTCACAGCCTTAAGAGATAACGCACTATCTCTTCCGAACATTCGTTTCTTAGTTTAGACACAATAATAAAATTTTATTTCACCATTCCAAAACCATCGGTTTTAGGAAGGCCTCAAAACCATAGTTAACTTCATCCATTAGGATCATAACTCGTTTGCCTTTTTATCTCCAAGGCTTCACCATTGACTTCCTAAAGACTTAAACATAAGTCTTAATCCAAGTCACTTTGATGAAAAATCTTTGTATAAAATCACTTGAGTCTTGAGGTATAGCCAATTAGATTGACTCTCAACAACAAAGCATTCACGTATGCCTATAGTGATGTATACATTTACGTTGTTGTTTCATTAATACCATGTATTGGGATACTCTCCCAAATTGAGGACCAAGCCTCCACATAGTTTAAACAACATTGATGGTGGTAGAAACATCTACAAGTCCATCACTATTGTAAATTTCCACTAATAAATTTCCTAAATTTATTAAAACATTTACAATAATAACATATATTTCTTTCATATGTTATATTCTTTGAAAACTTACATGTGCATTTCAATGTTGATGCTCTCAACATTAGATGACATATCTCGTTTTCGTGTATTCCATCTCAAACCATACACCACATTTCTCACGACGCCGTTATGCATTTGATGTTTGATTTGTGACTTATTACATAAGTCATGATCACAACCCGCTCGTTATGTTTGTGTAAATTACTTTTTACACTTTGTATCAAAATGTGTATCCTTTTGACAACTTATTAGTAGTACAAAATAACGGATACACCAATGATATCTAAACATCAAAAGCGAAAGTGTTATTATCTTCAACACTTTTTACCGAAATAAACGCAATTATTTCGTTCGGTGTCATGTTTTGAGGTACTCCCTCATCTTGGAACTCTAAATTTGAATAATCACAAGTTGTCCAAAGTATAAAGTTGTTTACAATAACTACTCGCAAGTAGTTGAGCAACTTATTATATTTATAACAACATCGAGTTGTTTTTCACCAAATAGTCTCTCCAAGACTACTATATGGTTCAAGACGTTATACTTTGCAAAGACATGTTTTATTCGTTCAAAACATTTCTCGTTTTTGCAAGTGTTTTAATATTAAACTATATATTTATGTTTTGATTACAAATCAATACAATAAACCTTATAATAGTTTAATAAATAAAACAATTTCAAACTCGCTCGTTTGAAAATAAAACGAATACACATCGTTTTAATAAATGGTTTATCATATTCAAACCATTTCTAACCGCTGTTAGATAATAACGATTATCAATCGTTAAAATGAGTGGTTTGTATGAAAACTAATTCTAATATGCTAATTATAATTTAAATGTTTAACAAACATTCAAAATATTCGGTCTTATAAAGTAAACCGTTTCTAACGCGCTCGTTAGAAATAAAACGAATACAATTATTCACTTTTGGTTTAAATGAACGTTTTCTAACACGCTCGTTAGAAATGAACACAAATATTTTCTAACACGCTCGTTAGAAAATATATAAAACGATTACACAATAGTTACCCCGGTTCTAACCCGCTCGTTAGAAATTAACGATTGCAAATCGTTAAAATAGATGGTTATAAGATAAACTAATTCTAATACGCAAATTAGAAAATTAGACGATTATTTATTGCCATAAGCCGTTTTTGGTTTATATAAGATAAACATTTTCTAACCCGCTTGTTAGAAATAAACAATTGACAAAGTCGTTAAATCGTTTCTAACACGCTCGTTAGAAAATTAAACAACTATCAAACTCTTTAAATCGTTTCTAACACGCTCGTTAGAAATAATCGATTACAAAATTTGTTTCGAAGTTTATAAAAAAAAATATAAACTATTTCTAATACGCTCATTAGAAATAAACAAATAAAAATCGTTTAAACGTATGTGGAAAAAATCCGTTTCTAACTCGCTCGTTAGAAATTTAATAGTTTAGACGAAACCGTTACAAGGTTTATTATCCAAAATAATTGTCTCCAACACGCTCGTCGGTAATTATTTGAAATAATAATATTTTCTAACACGCTCGTTAGAAAATCTAAACGAATATTTTCTAGCACGCTCGTTAGAAAATCTAATCGTCTTTTAACAAGTTAGTTTTACACAATCATCGTATCTAACACGCTCATTAGATATAAATGATGATATTAAAACTTATTATTCTATAAAATTCTAACACGCTCGTTAGAGATATAAAAAGTTTTAATCTTGTTATTCTTTCAACAACGTTTTTAACATGCTCGTTAGAAAATATTAAAACTAGTTATTTTATAAAATAATTATTTTCTAATATGCTAATTAGAAAATAAATATATATCAAGACTTTTAAAACCATCATTAATATATCAATCATGGTTACTAAAAGCTTATTATAAATACTTAAACGTTACAAAACCATTAGAAAGGAGTTACAAAATAATTTTTTTTCTTTCTAATATACTCATTAGAAAATTTATATTTCAAAACATATTGAAATACATTTTATTTTGTATATGGTTCATTTTATCTAAACACGAACACAAGCCATGAAACTCCAAAACTTGAATCAAAACGTTCGTTTTGCAACCTGGTATTCGGATTAAAGATTGTACTCCAATCATTAAAATTAATCCGCCACATTGTACTAAATAAATATTTCCCAAAAAAAAATATTTTCAAGATTTTAACAAAAATCTCATTAAATATTTTAACTTTCGTGAACCTAAATCCTCGTAGAGAAGGGATTTAAGATTGTAGCAACAATCTTCACGAAAATCTGTTTAAGATTGTAGGAACTAGGTTCATTTTTTATTAAAAATATTAATAAAATAAATAATAACAAGACTCTCGTTATTTGTGGGAGAATCTTCTAGTACAATACCGGTTACAAAAATAAATAAACCAATATAAAATACAATTTAATTGTACCAATCTTGATTCAAGCCAACATCTTTGGAAGAACTTCAATCGCACCATCTTGTATGAACCTCCGCTGCAAGAATGAACAAACTGTCGTTGACGGTTTTGGTTGAGGATCGTGTTAGACACGGGGCCCTTAAAACAGATTCCGCGCCTCCTCTCAGACGGTCTGTTTCCAGGAAACAACAACCGAAGCAGTAGTTGTACTGCCGGAGATGGCTCTCGCGCCCAAGATTACACCGGGTATAATTTGGTGTTATGGAAAAAGATGAAGTTGATAAAGGATAGTTTAGAGGGTGCTCGTCTCTCAAATTCCATGGAACAAACGACCTCTATTTTATGAGTATTTCTTTTCTTCTTTTTCCGATCATCTAGAATGAACCATCATTCTCTTTTTATACTCACACACATAAAGAAGCCATTAAACCTCAATTATTATCGTCATGAATTAGACAACTAATTCTATAATAAACAAGGTTTAATATCATTTTAATGGATTTAAGTGGTAGTCAAAGCTGTCATGTAACTGACGGAGACTGGGTTGACTGTGTGTGACCCGCCCGCAGACAAGTCGCATGCTACGCAGTCTTCGCGCCACACGTGAGACACCCACCACGTGTAGCGCCATGCGCCGCCTGGAATTGTACTGTCGCGCCATATCGACACGCGGCATGGCATCCGCCTGGGCCACCCAATGGTGCGCCAGAAGCGGATCCGCCATGTATTTGACCACACGCTCATGGGCAAAATACAAAGGCGGTGTGCGAAGTTCAAAATGCACCACATGCGCTCATATTAGACGTGGAGTCGCTTGCCACACGGATGCTACTGCGCATACCAGGACGCCACCTGGTCATGCGCCATCCATACTCTTGCGCATATGTGCGGGTGCGGCACACCCTTTGGTCCCCACTAGTGTTTGCCTTGAAGGAAACAAATTATAAGGAGTGCTCCTTATATGCCACTTTGAGTTTTGTCATCCTACCTATTTGGGACAAGTTGACAAAACTAATCCATTTTATTCATCTTTGTTTGTTCCAAACATACAACTTCAAACTTCGATATCTCATTCATCTAAGCTCTATTTGGACATAGTTTGAACACAAACCATAAATAATTATTTATACAACACATATATAAATATTATTGATGTCCAAAATATTTAGTGAAAAACTCATTTTCACTAAAATTTCCAACAAAAGGGTCGATCAGGACATACAAATAGGCCTCTGCAAGACGAGAAATTGTGATCGAAGAACTAGATTTAAGTGCCCTAACCCAATCGATATTGAGGAATCTAGAGAAAACCTTTTTGTACCATGTTAAGATCTACATGATTAGTGTTACGATATTTTAGTGATCTGCATGATTAGTGCTAAAATATTTTAGTATGTTTAAAATATACGAACGTATAAGTGTTGGTGTAACACATCTCCATGCCCTTGAATGAAAACATGTATTATGATTATTTTAGAGTAAATAACTATTTTGACCCCGGGTCTTAGTTAGTTTAACCTTTACGGTCCTAGAAGGAATCTTTTGACATATAAGAGCCTAACGTTTAATTTTGTAATGGTTATAACCCTTAACACTAATTGTGTTACTTTTTTCTGTTAAATGTAAGGGTATTTTATTACTTTTATGCCTTAGGGGCTCTTTAGGTAAATTACAAAGTTTCTTTTAATATTTAAGGGCCTACTTATGTAAACTCATATTAACAAAAACAAAATCACAATCTCATTCTTCATTCTCTATAAAATAAGTTTTTTTTTATTACCTATAAGGCTGGTGGGTGTGGGGGGCGCCACCCGGCCACCTTAGCCTCTATAGCGCCCCCAGGGGCTCCATGACCACACCCTCCATGTTAAGGAGGGGGCGCCATCAACCTTCAGCCAACATGATGGCGAGAGAGGAGGGGTTATCAGCTGGGGCCCACTTGTTTGCTGATCAAGTTTTTTTTTCTCTATAGCGCCCCTAGGGGGTTATACCACACCCTCCATGTTAAAGGGGGGGGGGGGGGGTTATAAAGCCACTTCGCTGACGTGGCGCCTACGTGGCGCTGAGGTGTCCTTTATAACCCCCAACCCACACCCTCCAGCCTAACTACAAACTCAAGATGGGGGAATAGTGTCAGACAGCTGGCTTGTACTATTCCCTCATCTTTGCAATATTATCCCCGCTTTAAAATTACGATTTTGCCATCAGTTCAAAATTACATTTTTACCCCCAATTCAAAATAAAATCATGCTTTTGCCCCCCGCTAAAAATTACAATTTTGCCCTCGGTTCAAAATTGCGCTTTTGCCGCGTTTAAATTTGTAGTTTTGCCATTAGTTTTGTTTTTTTCTGCCCAGTCAAATTACGATTTTGCTCTCAATTTAAATTTACATTTTTGCCATCGTTTTTGTTTGTTTTCTCAGTCAAATTACGATTTTGCCTCAAATGTAAAATCACAGTCATGCCATTGTTTTAGTTTTTTTTTTTTTGACAAGATTGTGGTAGTGTTTTGTTTTAATTGCTTGACTCGGTGTAAATTTTATTCGTGTCAGGCGGCTACCTGACACACGCCACAATTTTCCCCCAATTTAAAATTATAGTTTTTCCATCGTTTTTGTTTTTTTTAAGCAAAAGTATGATAGTGTTTTATTTTAGAGTAAATTGCCATTTTAGTCCCTGAGTTTTGTCCAAATTTGCCATTTTGATCCAAATAGTTTTATTTTCTCCCCTGGGTCCCTGACTTTTACATTTGTTGCCATTTTGATCACTTTGCCTAACTCCATCCAAAAACCCAGTTACTCTTTTCAATTTAAACCTTTTCAGTTGCCATTTTGATCCAATTCCAAAAAATCAAAAAAATTCCAAAAAATCAAAAAATTCCAAAAAATTCAAAAAAATCTAAAAAATTCTAAAAAATCTAAAAAATTCTAAAAAATCATAAAAATAAAAAAAATTCTAAAAAATCATAAAATTCTAAAAAATTCAAAAAAATATAAAAATAAAAAAAAATCTAAAAAATCATAAAAATTCTAAAAAATCCAAATAATTCTAAAAATTCCAAAAAATCCGTTTCGGTGCGAACCGTTTCGAACACGAACCGTTTCGAGCTGAACCGTTTCGACGCGAACCGTTTCGACCCGTACCGTTTCGAAGCCGAACCGTTTCAAGCCGAACCGTTTCGACCCGTACCGTTTCGAACCGAACCGTGCCGTATCGAACCGAACCGTTTCGAGCTGAACCGTTTCGAAACGGTACGGGTCGAAACGGTTCGGTTCGATACGGTACGGGTCGAAACGGTTCGCGTCGAAACGGTTCGGTTCGAAACGGTTCGCGTCGAAACGGTACGGTTCGAAACGGTTCGGTTCGATACGGTACGGGTCGAAACGGTACGGTTCGAAACGGTTCGCGTCGAAACGGTACGGGTCGAAACGGTACGGTTCGAAACGGTTCGCGGCGAAACGGTACGGTTCGAAACGGTTCGGTTCGATACGGTACGGGTCGAAACGGTACGGGTCGAAACGGTACGGTTCGAAACGGTTCGCGTCGAAACGGTACGGGTCGAAACGGTACGGTTCGAAATGGTTCGCGTCGAAACGGTTCGGTTCGATACGGTACGGGTCGAAACGGTTCGGTTCGATACGGTTCGGTTCGATACGGTACGGGTCGAAACGGTACGGTTCGAAACGGTTCGCGTCGAAACGGTACGGTTCGATACGGTACGGGTTCGAAACGGTTCGGTTCGATACGGTACGGGTCGAAACGGTTCGGTTCGAAACGGTACGGGTCGAAACGGTTCGTGCCGAAACATTTAATGATTTTTGGATTTTTTATAATTTTTTTGATTTTTTAGAATTTTTATGATTTTTTAGAATTTTTATGATTTTTATATTTTTTTGAATTTTTTAGAATTTTTATGATTTTTTTGAATTTTTTATATTTTTTTGAATTTTTATGATTTTTTAGAATTTTTTAGATTTTTTTGAATTTTTTTAGATTTTTTAGAAATTTTTTGAATTTTTTGGAATTTTTTTGATTTTTTGGAATTTATTTGATTTTTTGGAATTGGATCAAAATGGCAACTGAAAACATTTTTTAAGGAAATCCCCAAAATACCCCTGTTACAAACTGGGTTTTTGGATGGAGTTAGGCAAAGTGATCAAAATGGCAACAAATGTAAAAGTCAGGGACCCAGGGGAGAAAATAAAACTATTTGGATCAAAATGGCAAATTTGGACAAAACTCAGGGACTAAAATGGCAATTTACTCTTTTTTATTGGTTGACTCAATGTATTTTTTTGAGATGGTGTTATGAATAGTATGTACAAGTAATCGAAACACATACGTACATGTTATGAGAGAGAAATGTTTGGTTTAGTGCCCCAAATGCGGTCGGGGAAAATCTAGTTCGTATATATTAAGAAAATATTTTTGTTTTTTATTTTTTAAACCTTTTATTGTTATTTTGTTTTGATTATTTTATTATTTTTACGATTATTACATAATAAAACTCTTTATAAATATATAAGTAAATACGTCCTTTTTTTTTTCAAAAGCGTTTCTATTAACGTCTTTTTATTATCATTCGTTTTTCAAACTTCTTTTTAAGCCGTTCTATCTTTTTTAATAAACCGTATATTTAATCGTTCATTTGTTTTAAACCGCTCGTTTGTTTAAAATTATTCATTTTTAAATTTCTTAGATTATTAAATTCACTCATTTGTTGTTATAGTTTTTCTCATAATTGTTCTTAGTTCCTGTTTCAATTTTTGAAAATGATAATGAGAACAGCTATAACAAAAAAATGAGTGATTTTAGAGACAGAATGAATATAAATGAACGATTTAAAAAATGAACATTTTAAGAAAGATGTTTATAGAAAAGGTTTATAAAGAAGTAAAAAAATGAACGATTACAAGGCGATCGATTTACTAAACAAAAGGGTAAATTACACTTTTCGTCCTTTATCTTTGTATCGTATTGCAACGGATAGCCTTTAACTTCAATAATTACAGTCACAATCCTTTATTTGCAAAACCCGTTACACTCTACGTCCTTTAGTACTAACCAGGTTAAAATTTTCAGTTAAGTTTATTTAATTAAGGGTATTTTGGTCAATTCATATTTTTATTTAAATGTTTAATAAATAAAACCAAAAACATTGCATGTAACTTCATCTTCCCCAATTTCCTAACCTTAAAACCCTAACCACCACATCTTGCCACCACCACCTCATCCTGCCGCCACCACCACCACATCCTACCACCGCTACCCCTTCTCTCTCAACTATCAGCTCTCTCTAACTTGACTGCCACTGCTAGCCACCAAAGCCAACCATCACAACATGTGACCGCCACCACTAGCCCCCAAACCCTAACCGTTTCTCTATCTCTACTCGAATCTCGCACCCTCTATTCACCGCTGTAATACTCGTATCGCTTATGAAAAGCTATCTCATGCACTATTGTTAGCGCACTCCTGGATCTTTGGCATCAAAAGGCGATTCCTCTAATAATGTATTCAAGCGACCTCCACCCGGAATGGTATCAACAGAACGCACCACAGTCACTGTGCCACAGCTTCGTTTGTGTTAAGATCTAGGTGCCCGTTGTATTTATAAAAGCTAAACCTTCAAAGCTGCATCATCTTCTAGTCAATAAAGAACTTGCCCACAAGATTCAAATTTTTGTTGTTTTAACAAAGATTTGATATTTTAAATTTCCCTAGATAGTCCTACTACTGATATATGTCGAAAACACGTCTTGATTCATTCTTAAGCTTCTAAATTTTAAAGAAATCAAATCTCCATAAAAGAATTCAAAATCTTAATAACCCTATTCGACCACCTTTATAACCCTAACCTGTCCTAAATGTTTTCTCCATCTCTAGGAACGCTACCGCCTCAATCAAACCTAACCTTACTCTTGATATATCTTAACTTGAGCATACCCTCAGCATCTCTAAGACTCTTGTTACCTGACACAATCAACAATCTGATTCTAAGATTTGAGTTCTTGGTGCTAATACTAACCAATATCGCTTTCGTCTATGACAAACCCTACACTCCATTCTACACGAGCGGGTTCCTCCTAATTTCGCTAATTTCGGGGAAAAAAAATCCTAAAAGTAGGAGAGACTGTAACATCCGCGAAAAAAAGGATCCTTAAACCCTACTCGTTTTCTAAACCGGACCCTTGTAAGAATTTATAAAAAAAATAGATTTTTTATATTTATTTGTATTTTTTGTATATATTAATGTTACGCTTGTGTATAAAAAAAACCGGAATTAAAAACATTAGTTTTAGATATGTTACAGTTTGTTCCGTTAGTATTTTACAAAGGAATCACTTAAGTAGGTTAGTTTTATAAGTTAAAGCAAGTTACAAGTTAAGGGGTTAAAGTTGTAATTCGTATAAAATTATTAGATGAAGGAAATTACTAACTAGGTTAGTTATTAAATACCAATTGGGTTAACATAGTTATAAGTGCAAGGGTTAATGTGCAATTACCATAAAACTAGTTAAATTAAAATAAAAGGGGTTAGGGTGGAGATGGGAGTCGAACCCGCGCCCTCCACCCGGAATGGTATCAACATAACACACCACAATCACTGCGCCACAACTTCGTTTGTGTTAAGATCTAGGCGCCCGTTGTATTTATAAACGCTAAACCTTCAAAATTGCATCATCTTCTTTGTAACCAACGAGAACTTGCCCCCAAGATCCAAATTTTTGTTGTTTTAACAAAGATTTGGTATTTTAAATTTCCCTAGATAGTCCTAATACTGATATATGTCGAAAACACATCTTGATTCACTCTTAAGCTTCTAAATTTTAAAGAAATCAAATCTCCATGAAAGAATTCAAAATCTTTATAACCCTAATTCGTCCACCTTAATAACCCTAACCTGTCCTAAACGTTTTCTATAACAACTCTCCTAAAATTTATTTCCGACACCCTAAAAATATTTAGAATGTCCCTATACGTCTTAAAATACACCCCGTATACGTAAATTGACCCTAAATACCTTTAATTTTATAAAATAAAAAATAAAAAAAATTCTGAAGAGCGCGCACGGGCCGCGAAGACTTAGTCTTCGGGCTACATGGGGCGCGACAGCTAGTCAACAGGGCGACACCCTGAGCCACCACGTGTCATGATCGTGTCGAGTCTAGTCCCGTGACCGGGCCAAGCTAAACCCTACGCACCCTACGTCGCGGGCCGCGAAGGCTTGGCCTTCGGTTTACGCGGGCCGCGAGGAACCCTGGATCAGCTCCTATAAATTGGGAGCATCGGCTGTTCATTTCCGTCGCTCAAATTTCGTGAATCTCTCTCACTTTCTGATAGTATAAGCTATACTCGGGCATTATACCCCCTAATTAACGAAGTTCTGCCTCGTTGTAAGTATCATAACCCCCGATTACGTATTAGATACGCTGCCCGATTGATCTAGTGCTCCGTAACGGCTGTCGAGGCTCTGCCCTACGTAGTCGTTGGAGTTCTGTCTTGGGTAGAGTATAACAAATGTAAATATTGGGTTATCATACTAACACGTGTACATTGTGTAATTAATAGATAATCACCAGGAAATCACAAAGGAAAACCCTAAAGTTGCAATGTGAGTAATCTCCTTTTTGTAAATCTTTTTGCAAACTGTTTTTACAAAACCTTAAATATTTTACAATGTAATTAGTAGTGATTGAGTCTTTGTAATTCTTCAATTACTGCCGGTATGTTGGGGTTTTGTATACAAAATGTGGAACACGTTACCATTGGACAAAGAGATAGCCAATGTGTAATATGACCCACCAGTCAGGATTGACAGTACTGAATGAGTAATTGTGTAGATATAAACATTGTAATCGTTCTCAATACTGTGAAATGATAAAACTCTTCTTGATTAAATTGGGATTCACTCACCAGTATTTCCCACTGACAAAATGTTTTTAAACGCGTTTCAGGTAACAAAATGTGAAAGCCAAATAGAAGCCAGCTGGACAGCACTGAAGGCTTGGAAAAGTGGATATAAAAGTTACCTAAATAAAGAAAATATTTTTATTTAAATAAAATAGGGTTGATCCCTATAAAAATGTGCGTACTGGAAACCTGGGAATTTCCCATGTGTTTAATATTATAAAATGTGGTATTTTACTCTGATAAAAATATTTCCTAACTACGGTCCTGATGAAATTTCCGCTGCCAAATAATGATAACCATCGATACCACTGATACTGGCCGCGGCCGCCCGTTCCCGGGTAATGAGGGGACGGGGGTTGCGACAGAAGGTGGTGTTAGAGCTACAACCACTGATTCAGCCACAAAAGTGTTCTGCTGACATCAAAATATTATTCGATATGTTAGGAAATTATTTACGGAACTATGTACATATCTGTATATCATTGTTTTGTGTTATTTGACAATTTGTTAGTTTACAGTATGAGCGACCAAGGACTTTCAGACTCTTTTCGTCAGTTGTCCAGCTCACCTAGGGACGAAGCCACCTCTTCACAGCCTACCCCCTTAGGGTATTCGGTTAACACCGAAGAAGGGATTTTCGTGTTCAAAGCCCAATCTGAAGAGCCATTCCCTCCTAAGAAAAGAGGATGGTTCAGCAGAGGAGCCCATGAACGTAGAAAAAGGATGAGAAAACTTCAGCAGCAGCGTGCTTTAGCAGCCACTAATAGAGAAATGAATGCACAATCACAAGATATAATCAATAGGAGACTAGCCAATTTCCACATATTAGCCACTACAGCTGCAGACCCGAATCTAGAATAACTCATAGCACCCCAGCCGTTACCACTATTTCCCACACAACCTATGGAATTGGAACCAAACTCAGTAGACCAAATTCCAGCACCTGCTTTTGACCCAGCTGAAATACCTAGAGTACCAGCACCCCATCCCCCAGACTATGACCCATGGTTTGACGACCATAGGGATTATGAACAACGCTACCCAATACTAGACGAACCCATGCCAAACCTAGCAGCCTACCCAAACCTGGACCCCCTGGACCCATATTTTGATAATGACCAATACATCAGGGAAATCCTAGAGAACCCTTACCCACACGAAGAACCCATGCCCCGGTTCCCAGACCCAATACCAGCACCCGCACCACGCATGAGCACTGAGAATGTGCAAGAACTCCGAACCTTTGGTGAGGAGATTTTAAAAGAAAGTGAAAGAATGAGACAGATAGGAGAACGACTCGTCTGGAAATATGATGAGCGTAATATGAAATTTTGGATGAACCCGTACCATTAATAGTAGTAATATATATATATCTAGACAACAGTTACGGATGCATACTAGTATTGTATTTTCAATTCCAGTTGTATTTGTAATAGATATAGATGCATAATATAAAATAGAGTAAAGGTCGCAATGTTCGACGATTTTGATCACTATGCTTGTTGTGTGATTATTTGCATTAAATATTATCTTATGATATTAATATGTGGTAAATGTTTAAAATTCAGATGGACAATGAAGTGAATCAAGAAAACCAGAATAACGATAATAATGGAAACCAAGTTGATAACAGTGCCATCTAACACATAGTGGCACAAGGGATTATAGACGCAATGCCATATATTATCAAAACGGTTAAGGAAGTGGATAATAAAAGTAATAATGGCAGTAAACGACCTACTGAACCAGAATACAACGTAAACAATGGACCAATACTTCAAGTGCCCATCCAAAAAATAAGAAGAACCATGTCTTATTTCTTATAAAGAATTCTGGTCCTGTAAACCAATAGAATTCTCGGGCAATGAAGGACCCATTGCAGCTCTACGCTGGATAGAAAAGACTGAGGCAGTCTTGAAAATAAGCAAGTGCGCAGAAGAAGATAAGATAATGTTTGCCTCCAATCTGTTTAAGAACTCAGCTTTAGAATGGTGGAACACTATCCTCCAGTCTAGGGGAAGTAACAGGGTTTATAATATGGAACGGGAAGAATTTAAGAACATGGTTGAAAGAAAATTTTGTCCCCCTAATGAAAAGGAACAAATAGCAAATAAGTTCTTAAACCTTAGAATGACTGGAGTAGATAGTAAGGGTTACACTATTACATTCTTTGAATATGCTAGAATATTGCCAACCCTTGCTTCACCAGAACCAGTATTAATCTCCCGTTACATCTGGGGATTAATCAGCGAGATTAGGCATGTAGTCAAGGCAGCTAGACCCCAAACCATAGAAGAAGCTGTAGAACTAGCAAACACCTTGACTGATGAATTAGTGCGTACACAAGAAGAGGACCAGAGGAGGAACCTAGCTCAAAGGCTTACCCAGGAATTCCGCTATGGAAATTCCAACCGCGGGAAAAATGTAGGTTCTACTTCTGTACCTTATTGCAAGTATTGCAAAAGGAAGCATTCTGGAAGATCTCCATATATTGCAATTTCTGCAAAATATCTGGACACAAGGAAGAAGACTGCAGAAAGAAACTAACAACAGGATATGCTACAACTGTGGAGAACAATGTCATATCAAGCCAAACTATCCAAAGCTAGCTCCAACCACGAACAACAAGACTACTAAAAATGCTAGAGCATTTGTTTTGACTGCAGAAGAAGCAAAGATGATCCCAGACGTAATCGCCGGTACGTTTTTAGTTAATGATGTTTTTGCTAAAGTATTATTTGACTCTGGTGCGAACCAAAGTTTTATTAATACTTCATTTTGCAAACTTCTCAATCAACCATTAACTAAACTCCCACAAGAATGTCTAGTAGAGACAGCAAATGGGGAAACCATTAAGATTTCCGAAATCTTGCAGGGAGCAAGAATAGAATTTTTAAATCAAAAGTTTATTGCAAACCTTTATCCAATGAATCTGACAGAATTTGATGTTGTATTAGGAATGGATTGGTTAATAGCCAATAAAGCCAAAATTCTATGTGATCAAAAGTCAATCTAAGTAAATTCACCAAAGGGTGAAAAGATCACAAACAAAGGAGATAAGCCGTCTAGATCCACAAAATTCATCTCTGTGATGAAAACAGTAATTTATGCCCGGAAAGGATCATTAGTGTATTTGATTTCCATCATCATTAACACTAAAGGAAAAGAACTGAACGATATTCTCGTAGTATCTCAGTTTCCAGATGTGTTTCAAGAAGAATTATCAGGACTACCGCCGGACAGGGAAGTTAAATTCAGAATTCATCTGCTACCAGGAACAGCACCGATTCCCAAAGCACCCTACCGTTTGGCACCAGCCAAAATGCAAGAACTGAAGAAGCAATTGGACGAATTGTTGGAGAAAAGATTCATACAACCAACCGATCTTATTCGTCAAAGAAGAAAGACGGGTCAATGCGAATGTGCATCGATTACCGTGAATTGAACAAAGTCACGATTAAAAACCGGTACCCATTACCGAGAATCGATGATTTGTTTGGTCAATTGCAAGGAGCTCGATTTTTCTCTAAAATCGATTTACGCTCAGGATATCATCAATTAAAGGTACAGGAAGAGGACATCTTTAAGACCGCTTTTAGAACAAGGTATGGCAATTATGAATTTACTGTCATGCCATTTGGTTTAACCAATGCCCCAGCTGCATTTATGGACATGATGAACCGAATATGTAAGCCATATTTGGATAAATTCATAATTGTCTTTATAGATGATATTCTCATTTACTCTAAGAATAAAGAGGAACATGCAAAGCATCTGCATGCACTCCTGAGTCTATTAAGAAAAGAGAAGCTTTATGCCAAGTTTTCAAAATGTGAGTTTTGGTTAGAAGAAGTACAGTTTCTTGGACATTTAGTCAATCATGAAAGAATTCATGTGGATCCCACAAAGATTGAGGCAATCACCAAATGGAAAACCCCTGAATCACCAATCGAGGTTAGAAGCTTCCTAGGATTGGCCGGTTATTATAGAAGATTTATTCGAGATTTTTCTAGAATATCCATTCCCTTAACTAAGCTAACCTGTAAATTTGTTAAGTTTGAATGGGGGCCAAAACAAGAAGAAGCCTTAGAATTCTTAAGCAAAGATTAACCAACGCACCCATACTAGCATTACCAGAAGGAACTGAATACTTTGTAGTCTATTGTGACGCTTCTAAGTTAGGTTATGGATGTGTGTTGATGCAACGTCAAAAGGTTATAGCATATGCATCTAGACAACTTAAGAATCATGAAGAGAATTATTCAACCCATGATTTAGAATTAGGAGCCATAATTTTTGCCCTTAAGATTTTGAGACATTACCTTTACGGTAGTAAGTTTACCATTTTCACCGATCATAAGAGTTTGAGGTATGTTTTCGGGCAAAAGGAGTTAAACATGAGACAAAGACGCTGGATGGAGATTCTTAGTGATTACGATTGTAATATCCAGTATCATGCAGGAAAGGCTAATGTAGTAGCCGATGCTTTAAGTCGAAAGTATCATGAAAAGCCAAAAAGAGCGTGTTCCCTTAAATTAAATCTACAAGTAGATTTAAATAACCAGATTAAGGAAGCACAAGAATCAGTAATCAAGGATGATACTGAGAAATTGAAAGGAATGATTAAGGAATTAGAACAAGGAACAGATGGAATTTGGAGATTCCATAAGAAAAGGATGTGGATACCTAAATTAGGAAACCTACGTCACCGTATATTAGAGGAAGCCCATAAGTCTAAATATATGATGCATCCTGGAAGTGTTAAAATGTATCAAGACTTAAGAAAGAATTTTTGGTGGATAGGAATGAAAAAGGATATAGCAGCTTATGTTTCTAAATGTTTAACCTGTTCACAAGTTAAAGCTGAACATCAGAAACCCTCAGGTTTGTTGCAGTAATTGGAAATGCCAGTCTGGAAATGGGAATTAATAACAATGGATTTTGTTGCCAAATTACCCAAAACAAGAAAAGGTAATGATACAATCTGGGTGATTGTAGACAGGCTAACTAAGTCAGCTCATATTCTACCAATGAAGGAAACTTTCAGTATGGAACAATTAGCTAAGTTGTATGTAAATGAAATAGTTTCATTACATGGAATTCCTTTATCAATTGTGTCTGATAGAGATAGCCATTTTACCTCTCATTTTTGGACCAGTTTCCAAAAAGCAAAGGGAACCAAGTTAAATCTAAGCACAACTTATCATCCTCAAACGGACGGACAAAGCGAAAGAACAATTCAGACGATGGAGGATATGCTTAGAGCCTGTGTAATTGATTTCGGAGGTAATTGGGATGATCATCTGCCATTAATAGAATTTTCATACAACAACAGCTATCACACCAGTATCAATGCTGCACCATTCGAAGCACTTTATGGACGAAAGTGCCGAACTCCACTCTGTTGGGCAGAAATTGGAGAAAAGCAGCTATCCGGACCTAAGATAATGCAAGAAACAACGGACAAGATTATTCAAGTCAATGAACGACTAAAAGTAGCACGTGATCGACAGAAGAGTTATGCTGATAATAGGAGAAAGCCGTTGGAGTTTCAAGTAGGAGATAAGGTTTTATTAAAAGTTTCTCCTTGTAAAGGAGTGGTAAGATTCATCAAAAGGGGAAAGCTAAGCCCCAGGTATGTTGGACCTTTTGAGATTGTTAGAAGAATAGGACCTGTAGCTTATTAGCTACAACTGCCAGAGGAAATGGTAGGAATACATGATGTATTTCATGTATCTAATCTCAAGAAATGCTTAGCCGATGAATCAATAGTAGTGCCTCTTAAGCATATAGAGGTAAATGAAAAACTTAAGTTTGTAGAAAAGCCTCTACAAATTGAAGACAAAAAAGTCAAGAATCTCAAACATAAGAGATTGGTTCTAGTCAAAGTAAAATGGGATTCCCAAAGAGGACCGGAATACACTTGGGAGCTTGAATCAGAAATGCAAAGGAAATATCCACACCTATTTCAGTAGACCTCGAGGACGAGTTCTAAAACAAGGTGGGGAGGATATAACAACTCTCCTAAAATTTCTTTCCGACACCCTAAAAATATTTAGAATGTCCCTAAACGTCTTAAAATACACCCCGTATACGTAAATTGGCCCTAAATACCTTTAATTTTATAAAAATAAAATAAAAAACAATTTCTGAGGAGCGCTCGCGGGTCGCGAAGACTTAGTCTTCGGGCTACGAGGGGCGCGACAGCTGGTCACCAGGGCGACACCCTGAGCCGCCAAGTGTCATGATCGTGTCGAGTCTAGTCCCGTGACCGGGCGAAGCTAAACCCTATGCACCCTACGTCGCGGGCCATGAAGTCTTGGCCTTCGGTTTATGTGGGCCGCGAGGAACCCTGGATCAGCTCCTATAAATTGGGAGCATCGGCTGTTCATTTCCGTGGCTCAAATTTCATGAATCTCTCTCACTTTCTGATAGTATAAGCTATACCCGGGCATTATACCCCCCTAATTAACGAAGTTCTGCCTCGTTGTAAGTATCATAACCCCCGATTACGTATTAGATACGCTGCCCGATTGATCTAGTGCTCCGTAACGGCTGTCGAGGCTCTGCCCGACGTAGTCGTTGGAGTTCTGTCTCGGGGAGAGTATAACTAATGTAAATATTGGGTTATCATACTAACACGTGTGCATTGTGAAATTAATAGATAATCACCAGGAAATCACAAAGGAAAACCCTAAAGTTGCAATGTGAGTAATCTCCTTTTTGTAAACCTTTTTGCAAACTGTTTTTACAAAACCTTAAATATTTTACAATGTAATTAGCAGTGATTGAGTCTTTGTAATTCTTCAATTACTGCCGGTATGTTGGGGTTTTGTATACAAAATGTGGAACACGTTACCATTGGACAAAGAGATAGCCAATGTGTAATATGACCCACCAGTCAGGATTGATAGTACTGAATTAGTAATTGTGTAGATATAAACATTGTAATCATTCTCAATACTGTGAAATGATAAAACTCTTCTTGATTAAATTGGGATTCACTCACCAGTATTTCCCACTGACAAAATGTTTTTAAACGCGTTTCAGGTAACAAAATGTGAAAGCCAAATGGAAGCCAGCTTGACAGCACTGAAGGCTAGGAAAAGTGGCTATAAAAGTTACCTAAATAAAGAAGATGTCTTTATTTAAATAAAATAGGGTTGATCCCTATAAAAATGTGTGTACTGGAAACCTGGGAATTTCCCATGTGTTTAATATTATAAAATGTGGTATTTTACTCTAATAAAAATATTTCCTAACTACGGTCCTAATGAAATTTCCGCTGCCAAATAATGATAACCATCGATACCACTGATACTGGCCGCGGCTGCCCGTTCCCGAGTAAATTAGGGGACCGGGGTTGCGACATTTTCTCCATCTGTAAAACGCAAACCCTAGCCTCCAATTCATGAAAAAAACCTTTACAACTTGCGAATTTAAGCAAGAATGTCTCAACTCGACTTGCTTCAAGAGCTTAATAACTTTCATCCAACGTTCCACATTTCAAATCTCAAGAAGTGCCTAGCCGATGAAGGAATACAAATTCTGCTCGAAGAGATACGCATCAACGAGTCCATGCACTTCATCGAGAAACCGGTGGAAATCATGGATCGCGAAGGCAATCAACTACGACGTAGTCGTACTCCTATCGTCAAAGTGTGTTGGGAAGGAAAACGTGGTGCGGAATTCACTTAGGAACGTCAAGACGAAATGAAGACTGATGTGTTCAAATATTAACATATAAATTTCATCAAATAAGGCATAAAACTAACCCTTTTTTAGTACTAATGTTGGAAAAAGTGTGCTTTTGTTTTCCTTTTGTATTTTCAGGATTAAATGAGCTCAAATTAACAAAAGAAGCAAAAAGACATCAAAATCTAACATAAATACAAGAAAAGGAACAAGACATGGCATGCCCGACCCCACTACAGCATCTTCCCAAGCAAAACAAGAGATCAGAGGCCTGAACACGCCCCGTGCTCAGCCAGCACGGGGGCGTGCCCAAGTGTCAGCAGAAAAGACAAAGTGGTAGAAGCTTCTATTGCCCACCACGGGGCCGTGCTCAGCGGACACGAGGCCGTGGTCAACTATAAGATTCGCACAATCCAGGCAAATCTTCATAGTACAAAGATTCTTCTGCACACGGGGTCGTGCTCAGCGGACACGGGGGCGTGGTCAACTAATAAGACAAAGCTGCATTTGATGAAGAAAGAGAGGATGTGGACACGGGGCCGTGCCCGAGCTTCTGTTCAGCCTATAAATAGAAGTGCTTGGCTCAAGCTCAAACCATCCCTTGGCACACCACCTCTCTCACACTTCACCCACCACCCACCACCACCATAACACCATCATCCACCACCATCATCCATTGTCCATCGTAGAGTGTGTGAGTCGTCTCGGGATCCAAGATTGATCGTAAGAGTTCTTGACAATCAAGGCCATGTTTGCCTAAGTCTCTTACATCACTTGGTGAAGACAAAGTGTCTAGTGTAATACTTTTTATTTCTAATCTTTTGCACTTTTTATTTGGTTTCGTATTAATGACTTTAATAACTAGTTGCTTATGTTGAAGGTGATCTTTCTTTATCGTTTGTCCGTGGTGTCTTGAAATTATTTTACTGTCTATATAAAATAAAAGATTTTCACCATTCATATCTCCACGGTCTATATGGAGGTATGTTGGCTACCTGGTCGGGGGTTAAGGGAACGGTTTGGTAAAGGTCTTGCCATTGTTCAGCGTTTAGAGGTCCTGCAATGGACCTGGGTCAAATTTAGTAGGACTTCCTTCAATACTTCACGGTATTGGATGGCGGGGGTCCAAACTCTTTGATCCCCTCATAAGTTAACTACTATTAATACTATAACCCGGCTATTTAGGACTGTATCCCTGCTGACTCAGACTACTTAGCCGAGGGTAACGTCACCTCCAAAAGAGGGGCCTACCATAATATTGCATTAATAACTTAATTAATTATCTTCCAATAATCCACCCTTTTAGGATTTTATCCTTGCTGACTCAAACTACTAGGGTGAGGGTAACGTCACCTTCAAAAGAGGGGCCTACTACAATAACTAAGATAATCTCTTAATTATGTGCAAAAGTGCGGAAATAATCAAAGGTTACACTAGATACGAGTAAGAAACCAAGTGATTCATCTTGTCTATCTGTTTTTATTTTTATTTTTATTTTCAGCATTTTAGTTAGTTTTTATTTTTCTTAGTTTAAAACATTTTTCTAAACTTTTTATTTTGATTAGACGTTGAGGATAAACCGGTATTAAAAGCTCTTGTGTCCTTGGACGACCTCGGTATCTTACCAACGCTATACTACGCTCACGATGGGTGCACTTGCCCATATGTGTGTTTAGTGTTAGTAAAATATCGTGTTTTATAAATTTAAAACTTGGCTAAAATAAGTGTTAAAGGGGCTTAAAATATACACCTAATATATATAACACTTCACACGCATCAAAGACCAAGTACCCACAACTTTTCCTTGAGTCTTCCTCTTGAATAAATTTCGGGACGACATTTCCTAAAGTAGGGGAGACTGTAACGTTCATATTTTCATACCTTCTATTTTTAGATAACTTGTACTCATATTTCATTTCAATCCTTGTAATCTCGAGACTTTGAACATAATGGAAATTTCATCTTATTCATAGTTGCTTATTCATACATACATGATACATGATCAATCACGAATACGCATTTTATATACGAACCAAACCATACTTTATATATATTTTGTGTTCGGAACTGTTCATACACATTCATACTATCCACAAGCTTATACATGCCTTGAAATGCCCAAAAACAATTACTATGTTAAAGATATTGCATAAATGAACAAACCACTAAACAACAAGGGGAAAAATGAAAAATTTGGAATCTAACATGCCTTACGAACTGCAAGGCATATGCCTTACGGTCCGTAAGGGGGATCAGCGCAACAGAAAGTTGGCCAACTCGTGAAATATGACTGTTTTTCACCTTTTCCATCTTTTTTCACCCCCAATCACCTTCTTACCTCATTAAAACTCAAACCCTAATCCCCCACTATAAATCTATCCCATACCTCATTTTCACTTTCCACACTCTAATCTACTCTCAAAACACTCCAAATCATCAAGTACTTTGCAATTTTTTGGCAGAAAGTTTCAAGCACAAATGTGTTGGTGCATTCATCTATCGTCTTCGTCTTATGTCGAGTCTCGAATACGTTGCGGTTCGGATCAAGCATGATGTCATCATTATTTATGATGACATCATACCCATGACATCACAAGTCTATACATCACGAGAAAACAACATGCTTGGAAACGGATTTGTATATTTCATATAAGACAAAAGTTGGTTGACCGTTTGAAGTTGTTGTTTTGTTTGAATGATGTAACCGTTTGAGTAGGTGGTGAACGTTTGAAAGGGATGACCGTTTGAAGTGTGGTGTGTCACTTTCAAACGGTCAGGGTTAGCCTATAAATACCTTCAAGCTGTCATCATTTGTAACGTTCTAGATTCCGACGCCGAGGTGCTGTCGAGGTGTCTCCAGTCCTGTAAACGTTCAGAAATCAATATACGAGACATTTAATAGTGAATCCAAGCTAAACGAAGACCGAATCAATGAATTCCGCCTCTGATTCGGTCTGAGCACTCTTCTGATCGACTCGTTAGGTCGTTTCACGATCCTACAAGTGGTATCAGAGCTCAGGAGGAAGAGTTCTTACCGTTTAGCTCGTTTTCGCTGGAATATTCTGACTTCTACACCTTCTTTTCAAAACTGGACAAGTGTTTATGGTGAAAACGGTCTAAAACTTTCACAATTCAAACGAAACACAGTATTAACGAATCCTTGAAAATTTGAGACTAAAACTCGACTTAAAACTGATCGAAAAATCCTTTCTGTTTGAAAATGTTCGTAATATGCTGACGTCATAGGCTATTACGTTTGAATATACCGTTTGAAGCTTGACGTTACGTTTGAAAATGGTGTAGTTTCAAACGTGACAGGACTATTACGTTTGAAACTTGTGTTCCGTTTGAACATATCGTTTGAAATTGCACCTGAAAGTTTGAAATTGTACCTGGCCGTTTGAAACATAATCTGACTGTTTGAAATTCTACATGACCGTTTGAAAAATGGTTTTTGTTTGAAAGTGGTTCTGTTGATCACGTGATATGTGTTAATCTGGTCAATTTGTCTGACATTTACATTGAATATTTACAAGTAAGTATGTGATTATCGAGGTGAA
This sequence comes from Helianthus tuberosus, assembly GCA_030545235.1. Lineage (NCBI taxonomy): Eukaryota > Viridiplantae > Streptophyta > Magnoliopsida > Asterales > Asteraceae > Helianthus > Helianthus tuberosus. The sequence continues at coordinate 132,293,134 of CM060363.1, forward strand.
TGTCAGTAGCTGATTTATGATTTGCATGTGAAAGGTATATCATAAAGAGTAGTCAGAGGGCATGTGATCTTTACAAAGTTCGATCATCAATTGAATAATATCGATATTGTCATCACTTGTCGGTTAAGTGTTTGTTTGGTCCAATCAATTGTGAGTTTTGGCATGTGATTATTCTAGACATTAAAGTGTTGTCAGACATCACCTTATTAGACTACACAAAGGTTAAAGGAAAACATCAAATTCAAGAGAGATGTCAGGATTCTTTTATTACATTTTGTTTTGGCTCAAGAAGTACATGTGACATCTTATGATTAGCGGTCCAATCATATCCGACGCCCATGTGATATATTCTTGGTTATATACAATTGCATGTGATTTGTTCTAGATTTTGTCGACTATTTGTGATAAGTGTGTTTTGAGTGAAATTTGTCGGGATTATTTGAAAAATGGAAATGAAGTTTGATGAGATGGAAAATCATGATCTTGAAAGGTTAAATGATTGGTATATGGGGTATTTGGACGATAGTTATAGAAATGTGAAAAAGGATGTTTGGGTCAAAAGGTTTAAATATTTTGCATGTTTGAAAAATGAAACATTGGAAGTTTTAGGGAACCGATATGGAGTCTTACTTGGTTACTTAAAAAATCATGAGATATTTCCATCAGATGCTGAAAAAATAGAAAAGTTTGCAGATGCTTTATCTATTGAATGGAGTGATTGTTTGAAAAATTTAAAAAGGGACTCAAATTTTTCAAAATTACATCTAAATAGATTCATCAGCATACTTAAAACTCGTGAATTTGAAAACGGAAAGAAAAAGAAAGAAATGATAAAGGTTTTAGAAAATCATTTGGTGGATATGGGGTTAGATGTAATTGATGAGATGAACAAAAGGATTGTTGAATGTATTAGAGCAAAATATGTGATGAAATATGATATCAAGAGAGGTTGTTATATTGATGAGAATGCAAATTGTCTTGATTTCGTTAAATTTTTTTGTGCAGGTACATTCATGACAAAGGAGGAAGAAGTTTCAAAAAATGAAGAATTTGTGAAGAATGAATCTTCAAATTCTGCATCAGTGTGTTTTACATGTGACAGCTTAAAGACGGAAAATGACAAACTCGTGAAAGATGCGGAACATTTGATTTTGGAAGTCAAAGAGCTGAATGATAAGAAGCAAGCTGATGATAAACAGATTCTTGGTTTGAAAGAAACATGTGTAAAGCTGAACTCTGAAAATGACAAACTGTTAAGTAAATTGAACAGTTTGACATTGGAAAATCAGAAATTGAAAGAAAAAGGAAATGTTTTTGAAGAAAAGATTAAAAGTTTTGAAATTGAAAAATCAAGAATTGAAAAAGCTTTTCAAAATCAAATAAAAATTCTTGAAGATGGGAGAGATGTGTTTAGCAAAAACAACATCGAAAAGCAAAAAATGATAAATTCCCATCTTCAGAAAATTATCAAACTTGAAAAAGAAGGTGAATGTGCTCGAAAGAAAATCAAAGAGTTAGAAGAAAAGGAGTTGAATTCAGAAAATGAAGATTTCTGGATAAAGCTTGAGAACAAGAATATGAAAGCAAATGAGACAAAATTTCAAGAACAGATAAATGTTTTGGAAAATGAAAAGTCTGTTCTTGAAAACATGAAGAAGGAAAATGAAAAATCAATCAAGTCTCATCTTGATAGAATATCTCAGCTTGAAAACGAAGCTGAGAATTCAAGAAACAAGATTGATGAACTTGAAAAGAAATTGAAAGGTTTTGTGACTTCATTTGAGTTCCCCTGTCCAAAACCGATCAATTCCGTTCCAATAAGTGACAATGTCACAAACTTTGAAAAAGTCAAAGTTGAAGATTGTGATGAGAAATCTGATGTTGAAAATGAAAAAAATGAAGAAAAAGAATTTATTTTTGAAGTTAAAAGAAAAGTTTCAAGAAACTGTTCCACAATCAACTGAAAAGGGAGAATGCTCTAAGCAAAAACCTTTGAAGAAGAAAGTGGAACAAAAACAAAAAGAGAAAATTTTGAAAAATGTTCAAAAGAAAATAAAAGCTCATCAGATCGATCATCCAATCGTAATGAAAAATTACAAAAAGTAAAAATTGAAAACTAAAAAATTGTTGGTAATAAGTGGTGCAGGTTGGACCACAGTGCTCAAAAGTCAAATCCAGCATACAAGAGGAGAGATGGATATCACCAAGCCAAACAATGCTATGATTTGAGCATTTGGGCTGAAAATGGTGATTGGTATGATAACAGAGTGTGTTACCGATGTGGTTATCAAGGACACATTGCTGTTAACTGCCAAGGTTGGAATTATGAGACGAGGAGATGCTTTAATTGCAATATCAGAGGTCACATTGCCAGAGATTGCCCAAGGAGATCAAAGGGAAGATCGAGGGCTGAATCTCAAAAGATGGCAAAGAAATCAGTCAATGTCAAGCCCAAAGAACAGAAGGTTCAAGAACCTAAAGTTCAAGAAATGAAAGTGAAGCTTTCTCAGGGGCAGAAAAACAGACTGAGGAAGAAGAGGAAGAAGGCTAGAGAGTATCTAGAGAAGATCTTGTCCTCGGGTTCATCTGTTGGTAAAAATAAGAGTTCTGATGAATCGCTTTCCTCGACTGCAAAGTCAAGCAAGATGAGTTCATCAGATACAAATCTGAGGACAGAAGAGAGAAAGAAGAAGAAGAAAGTTGTTGGCGATGAATCTGGCTCATCAAAGTCAGACAAGCCACATTCAGGCAATGAATCTGGTGTGGTAAAGCCAGAAGAGCCAGTTGTTGAGGTAAAAACTGAGAGTTCTAGTCTAACAATGGATGAGGCAAACTTTCCACCATTGTTGAACAAGAATTCGAAATCACCCAAGGACCGTCAGGCTTGGGTGAATCTGTTTAAATAGAAAAACCTGACTTGCCGGAGTTCCCAGGTTGGTAAGCGTGGAACATGAATCGGCACATTTATTGAGAAATTCACGAATGTGATATTTCGACTTACAAGTGGTAAATCAGGGACATTAAGTTGTACTTGATTTTCTACAAGTGACGTTTGTGGATTGATCTTAAAAATGTTAGTTTTTTCAAATGATTGAAGAAAACAAAGTGATGAAAGATCCCCGAATTTGTGAAAAGACACGCAAAACTAATTTTCCGAAAAAACCATTTTGATTAAAACAAACTTAAGTGTTTTGAAATCACCATGGGAAAATGTTTTGTTGTCAGGGGGAGTTCTGATTGTTCATGCCAAGTGAATGGAGAATTGAAGTGATTCTCATCATGTTGTCAAGTTTCTTGTACAACTTGTTTTCAAATTTTCCCAGAAAATCAAAATTGAGACATATTTTGATTTTAGGGGGAGTAAAATTTTTTTTAAAAATTAGAAAATTTGAAAATGTCAAAAACATTAAAAAATGAAAAAATGAGTTTTGTTGTGAAAAAGAGGAAATGATAGTAGATCAGTTGGACTGTCACAGCATGCTAAAGAAATGGAGAGATAAAATGTGATAAGTGATCTCACTAAAGATGTGACGATAGGCTCAGCTAGACTAGTAGATTGGCGATAACGATACAAACCTAAATGAAAAAGCCTAGTTCTAGTGGGAAACATGGTCAAAAGCATAGTACTTAGTTTTGTCCTTCTTGATTGTGTGCCTACTCGGTAATCGCTGATTGTCGAAAGACATAAAACTGGTTAAGTTTGTGAACTTTCACAACTTTGCTGAAAAGTCGCTGTGATTGTGCATTTTATTTTGCAAAGATTTAAACTTGTTTTATTTCTTTATTTTGTTTAAGCATCGGACATCCTCTGCGTATACGTGAGTATCGACCTGGATGTTGTTGCCTAAACGTTCTGCTTTATTTTCTTTGGTGTTTCGTTTAAGCTTTAGATCACCTCTGCGTATACGGGAGTATCGACCTGGTGGTTAAAGCCTAAACAACTTCAACTTATTTTTATTTTCTTATTTTGTTTAAACATTGGACTTTCTCTGCGTATACGGAAGTATCGACCTGATTGTTAATGTTTAAACATTCTACTTTATTTTCGCACAAATCACAGTTGATAAAGTTTAAAGGCATTACTTGAGATAGTGTATTGCATGATGAGGGGATATGCTGAGATCGTGGGGTCCATAAGAATTTTAGTGCTATCTTAATATACCTTAACGTATCGGTAAGCATTTCGAAAGTTTTTAGATTGAGTTTAAGTGGACAACAATATCTTCAATCCACGTGAATCGTTTAGAGCTTAAAATGTTTAAAGCTTAACGGTGCTAGTGATTGGTCACAAAAACTGATATGATCCTCTTACGCAAACTCACAAAATATTGTTTGTAAATATTTCTTTAATGCATTTCTTTGTTATATTCAAAAATACAAAAAGATTTTAGTGTGTTTTAGCATAAATTTTGTAAAATACAAAAAGATTTTCGACAACTGATGTTGAAGAGCTGATTTTCAAAATTCCAAGTGCTAAACAAGATGAACTTGTTTGGGAGTGTGTGTATTGAATTGAGAAATTTATTTTGAGAAAGAAGTTTGTTTAGTTAATCAGGGTCATTAATTTGAACTTGATGTAACTATTTCCAGTAAGTTTTTCTTATTGATTTAAGTAAAAACTTATGTGTTTGTGAGAAAATGTGTGCAGAAGATGAACTGATCAGAGATAAAGCCAGGGATTGATCTCAAGGTGATAGCTAATTCCAGACAGCGATCCCATCATGATGAGAGGGGGAGTCTGACGAGGTTAGAGCCAAAGAGAAGATCCTGGTATATGCTAAGAAAGAAAAGAGACTGATAAAGACTGAAGATGTGAAGACTCGACACTTAAGACTCGTCAACATCTGAGGGGGAGTCTGTTGGTGCATTCATCTGTCGTCTTCGTCTTATGTCGAGTCTCGAATACGTTGCGGTTCGGATCAAGCATGATGTCATCATTATTTATGATGACATCATACCCATGACATCACAAGTCTATACATCACGAGAAAACAACATGCTTGGAAACAGATTTGTATATTTCATATAAGACAAAAGTTGGTTGACCGTTTGAAGTTGTTGTTTTGTTTGAATGATGTAACCGTTTGAGTAGGTGGTGAACGTTTGAAAGGGATGACCGTTTGAAGTGTGGTGTGTCACTTTCAAACGGTCAGGGTTAGCCTATAAATACCTTCAAGCTGTCATCATTTGTAACGTTCTAGATTCCGACGCCGAGGTGCTGTCGAGGTGTCTCCAGTCCTGTAAACGTTCAGAAATCAATATACGAGACATTTAATAGTGAATCCAAGCTAAACGAAGACCGAATCAATGAATTCCGCCTCTGATTCGGTCTGAGCACTCTTCTGATCGACTCGTTAGGTCGTTTCACGATCCTACAAAATGTGAGCTTTCAACTCACTTTTTTCATCTTTTCTTCTTGTTTTCTTGTTTCATACCACTTGGATAACCTATATGAATGTTTCCCTAAGTTTACCATGCTAAACTAAGTTGGGACATCACCATATTTGAGGTCCAAAGTTGGTTTAAAATTTTGTTTTTAACCAAATCTTTCAAACATTGTTCATCCTCATTCATTTCTTGAACATCTTCAAGTTACCACAAATCCCCTTGTTAGGATAGGTTGGATTGAAGATTATTACAGAAATGATAGGTGTTTTAACTCACTTTCTAAGTCACCAAACAACTTCCAAGTAACAAAGTGAACAAGACTACACCAAGTCACCAAACATTCTCCATGTTTAGATTGCACTCGTCTAGTCAAGTCACTTGGTTGTTTAGGTGAATTAGATGGATTAGATACTTTCAATTACTTTCTTGTACTATGTTCCATGACCATCCGAATCATCCATGTGATGATTTGTGCATTGGATCAACAATAGGGTTAATGGATTCATCCAACCCATGCATGACCATACTTGATAATCTATGACTTAGACTTAAAACTATAACTATATACATATGTATAATATCTAATCCGAAAGAAAACTATGGTACTTACCAAAATAATGGTAGGATATTATGTGTTAAGATGGATAATATTTTAGTTCTTGATTCCTCAATTGGACTTTTAATGGGTGAATTAGTACCCATGAAACACGCATTAGACATAGTGTCCAAATGAGTGTCTAGACAAAAGATGTACTTTTGTATATTTTATACTTATAAATTCCCAAATCCGTTCCATCATCGAATCCTTAAACTCACACGCCTTCGTTTATCCTTTTAGGATAGCCTCGGTGTTCCATTCTTCAAATCATTCAAGACTCACTTTGTGGAAAACATTTGCAAACCGTGAGTATGCTTGACCCTCTTTCGTTTTAAACCACTTTTAGGTGTAACATGTATAATCTACCAAATTCACAAGAAACACACAATCAATCTTATGCAAACACAATCCATTAAAATATACTACTTGTTATACTTGACGTTTGTACATGCTAGAATACATTCATGTAATCTACTTGTCATTAAATTCGTGAGCCTACCTTAGCATGTATAGCGTTATAGGAGTTGCACGCCACCCGTTTTGGGGTCGTTGTCAAGTATTCTATCATAACGCTCTTGTTTACTTGTTGACAAGATTACGCTAGTGGACACTTTGGTTTGACACTTAGGTTATGCATGCTAGTATGATTGTTAAACTTAGTATAAAAAATTGCCATGTTGGATTTGAGACTTTTATCATATATGCTATGTAGACCAAACTTGTATGTTCACCGACCTATTTTGTGTTGACGGATACTTTAATACATGTTGCAGGAAACTGATGACGAAATCTCAAGAAAACGATTAAGGTGGACTAGAAATGCACCAAATGCATCGTTTATGTATTTCTTTATTTTTAGTCATGTCTGGATCCAATTTGTTGTACTTTCTCTTTCGAAACAATGTATTTCTTTTTAGTATGAAATGAAATATGGTTTATTAAATTATTGTCATTTTAATACGTTAGATGTTTTGAGAAATCTCGTTCATCTCACTCCGGTGTGACATAGAAGTTGTGTTTTGATTAAAGTGATGATAGTTTATTTTTCATAAACATAATAGAATAACAGTTGCAAATTTTGGGAATTTTCGGTCATATTTTGAATTTATTTAATATTTTAGTCATATTATAATCATATAAAACTAAATTAAAATATGTTAATTATTAAAAATAACCTAGTAAATATTATTTGTATTTTTCAAGAAAATAGAATATATAAATTTATTTTATTAAAATTCTAACTATATTTAATTTATGTTTTTACAATAAAAAGTAATCGATCTCTATTATTTGTAAAGGTATCTTGTAGGGAAAACTCCTAATTTTTCAAGTGATGTTGATCATTGATCTCATCCGGATCATCCAAGATCTAGAAAACCATGGTGACACAAGACACGCACGTTACAAATAAAACGAATCGGTTAAATTAATTAATTATTTCATATAATTAATTTATACAAAATCCCCAAATTTATAGATTCAGTTTTGTTTATATTTTTATTTGTGTTTTAGTACTTCGTATTTAATATATTAGGGTAGTTTTGTCATTTGGAGTTTTCTCATTCTTCGTACGCTATCTCAAGGAATCAAAACGCAACCCGTGAGTAGTCCTAATTCCCTTTTTTACAATTTAAAAGTTTTGGGTGCATTATGTGTCATCTATCGCATTAATTCATTTACTTCAAGTATTTCATTTATCAATACATGCAAAGTTCAATGCGTAATCACATGATAGTTGTGATTTGTTTATTGTTTATATCGTTAACCACTATCACTAATCTGTATCGCTAATCATTATTCACATGGATCCATCAGCTGACTAGTTCTCCACGGCAATGAGTTGTAGCCCAGTATCTCCACCACATTTAGATTCGCTCGTTGGTGAGCTTGAGTCTCGCATTTACCGCTTTATTATGTTTAACAAGTTTTTATATTTACCGCAGTTTAAGATCATCATGTTGGTTGTTTGGTTGTGTTTGATTTAATTATTGGTATTACTTATTTTTACCATTTAATTACCGTTGAATCGCATGTTAACATTTTTAAACAAATAAACAAAATAATTTTATTTAAACAATAGATTTACTCACCAACTTATGTTGACCCAAAAAAATAATTTTACACGTGATACAGGCAAACATGTTTGAAGAGTTGATGATGACATGTAGGGATGATGCCTTAGAGAATAAACCGAATTATTTTATGTCATGTATTGGTTTGATGGATAATTGAATTTAATTTGTTTTGCGACATTTGTTAATTTGATCACTAATAATATTTAGCTTTTAACTAGTTGTCATGAGCTATGGAAAAATATCATGCCCCGATCACCTAATCCGTTGCGGGTCAGGGTGTGACAAGTACAATATCCTGAAGCAACATTTGTTGCTAATTAGTAGTATGGAAATGTGGGGATAGGGAAGGAGTGGAAGGGTGGGGAAAAGAAAAGCAAGAAAATATCCTTTTATGAGATTCAAACCGTGTGTTTGAGTTAAGAACAGGGAGCCTTACCACCGGGCCTTGAGCTTATTTTGTTGTTTGTGTCCGTCTAATATGTATATCTATGAAAATTAACTCTTGAAAATTAACACTAGTTAAGAGCCTGACACGTGGAACAGTCACATACTGATCTTGTAGATACCGACATATGATTTTAATATTATATATAAGGGGGACAGAGCGCCCCGTGGTGATGAATTGTTCACGCAAGGAACGTTGAGAAACACCGCCGCCACCCTCCTTTATAACTCGTGGAATGATATAAGCGTGATAGTGAGCACGCGTGGTGATGTTTGTGGTGGTGAGTTGTTTTTCAATGGTAGATGTTTGTGTGGTGAGTGATGGACATTTCCACTAAAATCCATCACTAGTGATGGAATAAAGCTCGATGATGTGGTAGAACTTGATTGAATGTTGTGAGTGATGAGTGTGTGGTGAGTGATTGGCGCCCCTACCCTCCTAATATTCGAGCTAAATGCATGGTTGGACCTCGTAGATTACAGAGTTGGTCTCAAGATTTTAATAATTACATAGTTGAACCTGAAGATTATAAAAATGTAACACGAGTGAGCCTCATGGTTGCATTTTCATAACATAGATAGTCCTTACCAGTTAACATCGTCAGATACTCCAGTTAAATCTATATCAAATTACCAAACTACCCTTAGTTATATATTAAAAAAACTCAAGTATCTATATCTATACTATATAATAAAAGAAACCAATGAGGGGACACATGTCATTCATTGAAGCTATCTATTTTTTAGTTTTTCCTCTCTCTCCTATTTAATTATAGATAATTTATATTAATTAAAGATAATTATAAATTTAATTTAATATAAATTTAAACAATTCGTATAGGAGATAATATAATATTTTGAAATATTTATTAGATTTCAAAATTATTTATCCTGAAATTAACAAGTGGCTGATAACAAGCATTTGGGGGGATATGGTTGAAGTTGATCTGAACAACGAAGTTTTGAAATACCTCCAACATGTTGACAACTACAATGGTCTGAAAGGAGCTTTATTTATCGAGACTACCGTTTCGCCCATAAATTAGAAATTATTGTGTTGTATTTTACTGAATGTTGTTTGATGTTTCAAACTTTGTTTATTATATAGTTACGTCTGTTTGACACTTGTAGTTTTTATATAATTAGTTGTGTTAAAATTATTAACTATGTTTGTTATTTAAATTAATTAAATGAATATTTAGGTTTGAGAGTTTAAAAGCTTGTAATATTGGCAAATGTCTGTTTAAACGATGAAAGGTTTGTTGTTGGGAACACATGTTTGAAAATAAAACAGTGGTTGATACATCTGTTGACTTTGGTCAACAGATGGATGAAAACAGATGTTTGAAACCACTGTTGGGTTAAACAGAGTGTTGTGGTGTAAACTGTGGTTGAAACTGCTGTTAGGTTAAAATGGTGGTTTAAAACCACTGTTGGGTTAAAATAGTGTTTTGTGGAGGTTGAAGGGGATTGAAACGACTGTTGAGTTAAAATATTGTTTTTTGGAGAAGGAACATGCTTGAATGCAAATGTTATTTTGTTTACAGAATGAATTATAAGTTGTATATTTTTGTATTTTTCATACTCTAAACTTTAAGTATTTAAGGTTGAAGTTGAATTTGGGGGATATGGTTGAAGTTGATCTGAGCAATCAAGTTTTGAAATATCTCCAACATGTTGACAACTACAATGGTCCGAAAGGAGCTTTATTTATCGAGACTACTGTTTCGCCCATTGATTAGAAATTATTATGCTGTATTTTACTGAATGTTGTTTGCTGTTTTGAACTTTGTTTATTATATAGTTACTTCTGTTTGACACTTTCATATTTTATATAATAAGTAGTTGTGTTAAAATTATTAAGCATGTTTGTTATTTTGAATTAATTAAGTGAATATTCAGGTTTGAGAGTTTAAAAGCTTGTAATATTGGCAAAGGTCTGTTTAAATGATGAAAGTTCTGTTTTCGTGGACAAATGTTTGAAGATAAAACAGTGGTTGATACATCTGTTGACTTTGGTCAACAGATGGATGAAAACATATGTTTGAAATCACTGTTGGGTTAAAGCAGAGTGTTCTGGAGAAAACTGTTGTTGAAACCGCTTTTGGGTTAAAACTGTGGTTTAAAACCACTGTTGGGTTCAAATAGTGTTTTGTTGTGGACAGATGTTTGAAAATAAAACAGTGGTTGATACATCTGTTAACCTGTCAACAGATGGAAACAGATGTTTGAAACCACTGTTGGGTTAAAACAGAGTGTTGTGGAGAAAACTGTTGTTGAAACCACTGTTGGGTTAAAACGGTGGTTTAAAACCACTGTTGGGTTAGAATAGTGTTTTGTGGAGGTTGAAGAGGATTGAAACGATTGTTGATTTAAAATATTGTTTTTTGGAGAAGGAACATGCTTGAATGCAAATGTTGTTTCCTTTACAAAAGATTAATAAATTGTATATTTTTTATTTTTTATACTCTAAACTTTAAGTATTTACCGACTGACTTATCTATTTATAAGTCTATAAATATAACCATATTCATCATTTATATGCGTTATGCATTGTTTTCTAAGAAATCACATGTGTTTGCACACGTGTCTTACCGCTAGTACTATATAATAAAAGAAACCAATGAGGGGACACATGTCATTCATTGAAGCTATCTGTTTTTAGTTTTTCCTCTCTCTCCTATTTAATTATAGATAATTTATATTAATTAAAGATAATTATAAAATTAAATTTAAACAATTCGTATATGAGATAATATAATATTTTGAAATATTTATTAGATTTCAAAATTATTTATCCTGAAATTAACAAAAGACGTATACTAAATATAAATTAATATAACATAAATGATTTATTTATTTTATTAAAGTAGTTAAGGATATAATCTATTTCAAAAATGTTTACATGGGGTAAACAAAAACATTAATCAATGTTTATTGGTTCTATACTTTTATTTTCGTTTTCAACTCTCAACTCATATACGGTACTCACTATATTTACGTGACATTTATAAGAACCATCACCACAATCACTCCATCTATTAAATATCGAGTATATTCGTTAGTTTTTTACAGATATATTTTTTTATTAGATTCATTCAACCCGTGTAATAAACGAGGTTTTTTAAAGATATAATGTTTTATTATTTACTATACAAAATTACATTTATGCAACTCGTATAATACACCGGGTTTTTCAATAGATTTATTCAATCCGTATAATACACAAGGTTTATAAAGATATAACAAAATATAACTTTTTATTGATTGGTATAGAAAATTATATGTGCTCAACCCATACAATACATGAGTTTCTTAAAAATGTAACTTTTTTCGTTATTTAATATATAAAATTAAATTTACTCAACTCGTACAATACACGGGGTTCTTAAAGATATATATTTTTTATTATTTAATATATAAAATTACATTTATTTAACCCATGTAATAAACGAGATTTTTAAAGATATAAATTACATTTATTCAACCCGTGTAATAAACGAGGTTTTTAAAGATATATTTTTTTTATTATTTGGTATATAAAATTACATTTATTCAACTCGTGTATTATACGGGGTTCTAACCTAGCTTAATAAATAAAACTAAATTAAAAAACTGACATACATAATTATATACCCTACCCAGCCCCACCATCCCTCCTCATTTTCACACACCATCGTAGCACCACCTTCAATTTACATTTCAAATTGGTTCGTGCTATTCTGGTATTTTATTTGCGTGACGAACCAAGAATTAGCTCCTTTACTCAACACCATTAGAAATAATATTTTCTAGGCATATAAGCATGGAACAATTATGTTTACACAGTGGTGTCAATTGTGAAGAAATAAATCATGATATTCGCTAAATTAAAGAAAATACAATCTTCTTATCTACATAATCACTTTTTGAGAATATTAGGTCATAGATTTTTTGCATACGTATAAATAGTTAAATTCTAATTTATATAAGTTCTAGTGATTGTGAGAAATTGGTAGTGGGGTCTTGTATTTAAAGCGTAGGAGGGAAGGAGTGGTGTGAATTTAGGGAGTTTTCTTTATCAGTGACTTCATGTCATTTTGCCTTTCTACTTCAATGCATTCATTTCAGATTTGAACGTAAAACCGTTGAGCTTTGTACGTCATGCCATTATTACTCCTATCCACATAAAAGAGGTTTGTTTGTTCTATTGAATACGAAGGCACGATTATGTGGTACACGAAAAAGTCTAAAAGACGTTAATACAAAGTCGTTTGAATACTATTTGATTTAACTACAACACTAAGTATCCCATCGTATTCAGAGCAAGGTTGATGATTAAAGCCTTTGACTACAACACGAGCATAGTATTTTGTAACATTCCCATCCATGTCTTGTTTGACGCCTCAAACCTATCTATTACCTAACATTCATTTTGGGTGATGAGTGTCATTTCTTTAAGGGGCTGTTTGCCAACATCTGAATGGTTAAGCGCTGGACCAGTAAGAGGTCTGAACCATTAAGTGATGAACTAGTAAAAGGTCTGAACCATTAAGAGTCTATATAATGCTTAACCGTTCAGAGGCAAATATCTGACCAATTCAGATTATAGGTCTTAACCATTCAGACTCTGTATAATGCTTAACCATTCAGAGGCAAATGTCTGAACTATTCAGACATCTGCTCGTTAAACAAACAGTCTGAACCATTAAGTGCTGAATCAATAAGAGATCTGGACCATTAAGAGGCTCATTAAGAGGTAAACAAATAGCCCCTAAGTGTGTCTTAATACCATAACCTTATACTATAATAAAACACTTTTGCTCATAACTATGAGCAAAGAAAGATACGATAGGTTTTTCTAATATTTAATTCTACATGTTGAACATGTCAACAAAATTAACCTTTTAAGTTGAAACAAATTATATTAAAATAAGAAATTTGATCAAAGGAACAAGGCAAAATCACATAAAACCAAACCTAGAACACACTAAAACTTGATTTCTGATTACAAACTCTTACACTTTTTAGAACAATTTTGATCTAGCGACATCCATCACATGTCTCTGTAAAAGATATATTCGTGTATATCATTCTTCTACTATCCACAAGATACGTAAAAAAATTCAAGCATTTACTTGGTGAAACCTAGCAAGTTGATTAACATACGGCCAACTATTACATGCTCTACAAACGGCCACCGTATAACAAATTATTTCCTTGTAATATATACAACTAGGTGGACATCCGTCCGAAGGAAGCGGGTACATCGTAAACATTGAATGTAAGCCTACATTTATATGTAAAATTTGATGTGAAATTATTTAATGAATTCACGTTCGCATTATACTTAAGAATACATTAAACTTGTCGACTGATTAACTTTAGACACACTACCGGTTCATCTTGAACCCTCACATGAACCTTGAACCTGAAATATATAGACGATGATTTATAAAGTTAGAAAATTATTCTAAAAATAATAATAATATCAAACATAAAGCAGTTAAATAAACAAATTACATGTACATGTACTATATTGTGCCGTATTGAACACTATTTAGGGGTGTCACAAAAAAATAGTTTGAAGTACCTTTCAGGCCGTCCTTGCAGAGTAGCATCTGGAGATTGTTCCAAAACAGATTCAACCACTATATCCCTCCTTTTCTGTGATTGGTCAGGATCGGTTGCAGCCACTTTCCCAGTTTCAGAAGTTGAGTCGAGATTTTTTGGACGTTTGTGATCTCCATACGCTTGATCGACTTTTTCAGTTTGGCATGTACTTTCTAGCAAGCATGCCAAAGACTAAAAGTTAATAAAAATTTGAAATGATTAATAATTTACTGGATAAAAAAGTAAAATGTGATTTTCGTCACTCAAGTTCATTGAGACATCGTTTCACAGGTGCACTGGTTATCTCTTTCTGAGAAGCAACAGTAAGCACACCTTGGATCTGGGTCAACGATCTCTGCCATTTCTTGATCTCGGCATCAACTCTTCTTGATGGTGGCATGGTCAATTCAGGTTCTACGGTTTCAAATTTTTAAGTGTTAAGGCTAACGGACGTTAATTTTTCTGTTAAATCAGTGTAAAATGACTAAATAATTTTTTTACAAATACTTTTATAATATATTTTGTTACAAATACTAAGTTTTATATTTTTTAGAGTTAATTACAAATATAGTCCTTGTGGTTTATTGAAAGTAACCTCTTCGAGTACTAATAGAAAGATATAAAAGGGTATTTTAGTCATTTTACATTGATTTAACAAAAAAACATTAATGGCTGTTAGCCTTCATACTCGAAGGTGTTACAAATCAAAAGCATAAAACTTGAACCGGTTACTAAAAAAGTTACTACTCAAAGGTGTTACGTTCAATAAACCACAAGGACTATCTGTGTAATTAACTCAAAAGTTAAAAAGGGGTACCTGTAATGAAACTGATGCATCAAATGGAGCATAAGGATGGGATTTTAGAGCAGGTTGGGTCCCACCTTCCGCTGCTTGTCTAGCCAAGTCGGGAAACGTGGCTTCTAACCTAGAAACTGCCAGGGTGGCATTACTAACAACTTCACACTATATATCTTCAATACAGATGCAGAAAAAACAAACTTTTGGACGAAAGTCGCAAAACTGGCCAAACCTCAGGGACAAAAATGACATTTTACTCCAAAAAATAAATAAATAAACACTCCACATATTTGCAAACAAAAGAAATTAAGTACCTGACCATCTGATCCAGCCCCACCCTTGTATGGCTAGGGCTGGCTGCTAAAGCGTTGACATCGCCTTTATGGCAAGAATGTGCTTGCAATAGAGTTCCGTGTAATCTGTCCCAAAACTGAACGCTACCGCTACTATCTGCACTCACAAGGGTCCCACACCTGAAAGAAACATGTATAATACTTGAAGCTCGGCCACTCTTAGTCGATACAGGTTGCATATTATACACACACACACACACCCCTCACAAATGGTTACCTCAGTGCAAGTATAGACCAAACACAAAGTTGAGACATGCTACCTAAACCTCCAAGACCAACATTTATTCTGTAAACTTCATGAGACAGTTTAACATCCCAGCATCTTATGAACCTGCAATTAAATTAGGGTTTAAAATATGCCAACAGTTTGAAATGCAAAAACAGTTCATACCCGTCACTACTGCCTGAGTATATCCTTTTTGCATCTGTACTCCAAGTGACGCTTAATACACGACCTGCAATGAAAGCATAATAAATGTTAAATAATTATAGATATAGAATTACAAATGTCATGATCGAAATATGAGGCAGGTATCTCACCACCTACCCTAGGCAATGATTTATGGTAGGTGAATCCATCTGAACTTGAAGTGTTATATATTCTCACGGTTGCAGCCACTTTCCCAGTTTCAGAAGTTGAGTCGAGATTTTTTGGATGTTTGTGATCTCCATACGCTTGATCGACTTTTTCGATTTGGCATGTACTTTCTAGCAAGCATGCCAAAGACTAAAAGTTAATAAAAAATTGAAATGATTAATAATTTACTGGATAAAAAAGTAAAATGTGATTTTCGTCACTCAAGTTCATTGAGACATCGTTTCACAGGTGCACTGGTTATCTCTTTCTGAGAAGCAACAGTAAGCACACCTTGGATCTGGGTCAACGATCTCTGCCATTTCTCGATCTCTGCCATTTCTTGATCTCGGCATCAACTCCTCTTGATGGTGGCATGGTCAATTCAGGTTCTACGGTTTCAAATTTTTAACACCTTTGAGTGTTAAGGCTAACGGACGTTAATTTTTCTGTTAAATCAGTGTAAAATGACTAAATAATTTTTTTACAAATACCTTTATAATATATTTTGTTACTAATACTAAGTTTTATATTTTTTAGAGTTAATTACAAATATAGTCCTTGTGGTTTATTGAAAGTAACCTCTTCGAGTACTAATAGAAAGATATAAAGGGGTATTTTAGTCATTTTACACTGATTTAACAAAAAAAATTAATGGCAGTTAGCCTTCATACTCGAAGGTGTTACAAATCGAAAGCATAGAACTTGAACCGGTTACTAAAAAAGTTACTACTCAAAGGTGTTACGTTCAATAAACCACAAGGACTATCTGTGTAATTAACTCAAAAGTTAAAAAGGGATACCTGTAATGAAACTGATGCATCAAATGGAGCATAAGGATGGGATTTTAGAGCAGGTTGGGTCCCTGCTTGAAGGTTGGGTCCCTGATGCATCAGTAGTGTGGCCATTTTCTATTGAAGCCAAATCTGGTTTGGGATTGAGCTGCTTCCTGTTTGAAGGTTGGACAGCCATCTGCCATATGGACACACTATATATCTTCAAAAGTGTGTACCAGAATTTAGTCCGAATGCTTGAGCATCACTATATATCTTCAATACAGACTCCCATTTGTACACACTTTTGATCACCAGCTTACTAACGACTTTTGACCTACCAGACTTTAGTCCGTATGGCATTGTTCGTGTTGAGGTAGAGATCTGAGCCAACGAATACTGTCCTGTAGAACAGTAAAACAAAAATGATTTCAAAACCGGTGCAATGTTGTCACACAAATATAAAGGAAACATCCTAAAGCTTGTATAAAAGAAACAATTTAGATTAAAAACTTTATATTTTACTACCTGACCATCTTGACAAATCATTAAACCACTCAAATCCAAACCAATTCGCAAGACTCTGTTAACATGACCATCTAAGCCAAACTTAATTTGCATGTTTTTTATGTTGAAACGGGTCGTGTCGACTGAGTTAACACAAAACCATGTGGCAACTGTTATATGATTCAATCTAAGAAATCCCAATCATTGTCATCAAAATCGTCATCTTTGGCATACATATCCTCGAGAGCCATGTCTTCATGCTTCCCTGAATACTTCTGTAGTTAACATATAAGACACCAGTCAAAGACTCATAGCTAAAATAATCCAAAATCAAAAGCCCCATGGCCCACTTATTAAAACATCCAGAATTAATTACTTACACTTAAAACTATCCAATAAACTTATAGATTCCAAGGACAAAATTAAAACAATATAAAATTAGGCAGGCTCAAGGTAAAAATTACTAAATTAGGTTAAATATTCTATCATCCATAAAACAACTAAAGTACCTCCATATGTAGAATCAGCAGCAGCACATCTAGGGCTTCTAAACTCTGACGGACACACTGCCGGCTTCCTTAAGCTTCTGTTAGTCGAACTGGACGATTGAGTGGACTCATGTCATTACAAGGGAAGAACACATACCTTGAGATTCACTCCACTGACAGCAGTTACATCATTAAATGAAGATTTTGAACCAACTCCTTTAACCCAATTTATGCACGTGTCACCATGATCTCCCTCGTCTTCCTACGGATCTATAAAAAATAAACTATCCAATAATTCTTAAATGATTCATGGTTTAACCCAATTGATTCAGGAATGAACACCCCTATTTCTAAACACATATATTAAGAATCATATAATAATCCAAATACTAATAGTTCAGTATCTAATACAGCTAACAATGCATAAAATCTACATAAATTCAATTTGAAACCTACGTAATTACAGATAACAGTAACAAACATTCAAAACAACAACATATATAAATTTAAGAAATTGGCATCTATATTACTGGCAATTGCTCTAGCTAGCAAGGTCTTGCCCGTACCAGGAGGTCCATAAAGAAGAACATCCTAATCAAAGGGAAAAAATACACATATTTCATATAAAGTTTGAAAAATATTATTTTTTAAAGCTATCAATTCGTACCTTTGCCGGTTTAATGCCGACCCTTATAAAGAGCTCCGGATTCATCAAAGGCAACTCAATGGATTCCCGGAGCTCTCGAATCTGATCCGATAGCCCACCAACCTTAAAATTGTTGTCAAAAAAGTATTAGTAAAAGCAAAGAAATTTACAGCAATTGATTAAATGATTAATATTTCGTATTTTTAAATAAACTAACTTCACGAGGGAGTGCTCGCATGATTGTCAGAGTTGTCATGTCGTGAACCACTCAAGTTCTAGCAGTTAGTTTTTCTTTGTCCACTTTACTGCGGCATCCGACCACGTACCTTGGGCCACTACTGGCTTTGACTATCACTGCAATATTACATATGAAATATATCGATTCACAACTGTACTTAAGTTCCAAGTAAAGAAGCAAGAAACTAATGGTAAAATAACCCACTTCAATGTTTAAACCCTAAAGTAAAGAACTGGTTGGCTCAAAGCCTTAAACTAAACCTTAACTATACTTACTTTTCTTCATCAAAATAAGATACAAATCCAAGTAATAAAAAAAATTCAAAACCTCAAACTTCGCTGCAATTATTGGCTTGTTGCTCATCATTGGATGGGTATACCAATGACATTCAAGTACATATTCTTGCAAAAACACAATATTTCAGATCTCAAACTCAAAATAAACATAAATACACATAAAGAAGCAAGAAACTAATGGTAAAATAACCTACTTCAATGTTCAAACCCTAAATTAGATAAATACACAAACAATATCAGTACATAATGAAATAAATATATGTAATAAGCATATCGGAGAAAGTGAATGAAAGAATAAGCCCTTATCAGACATAAAAGTAAATGAAGAAGGTATAAAATTATTTAGGGGAAAATCTACCTATCTGACCAGTTTGAACTCTGGAGTCAAGCTGTTTATGCTGAAGCATCTTCTTCCGGTACTCGGTGACCGCCACATCGACGTGTATGTGAAGAACAGTTTAACCAATCGATCAAAACACAAGAAATATACAAAATTAAAATCAAAGAACGCATAATTAAAACGAATCTAAGATGCATCTCAAAGAAATTAGCATAGATTAGAGGATTTCATAATTTCGAACCTGTTGATTGAGATGATTGTAATCGCCGGAGACAGGGTTGCAGATGGATTGAAGGTTGTCGCACAGGTTGATTGAGATCCGGAGGTGGCGATTCGGCGTTTAGGGCTTTGAGAGAGAGAGAGAGAGCTGAGAGTTGATAAGAAGAAATTAAAAAGAAGGTTTTATAGGATATTGTTTGAATTTTGAATCTAGAGCCAAATTTTGAATTTTGAATCTAAAGTCAATATATATTAATTAAAAAGTTAATACAATATATTAGATTTTTAATGTGATTTATGACATCAGCAAAGGCTATGTGGCATAGCTGGAAATTTGACACGTAGACAAACTTACATCAGCATTACTTCTCCTTTTTATACATAAGTAGATTTTATATACAAATCTCTATACAACTTATTGCAATACCCATATAAAAAAAATCAAAACATAAGAATATTATATTGGAACTTTCACATTTTAAGATGTTACATTTCGTATGAACTAGTAAGACGAAACATGATTCGTGAAACGCAGTACGTAAAAGACAATTACAAAAAAGTGTAAAACACAAAGGTAGACACAAAGTGTTAGACACAATGCCGAAAACATGTCGTAAAACACAATGCATTGGCATTTGCAAAAGTAGGAGTTGTAGTCTAGGGGTTACAATTGCAATTTTTTTTTTAAAAGCTGGACGGGTGTAAAAATGGAGTAATAGTACAAGGGGTAAAAAAGCAAAGTCTAAAAAAGACAAATTGTAAAACTATAGAGGTGGTGGCGGAAATGTGTAAAAGATGAGGGGGTGTTGGTGTAAGAGCTAAGGGGGTGATGGTGGAAAACCAAAGTAAAGAGTTGGTGCTGGCAAAGTTTGAAAGATGAGGTAGTGGTTTTGGAAATTCAAAGTAGAAGGCTTATGGACTAAATTTGTCATTTTATGAAACTTTAAAGGTATCAAAGTAAAGGGGCTAAAATTGCAACATCATAAAAGTACAGGGGCTTGAAAGACGAGGTAGTGATTTTGGAAATTCAAAGTAGAAGGCTTAGAGACTAAATTTGCCATTTTATGAAACTTTAAACGTACCAAAGTAAAGGGGCTAAAATTGTAACATCTTAAAAGTACGGGGGCAGGGTGGCAAAGCCGGTGGAAAACCCACCAACTTTGTCATTTAAGATAGTATACAAGTATACAATGTTGATTGATACGATTTACAAAACATATATGGTTGTGGCCGGGTTACAAGTCAATATCATATACATAGATTCGTAATAATACAAACATATACAAAATCAAAACTGGACCAGCTTAATTCAAACACACATTATATGTATCTCGGCCTTTGTTTTCAACTTTGATTCACCGGATATATACATTAGTGTGATGGGAATGGTGTCAGCAAAATGCATCGGCAAATCACGAAAACTCACGACAACTTGGCATGATGCATTCCATGTGATTGGTGAGTGTGGATCGGCAAATGGTGGTGCGGCAAGGTGGATTTTGCCAACCATGCCGAGCATCATGGAAGTGTTGGGTGCGTCCCTCCCCAAAATTCAACCAATCACATTCTAGTTAACTTTTTTTTATATCATATATAATTTAAAATTTAGTTGTGCCAAAGGACGCATACAAAGTGTATATCATTTCATGTGATTTGATAAGTGATGACGGGGGTAGCCCAAGATTGAATAAAATGGCTAATTACGTAAACGCTTAGATGGTTAAAGGGTTCAAGGCTTAAAAAGCTGTGAGGAAGGGAAAAGCAACACGGGAACAATAGCCAGTCACATCCAGGGATCGCTTCACCAACCCACAGCCGCAAAAGCAAAGCAGGTCTGCCAATGCACACTATTATCCGGGGGACAAAAGCCTTCAACCCCCGAAAGGGGAAACCCTCCACTGCAAGCGAGGTTGCTAGTCTAATCCATTCCACTTCGGGAGATACCTTCTCTTATAAAATGACACTTCATTTACTTCAGAGAGGACATCCGGACCAGCTCTGATTCTCCAATCTCTGGTCATTCACATCGAATGCTTGTTTTGCACAAGTCATTCCCTTTCACATCCAACACACACATTCCCTTTGCTTCCACTTCCGAATCTGAGTACAATTCAGAGGAGGATTCATAGCAAAGAACAACAATAAACTAGTAAACCTCCTTCCACGTCTCGCAAACGTGGGGGGACCCCACGACCTGCGTTAGGCAAGGATGAACCCTTCAACCATTCTGCCTAGCCAGTCCAGCTACCACCGTTGGTCATGTGTTTGTTGCTTCAACAAGTTGGCGCCCACCGTGGGGCCACGCCGCTATTTCTTCTCCAAAAGACCTAGTAGTGTAGCTCTATTCACTTAAAATCACCATGTCTGAAAGTGGATCCCCGGAAGAAGTAAATCAGATCCCAAACGCTTCTACTCCGGGTAGTAGCCAAGCTCACGTGGCTATACCAACTTCTTTCTCAACTCCGGGGAGCACACCCGAGTTCCTCAACTTCAACACACCAACTCCGTCCAGATCCGGAGTTCCATCTCCCAATATCGGTGTCTCTGATGCCCCATCATGTGTTGAACTCACCCCTGAAGGGGTTGCTAACAATTTCCTTGTGCTAAGGACTCTTCTCAACCAGCACGTGAGTAAAGAAAGAGAAAAGGGAGTGAGGATTCGTTTAGACTATGACGAACCTGAGCCAACATTGTCTCCTGGACCACCTCCTCCTCTTTTTGCAACAAGAAGTGAGGCAGGTCCCAGTAACCTTTCAAACCCTCACCCTTATCTGTCCACTATGACAAATCCTACGGTGCATCCTATCTTCTCTTCCTAACCAATTACTAGTGGTGCTCCTCTGGGACACGAGCTAACTCTTGACCAGCTCCTACAATCCCCGGTGACAAGCTATCCAGCATCTATTACAACTACATGGGAGCAGGCTCTGTCCGTGCTCCCTTTAGCACGAAGTGCTGTTATGAACGCTCCCCTCGGGATAAACTGCTCCACTGGCCCAGGAAGCCTTCAAGGCTTCAACCCTATGCCCAACATAATGACCCAGATGATGGCCAACTTCCCATGGCAACACTTCATCAATCAAGTGCTTGCCACTCAGGGAAACAACGGCAATAGCAGTAATGTGGATGCAAGGACTGAAGAAGACTTGGCTAAACCATACAAGCCAAGTAACCTTTCATGCTTTTCAAGGCAGATAGCCGATTATGATTTCCAGTCAAAGATCAAAATGCCGGCCCACATCAAGACATATGATGGGACTGAGGATCCTGAGGACTATCTTCAGATCTTCACCGGTGCAGCTCGGATAGAGAAATGGTCCAACGCTGAGTGTTGCCTAATGTTCATGCAAACTCTTGTTGGATCCGCCAGGATCTGGTTCAACGATTTACCTGCTCAAAGCGTTCGAAGCTTCGACGATCTCAGTAAGGGATTCCTGGCCAATTTCTCCCAACAAAGACGATATGTCAAAGACGCAACAGTGATCTTTCAGATAAAGCAACGTGATGATGAAAGTCTCCGTGCTTTCATTGAACGATACAAGAAGGAAGGTCTGACTTATGTAGGGGCCGATAAGAAAATGAGGGTGGCTGGCTTCATGAATGCCATCACCTCTAAATACCTAACAAGGGATTTCAACAAATATCTACCCAAGACCTTAGAAGAAGCTCTTGAAAGGGCTGAAGCCCACATCCGGGGAGAAGAGGCAGTAGACATTAAGGAACAAAGAAAAAGAGGGTCCGGCTGGAGAAGCAACAGTCCAGCCAGAAAAAGAGGGAACTTCAACTCCTATGACAGGCGGTCAAAGGGTTCAGACCCTCGAAGGTCTGAAGGTCGGAACCTTTCAAGCAGGGAGAAAGGCATAAGTTTCACACCCCTCACAAAGACCCCTCAAGAAATCCTTGCAACAGAAGAAGTTAAACAAAACTTTCGGCCTCCTAGACCTCTCCCCAAAAGCAGGAAAAATGAGAACTCCACCCAATATTGCGAGTTTCATGAAGAAAAGGGTCACCACACCAACGATTGCTTCCAACTCAAGAAAAGAATAGAAGAGGCTGTTAAGTCCGGGGAACTCGCTCATTTGGTAAAGGGAGTCCGGGACAAAATGGCTGAAGGAAAGGGTAAGGAAGTCAATATGGTAGATTTCGACGAAAAGGTTCCTCACAAGAGACAGAGGTTGGAAGCTTGGGAGCTTCAATGTGTCTGTTTCCCCCCTACGGAGAATGACCCCCTCTCTAGCCCTCTCGTGGTAGAAGCTACCGTGGGAACGTTGCAAACATGCAAGGCATACATAGACACGGGGGCAGCCACCGAATTCATGTTCGAAAAATTCTTCAGTCGATTGAGCAATGAAGAACGTTCAAGGCTTCAACCCTCTGGAACCTCTATAAAAGGTATCGCTGACATACCCCTCAAACCTTTAGGGCAACTGACACTTAATGTTCGTTTCAGTGAAGGTTTAAAAGAAAGAACCCAACCACTCACCTTTGTGGTTATCAACATCCCCTCTAGCTATGATGTGATCATCGGCAGACCAGGACAGTGTGCATTTTACATGGCCGTGTCTGTTGGCCATGGCACAGTCAAATTCCCTACCGAGAGGGGCATAGGAACCCTTCAACCCTCTCAGGAAGCCTACGTGGTTGAAGGTGAAAGTTCAAATAGTGAAGAAGACAGGCAAAGGTTGGTCATAAACCCTAAGTACCCTGAACAAAGAATAAGGGTCAACCCAGACCTTTCTCAAGAGACCCTTTCATACCTTGAAAAATTGCTAACACATTACAGCGATGTATTCGCTTGGTGTCCTGAAGATATGACTGGGATCCCCCGGGATATTGCCGAGCATGAGTTGAGAATACCACCAGAGGTCAAGCCTGTGGTCCTGAAGAAAAGAAGCTTGGCACCTGAAAGAAGTCTGGCAGCCTGCCAAGAGGTTGAAAAGCTTGTGTCAGCCGGTATCCTCCGAGAAGTCAAGTACCAGTCATGGGTTGCAAACCCAGTTATGGTCAAGAAACCAGACAACTCTTGGAGGATGTGCATAGACTTTAAGGATCTTAACAAAGCTTGTCCTAAGGATTGCTATCCACTACCAGAAATTGATCTCAAAGTTGACTCCCTCACAGGCTACTCGTTCAAATGCTTTCTCGATGCATACAAAGGCTATCACCAAATCCTCATGAAAAAAGAGGATGAGGAAAAAACAGCCTTTCACACGGACAAAGGGATCTTTTGCTATCAAAAGATGCCTTTCGGCCTCAAAAATGCAGGAGCAACCTATCAACGGCTCGTTGACAAAGCCTTCGAAAGCCAAATTGGCAAGAACATGGAGGCATATGTCGATGACTTGGTTATTAAAAGCAAGACAGAATATCAAATGCTCGATGATATTCAAGAAACTTTCAAGAACCTCAGAAAGGTTAACATGAAACTTAATCCGGAAAAGTGTTCATTTAGATTCGAGGAAGGAAAATTCTTGGGCTATATCGTTGGAAAACAAAGCATCAAAGCCAACCCTAACAAAGTAAAAGCCGTCCTTGAAACCAAGCCACCAAAGACCAAGAAGGAGGTTGAAAGCTTGAATGGGAAGCTCGCAGCCTTGAAGCGTTTTACCTCCAAGTTAGCCGAAAGATCCCTGCCCTTCTACAAAACGCTCAAGAACTGCTCAGATAAAAAGGATTTCAAATGGACTGAAGAAGCTGAAGAAGCTTTCAACCAGATGAAGCAACATCTAGCTTCCCTACCAGACATTGCGGCACCAAAAACAGGGGAGTTAATATCGGTGTACCTCTCAATCACGGACGAGGCCATCAGTGCAGTCCTCACCATTGAGCGAGCCAAGGCCCAGGTACCCGTTTATTTTTTCAGCAAAACTTTAAAATTAGCTGAAACAAAATATCCTCCCCTTGAAAAGCTTGCTTTAGCCTTAGTTCAAACAGCTAGAAGGCTTCGAAGGTATTTCCAAGCACACCCCATACAAGTGGTCACCGACCAACCTATTAAGAGTGTGCTTGAAAAACCTGAAAACTCGGGGCGATTAGCCAAATGGTCCATAGAACTGGGTGAACATAACATCACCTATGTCCCAAGGAAAGCTATCAAGGCTCAAGTCTTGGCCGATTTCATTGTGGAAGTCCCAAACCAAACACTCACTAAAGTAAACACTGCCACCACTGAACCTTCCAACCCTGAAGCCTGGAAGCTTTTTACCGATGGGGCTTCAAGCGTTGAAGGGTCAGGGGCTGGATTAATTTTGATCAACCCAAAAGGTTTGGAGTTCACATACGCTCTTCGTTTTGATTTTCAGACCACCAATAACGAGGCTGAATACGAAGCATTAATAGCCGGCCTAAGGCTGGCCAAAGAAATGAAGGTTGAAAAGCTTGAAGTGTTCACGGATTCGTTGCTGGTCTCAAGCCAAGTGAATGACAGCTACATAGCTAAAGAGCCCAACATGAAAAAATACAGAGAAAAATCCAAGGAACTGATGAGTACCTTCCAAGCATGCAACATCAAACAAATCCCAAGATCTCAAAACAAGAAGGCCGATGCCCTAAGTAAGCTTGCATCCCTCACTTTTGCCCATCTCACAAAGAAGGTACTGGTAGAAGTGTTGAAGGCCCCATCCATTGATGAATTGGAGGTTCAAGACGTGGTTACCGAAGAAGAACCAAACTGGATGACTCCCATAAGAAAGTTCCTGAAAAATGGTGAATTACCCAATGATCAAGTGGAAGCCAAAAGGGTTGAAATCAAGGCAAGACAATACATACTACAAGGAGAAACCCTTTACAAAAAGGGTTACCTTGCTCCTTTGCTAAGATGTGTCGGTCCTGAACAAAGTAAGTACTTGATCAAGGAAATTCATGAGGGCGTGTGTGGAGCTCACTTTGGAGCTAGGTCGGTAGTTGCAAAGCTCATGAACCTCGGATATTTCTGGCCCTCAATGCATCGTGACACAACCGAAGAATTGAAGAAATGTGATGCCTGCCAAATCCACGCACCAGTCCCAAAAAGTCCCAAGCATGATTTAGTCCCAATAACCTCGGCTTGGCCATTCCATAAGTGGGGAATGGACATTGTTGGTCCATTTCCCCCAAGCAAAGGGGGAGTGAAATTCCTACTGGTGGCGGTAGACTATTTCACCAAGTGGCCCGAGGTCAAGCCACTTGCCAAGATCACAGGAAAGCAAGTCATTGACTTTGTCTGGGAAAACATCATTTGCCGTTATGGATTGCCAGGAGTACTTGTCACTGATAACGGAAGGCAATTTGCTGAGAAGCCTTTCAGCGTTTGGTGCAAAGAATACAAAATCGATCAGATTTTCAGCTCAGTGGCTTATCCGCAATCAAACGGGCAGGTTGAGAGAACAAATAGAAGCATAGTGGAAGGCATAAAGACAAGATTGGGAAGATACGAGAGCAACTGGCTTGAAGAATTGCCTAGTGTCCTATGGGCAATTAGAACAACAGAAAAAACAAGCCATAAGAAAACACCTTACAGCTTGGTATTTGGATCCGAAGCTGTGATCCCTGCCGAAATAGGAGTTGTAACCCAAAGAATCGTCAACATGGATCCCGAAACAAACCAAAAAGAGACTATGTTGAATTTACAACTCCTAGAGGAAACAAGAGATCAAGCCGCAATTCAAGAAGCCAAATACAAGCAACAAATGGAAGCTTACTACAACAAAAAAGTCAAAAACGAACGTTTCAAGCCAGGGGATCTGGTCCTCAGAAACAACGAAGCCAGCAAGAAAGAAAATCAAGGAAAGCTTGGCCCAAAATGGGAGGGCCCGTACACCATCCTTGAAGCACACAAAGGTGGATCCTACAAGTTGGCTGATTCAGAAAGCAAAAGGCTCCCAAGGCATTGGAACGGCAAAACACTGAAAAGGTTCCATGTTTAAATGGAAAGTTTGGTTTGTATCAAAATGCACTTTAAGCAGGATTATGAATACCTTTTGTAAAAAACAAGTATTGCTTTAATGAATGAAGTTGTTTTTATCAAACTTGTCTTTCTATCCGAAATCAGGTTGAGAACCTAGCAAAAAACTCCATGGCAAGGGCCATGTAAGGGGATGAGCTCCCAGGCCACATCGCTCAATAGGTTCAAAGGTTGAATGAGCCTATATAAGGGGTGAGTTCCTAAATCAATACAACTCCATGAGACTTGTTAAGAAAAAATAAAATTGTCTCATAGACGGGTATAAGCAGCCCACACCAAATGCTCCCTAAGTCTTAGAAATATAGTCTACAAAAAGGCTAAAAAACCAAAAGAAATGATTAAAAGGATAGGTGCCATCTCTTCTCGTTAAAAATGCCAAGGCTAAGTGTCTGCAGCACTGAACCCTTTTAGGTATAAAAAACATAAGGGCAGCACAAACCCGACAAAGACAAAGTTACAAAAAGAACAAAGCGAATCCATAAAGAACAAAGTCAATTGGACAAAAATCACAAAGGTACAAACCAAGCCAGAACGCAAAACAAAGAAGTCTTCAAGGCTTCAAGCCACCCGGGCAATACCCCGAAACCTTAAAGGCTTCAACCTATTGACAGACAGCCAAAAGGCTTGGACGGTTAAAAACCAAATGGACTACCTTAACAGAAAGCAGGCACAAGTCTAAAAAACACAACATAAAGTAGAAAGTTAAAACATCGTACCATGTCAAAGAAAGTCCTAAAAGACTTCCAAGCATAAGTTAAGGCAAGTCCTAGTAACTTGCAAATCTAATCATTGTTCAACGGCCATACAGGCCTTCAACATAACCAAAAGGAACCTTAGGGGTCCCCGAAAACCTAATATTGTTCAACAGTTACAAACCATGAATTGTTTTAACAAAGTGCTAAGAAAGCTACGAATTTTAGGCATCAACAGAAGGCTTAGTAGCCCCAGAAGTGCTACCCTTGGCCTTCTTAGTCTTCTTAACCTTCTTAGCCTTCGGACCTTGATCATCAACAACTGAAACTTCCAAACTAGCATCCTTCGGAACATCGGCTTCCCCAGGAAAACTATCCTCACTATCCCCCGAAAAGGAATGTTTCCTCGAAAGGGAGCCAAGCAGTTCAGCACATAACTTGTCATTCAAACCATCCGGCTTCAGTTCCTGTAAAGCAGAGAGAGGCTTACCATAACAAGAGGAAACTTGACTTACATACGGGTAGGATAACCTCTCCATGTGCTCCACGGAACTCTTAAAGACGTCAGAAGCTTCGGGACGGTACAGAGGAGATTGCTCTAAAGGGTTGCCAGACTCATGAAGCTTATAACCCGCAATAAGGCCTTGGTGTTTTCCCAGATTGAGCAGCTTAGTGTAGACATCACCAAGAGCGGAGTTAAATTCCTTAGAGTGCAAGAGATAGGTAACCACCTGATGAAAACCATGTTCAATGAGCCATTGGTTATCCCCAGTAGCTTGGGCAACCAAAGCTTTCAAACCATCCTTCTCCTTATCAAAGGCTTTCTTTTGCACAGCCAAGGTCTCCCGGTCAGCCTTCAGTTTCAATAAGTTAGCCTCAAAGCTTTTCCTAAGATCACCCATTTCAATGTCATGCCTTTTAGTTAACTCCTCAATCTTCTTGTTCCAACCCAACTCCTTCTCAGAAAAGCTCTCAATTTCCTTCTTCATGGCAGCAATAGAAGCCTTCATTTTCTCCTTCTTCTTGGAAGTCTCTTCATATTCCCGCATCCCTTTAGCAAAGCGGGTGACACCTTCAGCCAAAAAGGCAGAAAGGTTGCAGGAACTGAGCATCATCCTTGAGATAAGATGATCACCCTCCATCTCAGATATGGCATCTCGAACACCAGGAGGAGCAAAATGAGCCAACGCTTCAGCACACACAACAGGATCCTTAAAATTGTCACCAACCTTAACCTTCCAATTGGGCACATAAATGTCATCTGAACCCTCGAAGCTTTCAACACTTTTGGCCGACGAACCTTCAATAGCAGAAATAGTACCCTTCTTGACCAACTTCTTCTTCTTGCTCGAAACGATCAACTCCTTTTCTTTGCCTTTACCAACATCCACAGCTTGATCCTCTGATGCTTCGATGTCATCACTAACATCAACAGGCTCTGAGCCAGAGGGCTGCTCAACACCCTTCAGATGACGTTGAGAACGACGAGTAGAACCTTTGGACACAGTAACCTTGGTGAAGCCTTTGACATTTGGAACATTGACATAACCAGAACCCTCAAACCTATAGTCAGCACCCTTAACAACCGCATTCTCACCAGGAGTAGCAGCAGCATCACCAAAAACAACGTCCGAGGTATCATCACTCTTAATAAAATCCAAGGCAGACATAACTACAATACAAAATATAAAAGGACATAAGTAGACAAATAAAAAGAGATAAAAAGCAGGAAAGGAAAAAAGGCATACCCTTCCCATCTCTAATAAGCACCGGGTCTCGGTTAGCATTTTCCCACAGTTTACTTATACCCAATAACACCAACAGATGCTCAGGGAAGGGACGAAGCCTCGAAGGGCACCCCCTAAGAATTTCTAAAAAACGGGTGTTTATCTCGGAATCAGAAGGCTCCGGCTCGTTCAGAACAGCATCCGGGTGTCTCCAAACAAGTTTGAAAGGAACAATTTCCTCCGACACCCAGAAAAACCGATCTTTCCAAACCCCAAGTGTAGAAACCATGGACGAAATCAAACAAGTATCAACTTGACTGGTTTTGAAGGTGAACCAATCACCATTTTTGGCAAGTCGGAAAAAACGACGGAATGATAAAAGAGTGGGATCATACCCATAAGCCCGGCAGAGAATTTCGAAATGCAAAACCCTAGCCATACCCAGGGGATGAACTTGACCGAAAGACACTCGATAATATTCCAACACATTCAACACAAAGTTTGAAAATGGATAACGGAGGTTTGAAAACTCAAAATGACGACAATACAGGGCAATCATACCAGAAGGACAAGCATTGACAGATTTATCACAAGCCGGTGCAACCGGTCTATACTTTGTCTCTATTCCCCATTCCGCACAAAATAAATCGACTTCCTCTTGGGTCAGTCGAGAGAAGGATTTTGCCATATCCTTCCGAGCACCCATAACTATGAACAATTAAAAAGAGAATAAGAGAAAGGAACTGACCTGATTTTCGACGGAAAGGGGGAAACTTGAAAGAAAAGAAGAAGAAAAGTGATGTTTATCCAGAGTAAAATATGTAAATAAGTGAGATAGGAAATGTAAAATAATCTACATGTAGGGGTAATAATGGCAAACAGTAACTGCCACCCTAAAAACTGCCATACATCAATCACATCAACCGTCAGTCATTTCAAAATTCAAATATTAACTGATCACAACCCTTCAAGCCTTCAAAGCATCGAACCCTTGAAACTTTTAGGCAGTAAAACACGCGTATAAAAGTCAGACGTCTTTGAGCTCATCCCCCAAAAACCTCTGACTTGGGGGGCTGATGACGGGGGTAGCCCAAGATTGAATAAAATGGCTAATTACGTAAACGCTTAGATGGTTAAAGGGTTCAAGGCTTAAAAAGCCGTGTGGAAGGGAAAAGCAACACGGGAACAGTAGCCAGTCACATCCAGGGATCGCTTCACCAACCCACAGCCGCAAAAGCAAAGCAGGTCTGCCAATGCACACTATTATCCGGGGGACAAAAGCCTTCAACCCCCGAAAGGGGAAACCCTCCACTGCAAGCGAGGTTGCTAGTCTAATCCATTCCACTTCGGGAGATACCTTCTCTTATAAAATGACACTTCATTTACTTCAGAGAGGACATCCGGACCAGCTCTGATTCTCCAATCTCTGGTCATTCACATCGAATGCTTGTTTTGCACAAGTCATTCCCTTTCACATCCAACACACACATTCCCTTTGCTTCCACTTCCGAATCTGAGTACAATTCAGAGGAGGATTCATAGCAAAGAACAACAATAAACTAGTAAACCTCCTTCCACGTCTCGCAAACGTGGGGGGACCCCACGACCTGCGTTAGGCAAGGTTGAACCCTTCAACCATTCTGCCTAGCCAGTCCAGCTACCACCGTTGGTCTTGTGTTTGTTGCTTCAACAATAAGTTATGTCAAGTAAAAGACAATTAATGAATAATTGATATGAGGCTCATATAGATGGGTGCGTCCCTCCCCAAAATTCAACCAATCACATTCTATGGGAGGCAAGCACTCCCACCACCTTTACGCAAATATCATTACCAATGCTAAGTGAATATGTACTATTAGCATCCACAAACATAATCGAAAACCTTTGAAGACATTTCAAACAAAGGCTTTTTATATTCCTAGGCTTGTACTGTGCATGTAAAGCTATGGTATATGGGTTTGAAGCACCACACCAAAGGATTGTAGCCTTACTATAAAGCTCACATAAAGCTTATGATGCTCTATTTTTTTTCTTTCAATTTAGAAAAAACTAAGTTTTATTAAAAGGGGGGGGGGGGGGGTATCATAAAATGCATATGAAAACCAACATATTTTCTTTCTATTTTTTACATTAAAATTCCTCAATAATTTTTTGAATATTAAAGCCCTTCCCATGTTAAATTTGAACAAAAATATGACAAACATACTAGATAATAATTATTTGAAGGTTGAAACATACCTAAAATGAAATGAAAAGAAGTTATGAAATTTCTTTTAAAAAATGGTTAGGGCAAATATGACGGGTTCGGAAAGTATGACCTTTTCTGGAAGAGAGGTCGATGCAACGGTACCCATGGTAATTTGTGTGGTAACATAAGAACACACAACTTCCATGTAATTAGGATGAAGAGCTAAATTGTGTGGGCGAACAGTTTTTGGATCGTCGTGTGACCCTAACTAGTCAATCAGAAGAGTTTTTGATCCATATCAAAGGCGGAATCAATGATATAGACGTGAAACAGCTTAATTCCTCTTAATTATCCTTTTATTAATGATTTCAAAGCAATCCTGATCGTTTGACAAACTGGCAGCACCTCGACTCTGAAATCAAGACCGTTATAAATGAATCAGCAGGTTGGGTATTTATAGGCATGCTATTTCGTTCGAAATAGGCAATGCTAATTTCGTACGAAATAACTAAGTGTTATTTCGTGCAAAATAGCATTTCGCTATTTCATGCGAAATTACCCATTAACATCTAAAACCTGTTTTCCGACCTGCTGAGCACTAGTCTATCCTATCTAGATACAAGACTCTATAAAGACGAAGTTAACAGACATCTATGCACCAACAGACTCCCCCTTGGATGTTGACGAAGTCTTTAGCATCAAATCTTCAGTCTTTAGTCTTGATCTATCTTCTTCTCTGTTCAATTTATCTGTCACTGTAAGCATCCTTCAATCTTTATCTTCAAAACTCCCCTTTGAATGTTGATCCAGAATGTAGACTCCCCCTTTCAATATGCTGGGATCTCGTATTCTGGTTCAATATTTACACTTTCTTTGCCATGGGGATTTTGCTTCCTGCTTCTCAAGAATATAACATTACAATCTATTGACTTTTATCATTTATTCTTGCTATTTTCAGTTTATAGAAATCCACTTAAGTAACTAGGTCCAAGTTAATGACCCTAGGCACTCAATTTATCTACCAAGTCCAATTTAATGACCTTGGTTGATCTGAAACGAAACAAAACTGACTTTTGTTTAACATTTTTCAAAACATTATTTTGAAAATTACAAGTTTCAACTTAATGAACTCGTTTTGACATTTCATTATCACAATTTTAACAAGATAAGCTCACAACTCTTCCATCTAGTTCAGAAACTTCCTGCATCTGCTTCAAACTTTGAATCTGAAGATCAACTTTCCACTTTGGTTTGTCGGAAAATAAAGCAGAAAAGTAAAATCTTTTTGGATTTTGAATAAAGTTTCTAAACTAGAAAGCTAAACAGAAATGAAATGCAGTAAAAGTAAACTATTTACAAACATATTTTTGGTGAGCGTGTTAGGGAATCATATCAGCTGTCGACTAGTCACGAGTACCGTTAAGCTTTAATTTCATACTTAGCATTAAACAATTCGCTTTGATTGTCGATATACTGATCCACTTAAATTCTCACACAATTTTCAATCTGTCCAGGATACGAATTAGGTGTATTAAGAACTTAAACTCATTCATGTGTCCCACCTCTTGAATATACTCTCGTATCCAAATCCCAATATTCAGTCTTACAGGTGAGTATACACAGATGATATCTGTAAGGGGTTAAAATGAGAGGGCCGTGAGAGCTCAGGCTATTGCTTCCGCAAAATCAGAGAGATGACGGCTTCGACTTTAGGTGTGTCCCCTTTTGAGGATCTTTTTTTACAACAGCACATGATTAGCATTTTGCAATGTTTCACCATTTTTTATGCTGAGGGGATTGCTGTATTTCAAGCAAGCGGTAAAGTATTATACGAGGACTAGGCCATTGCTTCCACAATATCAGAAGTCCCGGG
Source organism: Helianthus tuberosus (assembly GCA_030545235.1). Taxonomy (NCBI): domain Eukaryota; kingdom Viridiplantae; phylum Streptophyta; class Magnoliopsida; order Asterales; family Asteraceae; genus Helianthus; species Helianthus tuberosus. Next base: position 132,326,886 of record CM060363.1, read on the forward strand.
ATAACACCCCAGATATCACTGAGTATAAAGACCTAGTATTTCAGAAAGAGGGATCTTTCAAACAAGATTTCAGGGGTTACCTATATATCCAAGTAGTGTTTCCCATGAAATAAGCAAGTAATGATTTAGGTTTATATCCCGAACAAACCTACTAAATGTGTAAAAACCTATCGGCATATCATCAGCGAGACTGCTTAAGAATTTTAAACTTTACATATCTTTAGCATACTGTAACTGTCAAGCCAATGTACTATCATTTTCCCTTTTTACACAAGCTCTTTTCTGGTTTTCTATTGTTTTTGGATTTTGAAATATCTCATGTTTTTGGATTTTTGAAATTTTTTTACTGTTTTTGTATTTTCTGAAAATATCCTACTCCCCCTAAATACCAAAACAAGTAAAAAATCGACAAACCATTGCATATTGCTTCTCAACATCATCTACATTGGTCCCTTCATCTACGCCAAGAATTTTCTCCGACACCGATAAAAGCTTCATACCGTTGAATTTTAAAAGATATTGAAAACGAGTTTTATCAAACACTTTGGTATGTAAATCAGCTTTTTGTTCGTCAGTGTGGATTTTCTCAATTCGTATCAACTTCTTCTCGAAACAATCTCGGATGAAGTGATGACGAATTTCAATGTGTTTCGTTTTAGCGTGATGAACAAGATTTTTAGCAATGTTTATCGCTGCCTCATTATCAACAAAGATAGGGGTGTTAAGAAATTGCAAACCGTAGTCTCTCATCTATTGCTGGATCCACAAGATCTGAGAGCAGCAGCTGCTAGCAGATACATACTCGGCTTCACATGTGGATAAAGCTACAGAGGTCTGCTTCTTGCATTGCCAGGTAACCAATCGTGGTCCGAAAAACTGGCACCCCGCTGTTGTTGACTTAGCGTTAACTTTGCAGCATCCGAAATCGGAATCGGAATACCCTTCGAGCGTGAAATCGCCTTTTCTTGGATACCACAACCCCAGTGATGGAGTTCCTTTCAGGTAGCGTAATATCCGTTTCACAATCACCATATGCGAAGCTCTCGGGTTAGATTGAAATCTTGCTGCGAGGCAGGTTGGATACATAATATCGGGTCTAGAAGCTGTCAAGAACATCAGCGATCTGATCATGGAACGATACAGCGTTTCATCTACCTTCTCTTCGGTGAGATCAGGGTTTATTCCATGGTTCGTCGCTAACGGGGTGGAAGCTGGAGTAGAACCTGACATCCCAAATTTCTCTAAGATATCATGAACATACTTCGTCTGATGTATGAAAACTCCCTTAGGCAGTTGATCAACCTGAAGTCCCAAGAAGAATTTCATCTCACCCATCGATGACATTTCAAATTTTTGCTTCATAACTCTTTCGAAATCTTTGCACAGATTTTCATTTGTTGACTCAAATATGATATCGTCCACGTATATTTGAACTATCAGAAGATGTCCATCGACTTCTTTGGTGAAGAGAGTGGCATCCACTTTTCAACGGATGAAACTGTTGGCAAGTAAATGTTGAGACAATGTCTCGTACCAAGCTCTCGGGGCCTGGTGTAAACCATACAGCGCTTTATCCAGTAAATAGACCTTGTCTTTGTGGATTGGATCGGTGAAGCCCGGTGGCTGTCCGACATATACCTCCTCTTTTGCCTTCCCATAGAGAAATGCCGATTTAACATCTAACTGATAAACTTTAAAACTTTTCCAAGATGCAAATGCTAGGAAGATTCTGATCGCTTCGAGTCTAGCAACCGGAGCATATACTTCAGGGAAATCTATACCCTCCTGCTGACTGAAACCCTGGACTACGAGTCGAGCTTTGTTACGAATAATAACCCCTCGATCGTCTCTCTTACACTTGAACACCCACTTGGTGTTTATCTTCCTGTGACCATCAGGCAAATCTACCAATTTCGACACTCCCAACTTCTCAAACTGACTTAGCTCCTCTTGCATCGCGTTGACCCAAGAATCTTTAGTTAGTGCTTCCTTGTATGTTTGCGGTTCAATCTGCGAAATAAAACAACTAAGTGAAAACTCAGTTTGTAACGGAGCAACTGTAGAATAAAAACAAGTAAGGCCTTGGTCAATTTGACGTCTAGTACGAACGCCTGATTGTAATTCTCCAACAATCAATTCTTCTGGATGGTATGAAAGAGTTCTCGGCATTACCTCGCCTGGAACATCTACCTCGCCTTCCAAATTTGTGACATTCTGATTTGCACCTTTGGTATATCTTTCTTTTCAAGTTTCTCATAGTAATCCACAGGAACATTCATCTTTACCAGAGTAGTAGAAGACGATTGTTTTTCCTTTTCAGAAACCTTTGGTTTTGTAGAACTTGAATTCTTTTCAACTGATTTTGGTTTCCATGCTTATTGAGGCGAAGCAACCCGTTTGTAAAATTTGTTAGTTTTAGTTACCACATTCTTTACGGATTCAGTTTTGATTTTTGAGTTTTCATTTTTCAAAACTTTCTTCTCAACAACCATTGGAGCTTTGCCTTTTGCATCAGCTTTCCTTTTCTGACTCTCAACACCTTCAGACTTAGGCTTTAAGTTGGTGCACTTTCGTGCAATGTGTCCAACTTTGTTGCACTTAAAGCATGTACGAGTATCAACTACCCGACTTGTACCTTCGGTCTGAGGCTGTGAGGCCTTTTCTTCAAAAAAACTCTTCATTTGATTTTGAAAAAATCTCAGATTCCTGCTCGGAATGAGAACTCGAGCTTTTTACAAATACCTTTTTCTCAACAAACTTCTTGTTTTGAAAATTCCTTCTTTGATAATTCTTACCACCCTTATAACCACCCGACCATTTGTTTTGATTGTTGTTAGAAAAACGCGGTGGTACAATGGGTTTTTTGTAGTAAGCTTTATCTTTTTCAAAATTTAATTGCCTTTTGGAATGTTTCAAACCTTCAATTTCAGACACATCAATCTCAATCAACTTGAACACATTTCTCAATTTATCAACATTCACATTCTCCAAAGGAAAATCACGATCCGAATACAACTTATCAGATCATGCCATCTTGTACATCACAAGATTTGGTTCTTCACTTAAGTTGTTTTTGGATTTTGATTTTGGAATATATTTGTCCAAAAAGCATTCATCATCCTCAGTAATGTCACTTTCAGACTTTAAAACATTTTCAACCATGCTTTTCACAACTTCAGATTGGACACTATCTTCATCAGATGATGTGGTAAATGTGACATCAATCGTGTCTGGAAGCTTAACATCATTTTCTTCTTCATCATTAACCAACCCTGATTGTTTCTTTGAAAAATTGTTTAAAACTGGTGGTGGAACCTGATGAAACCCAATCCCAGTTCCATCCGAATAAACATCTTCGCCTGCTTTGTTCTTCCTAATTGGTTTAGGAACGATATGTTGAAGAACAAAACTTGCGGAGTTGTAACTGTTCAGTTTCAACTGAATGCGTTCATTTTCAATTTTAGCTTCTTGAAACTGAAGCTTCAACTTAGCAATTTCATCCAGTTGTTGATTGATTAGCTCTTCTTTTACCCTAAGAACACCTGACAATTGAAGATTCTCTTTTGTTGTTTTACCATTTCTTTCATCAGAATCTTTTACCGTTCGTTTCAGCTTTTCAAAATTTTATGAAAGTTGACGATTTTCATGAACTAACTTTTCATTTTCTTTCCTAATTCTTTCTACGTCAATTTTATCATTTTCAATTTTCTCAGTTAAATCTTTTAATCTATCATTTGAAGCTTTTAACATTTTGTCACGGTTTAAGATCTGATCTTCAACATCTCTGACCCTTCATGTCAGTTCTTCAACCTTTTTACCATTGAGGTAAGCAAATGTACTACAAACCTTGCAATCTTTCATGCAATTTTTGCAGTCACTCTCAGTTTTAGCTTTCTTACCTGACTCATTGATTGCATCATTCTGACTGACCTTGGTTTTAGACTCAGTGCCAGAACCAGAAACTACCTCTAGCTCTTTCACAACAAGTACTTTGTCAGCCATCTTCTTCAAATTCTCAGCAGTAAACTCTTGTGGCGTATCAATAATCCCATCATCAGTTTTCTTTGTCTGCAACTCCTTCTCTTTTTCTTTTTCTTTTTCTTCAGCTTCTCCTCCTCCCCACCACAATCTCTGATTTGCTTCTTCTTCTTCTGCTGCAATTTGCTGGGTGAGAGTTTCAACATCGACAATATCTGGATCAACAGCAATGTTTCCTTTGGGATCAAGGTAACATTCTCTATCAGCATCCCACCTTTTCACCTTTTTAGCTTCTTTGTATGTACGATAAATTCTACTAATCTTGTTCTGAGCTTGCATCTTTCTGTTGATGTATTTCACTTCTTCTGTTCTAGAGTCTTTGAAAGGAACAATCTTTGTCACAAACGCATAGCCCACTGCGTCTTCTTCTGTTAACACTTCACTCCAATCATATCCCTCATCGTCATGGATAACAGCAAGTGCTCTGGATTTTTCTTTGGGATTTTCTTCTATCTGCTTCATTCTGGGAGATTCAGATTTGTTTTGATGATAGATGGATCTTTTGTAATAATCTTCACGGAACCGATTTGCAGTATCATCAGCATATACATTTCGACATTATCTTTTAAAATGACCTTTTTGTTTACATTTAAAGCACGTGACCTTTGACTTATCAAACCCTAGCTTGGTTGAAGGTCCACCAATAGAATGTCTACCGGTAATCTCCATGAATCTTTGCACTCGTCTGACTGCACTAGCCATACACCACCTGATATCTATCAACTCCATCTCTTATGGGTCGATCTGATCATAATCTTCCTTGGTGAGGTTAGTGTTTCCAATCTTTCCCGCAACAAGACTTTCATATGATTCTAGGACAGATGCTAAAAACACCATTTGCTGCTTTGCGGATTCTTCACTAAAATTTTGAGCATTCTTAAGATCCACAGCAATGTTACATTGAAACAGATTCTTCGGAACTGATTGACTTGGAGTAGTTGATGATGAACCTCCATGATAACCACTGCTTGAACTTTCTTGATTTGACGTGTTAGAACTTTCGGCTGAGAAAGCTGTCTTAGGAGACACAGTCTTCGGGATCATACTACCTCGATAATACAACTCAACATTCTGCTGATATGAGGAATTATTGACTATGTTTGATTTCTTGATCTCCAATTCATGACTCTCCAATCTTTCGATTAACAGATCAACAGTCAGATCCTCCGACTTTACTGTGTTCTTCAGCATCAAAGCAAAATACTTCCAGTCTTTCTCATCAGGCAGTGAGTCAAACAGTTTGTCAACCAATTCTTCTTGAGTGTAAACGATTCCATGTCTTGCAAGTTCCAGCTTCAAATGTCCAAATCTTTCTATCATCTTAGATACAGATTCGTTTTTCAAACATCCAAACAAATCAAATTCTTTTCTTAACAACTTCTTTTTGTTTTTAACTATCTCGGCACTACCCACACATTTCACTCTTAGTTTCTCCCATAGATCTTTTGCATTTGTGTACTCAATCAACGATATTATGTCATCTCTCACAGACTGATGAAGCAATGCAATGCACTTTTGTTCGGCAACAAAACTTTCTACACCATCAGTATCTACTATATTTTCATAATCCGATCTTCCCATATTGAAACCATTTTTCATGCTTTTCCAGCTTGGATACGCAAACGCTTTTAACCACTCTTCAAACCTTTTAGCCCATCTATTGTATTCTTCAATTGCCATCAGTTTGGGAGGTTTGTTGTATGTGCCATATGCACTCTCCACACTCAAAGCATCAGACAGAGTTTTCTTTGCACTTGGAGCATTTTCATTTGTGTTGTTTGATGTATCATCTCCTGTGCTTCCCGTGAAAGCAAAGGCATCACTAAACGGATTCAGAAAATCATCCATCTTCACGTATCTGAAACAATCAACAAACACTTAGAAAAATTTTTGGATTTTATTTAACAACAATCTCAAACGAAATCACTTCACATGAAATGACTTTAAACGAAAATAGATTTCACGTGAAATAAGCTTTTCACACGAAATACCAACTCAAACGAAATCAGAGTTTTCAAACGAAATAGTGATTTCGTTCGAACTAACCAAACGAAATATGATTTCGTGCGAAATTAGCTTGGATTCAAATGAAAATAGCCTCTTTGGAACGAAATAGTAATTTCGTATGAAATTCTTCAAACGAAATCTAATTTCGTACGAAATTAATCAGCAATTTCAAACGAAATTAATCACAGAATGTAATTTCGTGCGAAATTAAGAAGCTATTCCATGCGAAATAATGATGACATCATCATTTCGGCCACCATTTTGTCAAATTGATCCAGATTTTGTTCGAATTTTGGTCCAATTCTTTCAAGGATTCAATAAAACTATGTTTCACGTGTAATGTGTGAAAATTAAGCCATTTTAACCGTAAAATCTCGTTTAAATTTGAAAAGAAGGAGTAGAAGTGATGAAAACAAGCTGAATTGGTATAAACTCTTCTTCCTGAGCTCTGATACCACTTGTTGGATCGTCGTGTGACCATAACTAGTCAATCAGAAGAGTTTTTGATCCATATCAAAGGCGGAATCAATGATATAGACGTGAAACAGCTTAATTCCTCTTAATTATCCTTTTATTAATGATTTCAAAGCAATCCTGATCGTTTGACAAACTGGCAGCACCTCGACTCTGAAATCAAGACCGTTACAAATGAATCAGCAGGTTGGGTATTTATAGGCATGCTATTTCGTACGAAATAGGCAATGCTAATTTCGTACGAAATAACTAAGTGTTATTTCGTGCGAAATAGCATTTCGCTATTTCATGCGAAATTACCCATTAACATCTAAAACCTGTTTTCCGACCTGCTGAGCACTAGTCTATCCTATCTAGATACAAGACTCTATAAAGACGAAGTTAACAGACATCTATGCACCAACAACAGTTGTTTGGTTTGGGTAGCAAACACAACCAAACACATGCAAATGATCGTCTATTGGATGCTAATAAATCGAAAACCCATGTGAGTTGAGAAAACCCAAATAAACCCTATGTAACATTTTTATTTTTTTCTAAAAAAATAGGGAATGTAATATAAATGCACACGGACCTATTTATGAAAAAAATGAAAAAAAAAAAACGCTTATAGTTTTTTTTTAAATGTTGAAAATTTGTATGTTACATTTTTTTGGACATATATATTATGTAACCTGAAATTTTTAACATTTAAAAAAAAAACTACTCGGTGTTATTTTGTGTTTCTTTTTAAAAAATGTTCAAATATATGTATTTTACATTTCCTATTTTTTTTAGAAATGTTTCTTGAGTTTACATGGGTTTTTTACAAAGGTTTTCTGAGTTTTCTCAACTCAAGTGGGTTTTCGATTTATCCTTCCCCTATGTGTATATATATATATATATATATATATATATATATAGGGGTAGGTTAACGTACAAATGTCCTTATCGTACAATACGTACGCTACAATCTCAGCCGTCCGATCATCTTCCCGCACTAAATTCGCATGTTGTTTTTTTGTAACAATTTCGCATGTTGGTTTTTTAACATGCGATTTCATCAAAACTACCACATGCGAAATTGTTACAAAAAAAACAACATGCTATTTCATCAAAATTATCACATGCGATTTTATTTTATAACATGCGAATTCACTATATTGTACGTAATGTACGTTAAGGAATATTGTACAGTACTCTTCGCCTATATATATATATATATATATATATAGGGTTAGGTTAACGTACAAATGCCCTTATTGTACATTACGTACGCGATCATCTCAACCGTCAGATCTTCATCCCACATTGAAAATCGCATGTTGGTTTTTTGTAACAATTTCGCATGTTGGTTTTTTGTAACAATTTCGCATGTTGGTTTTTTAACATGCGATTTCATCAAAATTACCACATGAGAAAATGTTACAAAAAAACAACATGCGATTTCATCAAAATTATCACATGCGAAATTGTTACAAAAAACAAACATGCGATTTCATCAAAATTAATACATGCGATTTCTCTATATTGTACGTAATATACGTTAAAGGATATTGTATTTTACACTTTACCTATATATATATATATATATATATATATAGGGTCAGGATTTAGAGAAAACGAGTGAAAGTGTGAGAACGGTGAGAACGATTATGGATCGTCGGATCAAAACAATCTATGGACTAGATGGCGCGGTGGTGTTTTCGTAAATAACATAAACTTTTTAAAGGGGACGCGCTTCCATAAGGGCAAAAAGGTAATTGTTTATCTACAAAACACATCAAAGTGTGACCGAAACATATATACTTTCCAGAGAAACCTCCCCAAAACCAACGTAAAACGCGCAAACCCTAGAAAACGCGAAACAACAAAAACTATGGCGTCGAAAGATCAAACCAGATCCATAGGCAAAAAACATAGTGAGTTAACTTTGATTTACATTGTGCTAGATTATGCTGCTTTTGGCGTTCTAATTTTAACAATAAATTTGTAGTTTCTACAAGTGTGGAAGGGGAAGGGTCATCTGCTCCAAAACGCCAAAAACCGAACGAGCAACGAAAAAAGACAACAAGAGGACATGGTACATAATGTTACGTTTTGTGATGTAAAAATACACTTTGATACTTTGTTGCCAAAACGCCATAATTTGTATCGTTTGTTTAACAATATATGTCATTTTCTTATTGAAAAAACATATATCATTCGTGTGTTACTAAACGCCACAAACATGTATCCTGTGATAGCTTTGTTACTAAACGCCAAAAAATGTATGGTTTGTGTTATAAAAGCCATTTAACTGTTATTATCTTATTCAACATCTATAATCTATTATTGATTTATAAAACGCCATAAATGTATCATTTTGTTATTAAACGCCATAAAATAAAACGCCAGGAAATCATTTTTTATAGGCGAAGAGAGGTTAAGATTGAGAATAAATGTCCACACTGGAAAGGCCCAAAACGCTAATAAGAGGAAGGCATTAAGTCAGAATGTTGAGGTTGAGGAAGAACCATATCATGAGTTCAGTGGGGCTAGAGTCTTGTCAAGAGTAAAACCTACAAACTTGACTGCTTGGTTTATGAATCTAAACCAAAATCAAAGACATGTAGTACACCAAATGGGGGTTGGTGCTACACTAAGGTTGAAAATAGACACCGTACCGACAATGCTTGGGTACTGGTTGGTTGAAATTACAATGAAAAGACAAACACCCTAAACGTTGGCAACCATACCATACATATGAATGAAGAATTGATAAACTCTTTAACGGGTATACCGAATGGAAGGGTGCCAGTGAACATGAAAAAAAGACCAACAACTAAAGTCCAGGTGGTGGCTGAGTGGAAAGCACAGTTCCAAGGGTTGGGCTGGGTTAACAGACCAAGTGTGAAGGTATACTTTGATAATTTTTTGCCTATGATGCATGGCTTTGGGAGAGACTTCTGCCTAAATTTCCTTGTAGCATTCTTCACTATAATGGGGCATGCAACTAACAATGCAGTCGTCAACAAACAATTCTTGCACAACGTTACACCAAACGTTCAAATAAACCAAACGAACTGGTGTAGATATATCATCCAATGCTTGCAACACGCCAAAACCGCATGGTCTCCAAAAAAGCATTACACAGGGCCACTGCTCATACTTGCGGTAAGAATAAAATTTCCCTATTCATTTGTGTGTCATTAAAACGCCAAAAAATATGTGTCATTTGAAAAATCTATTTTGTTACAGCTTGCCTTGGTGAACAATGCTTGCAATAGGAAAAAAATGGGACTGAAAAGAAGGATACCCAATTGAGTGGGTTACAACAGATACTCTTGACTTGTTTGAGAGTGCAATGGCAAAACGCCTTGTTGGCAATGAAGTAAAAAGGAAAACAAGCAAAAAAGCTAAGGAAGGCAAACCTAAAAAAACAAGAAAAATGCAGGTTGTTGTTGATGATGAAGCTGATGGTGATGATCTTGAGAATGAAGATGAAGATAATGTTCACAACGTCGATGAGCATGCTGATAACGATGATGATGAGTTTGATGATGATGATGGTTTTGATCATGATGATCATTATGATTATGTTGTGCAATACGCCATGCACATCAATGATGAGAATCAGAATCAGAATGAGAATGAAGATATTGATGATGAAGAGGCTTCGCTTCAAAGGATGGTGAATGAGGATAGAGAAAGCCGAGAAATGATGTTTGAAGTTTCTGCATCAGGGAACCATGCTCTTGTCAGAGGAGTAACACAGTATGACAACATTTTTGCTGATGAAGAAGAACTAAACAATGAACCTAAAGAGGTATGTTGTTCAAATAATAAATTTAAAAAAAAAACACAAAACACCATGATCAACAAAATCCTTTTTTTAATATAACAGGAAATGGCTGATAAATTGGATGGGCATACAAAGAATTAGAAGACTGTTACAATAAAATGAGCACATTTTTAAAACAGTCAAAGACTAAATACCCAAACAGCCTCCTGGTACACATTAAATACTCACAATGTATGACATTGTTGGAGAACATCTCAAAATTTGTTGATGAAAACGCCAAAGAAGTACCAGATGAAAGAGAAGAAGGTACACATGAAACTGAGGTTGAAAATGAGGTGGTACTAGGAGGTGAAAATGAAGAAGAAGGGGAAAACGAGATGGCTGTAATAGAAAACGTCATTGAATTGCCAACAGTTCATGAAAACGCCAAAGAATTTGATAATGAAGAAGAAGAGAAGGAGGAGGCGAAAATGAAGAAGAAAGGGAGAAGGAGATGGTTGGAATTGAAAACGCCATTGAAGTGGAAACAGTTGATGAAAACACCATCGAAGTGGAAAGAGTTCATGAAAACGCCATTGAAGTTGAAAATGAAGGAAAAGGAGAAGGAGAAGGAGAAGGAGAAGGAGAAGGAAAAGGAAAAGGGTAAGGATAAGGAAAAGGGGAAGAGGAAGGGGAGTTGGAAGGGAATGGTGAAGGGGATGGAGAAGGAGAAGGAGAAGGGGAAGGAGAAGGAGAAGGGGAAGGAGAAGGGGATACAATAGTAGAAAAAGAAAGGGATATGGCCAGAGAACAAAACGCTTAACCCTCGACCGCTACAACAGCCCCATATATGATGATGATGATGAGGATACTGTATTATCAGATGAAGATATAAACGAAAACAATATTGAGAGATGGAGTTGTGATTTCAAGACACTTAAATATCACATTTCGAGATACAATGGGGAAAAAATTAGTAAAAGGAATATTGCTGAGATTTTGGAGCTGCCGGGACAAGATCTAAAACAAATGATTGATATAAAAAAAGGTCTTGATAATTCAAGGATGGTGGATGAAGTGATTAAAGCAATAAAAAAACATCTGCAACATGCTGAAGAGACCCTAAAAATGCCTGTATTTGATAAGACACCTAACATCCCCACGACAGAAACACAATACAGTTAGGCATTCATCACTGAACTAGAAAAAACTGAAGGGGAGATGGTGAACAAAAGTTTTGACCAACCAGGTGCAGTGTTTGATAAAACGCCATATGAGCAGCCACCATCTACATCTGGGAAAAACCTCTTGAAAACTTTTGAAGAGGAAAAGACACCCAATAAACCCCAAGATGAAAACGCCATCAACACATCACCACCAAACACGCCAAACAGGTTAGATGTGCAGGAGAAAGGTGACGAGGACAACATTCTGGACATCACAAAGCTGATGCAAGAAAATACAATTTTATACCCTGAAGAGCTGCCTAGTGATGAAAAAGCTGATAAAGATGATGAAGATAAAAATATAAAAAAAGACTATGGCTAAAGAGGAGAAGAGAGATAAGACATTGACCAAGGCATGTTTATCACCTTATGTAAGGAGGCAAGTGGTTATACATGAACCAAGGACAAACCCTGAAAATAACCTTTCCACATACATCTTCACTGGACACGGCGATTACGAGTATGTACACTTCTCTCAAAATAAAACGCCAAACTTTCAATTCATAACGTTTAGTTGAATATGCATGTAAAAACGATCAAAACGCCATGTATTATAATAGAATGAGTTTGTATAACTAAAATGCCAAATGATGTTTTTTTTAGGACTGAGTTGTTCAAGATGGGAGAAAAGTTTCTCATGAGGGTGATTTGTGAAATCATGAAACCAAGATTTCAAACACACGTCTCAATTAGTCTATGTTGGGCACATATCCTAAACTATGAAGAAAGATACAAGGCTTCAGAATCACCCCCAAGGTTATTCTGCTCAGAATTACTGCTAGTAACTCTTTTGCTATAGGACATTGTTTTGTTGTTTAAAATGTGGTACTCAATATTAAAGAATCGTCCGGCATACGACAAAACGACAAAAGCAACTTATCGATACAAAGAATTCAACAGAAACATGGAAACTGTTTTAAAAATACACGCTTCAAAGGAGACCAGAAAAATAAAACCATCAAAGATTATGAACTGGTCTTCATGCCAATAATATGGGAAAGACATTTCTATGTTGTCTGTTTCAAACATGAAAGAGTTGATGTATTGGACAACAGGGGTGCAGGGGATGACGTCAGCATCGAAGACAAGTATGTTGGATGGGTGGAAATTTGGTAAGTATCTTAAAAACTTTGTATATAGGAACTATGTTGACAAAATGCCAAACTAATATATGCGAAAAAATGTGAAACTGCAGCACAGTGCTTTTGCAAACTACTTGCGTATTAAAAACACCCAAAGCATAAGATCATGAGCAAGGCGAAGATTGTCAGACAACAGATGGATTGGAGGACAACGTCTAACGTGCTCGACTGTGGGATTTTCGCAATGAGGCATATGGAAATATACATGGGGGATATAGTTGGTTGGAGAAGTTGTTTGGCAAAAGAAGATGCCCCAAATCAACTCTAGCAAAGACAGCTAAATGAACTAAGGGTAAAATACATTGGAAAAATCCTGCTTCATAGCGAAACTGAAAACAGAAAACAATTGACAAAATGTGTAACAACATTCTTGGCTTTAGGGGATAAAAATACGTGAAATGTTTGACAAAACAGACAAGAGAATAGCACAAAGGATGACAGATTTTGTAGATTAGCTTAAACGCCATGGATTGTAAAATTTTAATGTTGACTATTGTGTTTTACTCTTTACATTATTACATCTACATGTTTGGTTGTGTGATTTTCTATCATTTTCGTGCAAATCAATGAAAATGCCATGATTAGAATAATAAACAAATCGTAACCATTTAAAACATAAACAACATTAAAAAAGGGTAAAAAAAAAAACTAAATTAAAACAAGTAGAAAACACAAAAACGCCATATTTGTTGGATATCAATAGAACGCCATTAAAACATAAACGCCATTCGTAAAAAAATACTTTTAAAAAAAACGTCATGTAAAACTAGCATAAAGATGAAAACGCCATTTCTATTTAATGTTTTTTGGGCAACGGAATCATAACGCCATTGTTTAGCTGGAAGTGGACAATGACAATCGTACCCCCGCACATAATTTAGAGTGCTATACCACGTGGCCTGCCAGGATCCGTTCTCACCGTTCTCACACTTTTCACCATTCTCTCCTAATCCCGTACCTATTTATATATATATATATATTTATATATATATATATATATGTGTGAATTATAGGGAGAAATCCCATATGAATTACAAAAACTTTGAAAACTTTACGGATGGACATCATGTTGCCACGTGTTACACTTTTTCGCTGCCACATTTTTACTGACACGTGTAACATTTTCTTACACACTTTTTGTAACAGTGGAGAGAGGATAGAGAATATGTTACATTTTTTTCAATTGTTCACATATTTTGTAACTCTGTAACACCTTTTTATTGTTTTTTACAACGGTTTTTTAGATTATATAAAGTGTATGGATTTTAGAACTTATAATTTACTAAGTTTTTTTATTCTGTAATACGCGTAAAAAACATGTTACATTTTATTTACAAGGGGATTATTGTGTAACAATGCAGCTGTCACACTTTTTTTATGTCAGATGAAAGAGGACAGATGAAAGAGAAAAGTGTGTGTAAAGTTGTTACACTTTGTGTCAGACTATAACATTCTCTGAAAAATTACCTTTTTTGTACACTTTTAATAGCAACCATTGATCACATTAGATTGATGGTGAAGATGAATTTTTATGGATTTCTTTTACTCATGTGGGTTTTCGATTTATCATTTCCATATATGTATATATATATATATATATATATATATATAGGGTTAGTATCTATAGAAAACCCACTTTAATTTAGAAAACCCGGGAAACTCTAACCTCCCGATGTTTTTTTAAAAAAAAAAAAATATACACATGTTATATACATGTTTTTAAGGTATTTGGGATAAAAAAATCAAAAAAGCGCCGAGTAGATATTTTTAAAAAAAATAAACAAGTTTTGGTGTAACACGTGTTACATTCATCTGACATATTTGTAACACGTGTTACACCAAAACTTGTTTATTTTTTTTAAAAATATCTACTCGGCGCTTTTTTGATTTTTTTGGCCCAAATACCTTAAAAACATGTATATAACATGTGTATATTTTTTTTTTTTAAAAACATCGGGAGGTTAGAGTTTCCCGGGTTTTCTAAATTAAAGTGGGTTTTCTATTTATCTTTAGCCTATATATATATATATATATATATATATATCATGTGACATCCCGTACTTTCAGGTTAACTCCGTTAGCCCTTTCTGTTATTTATTATTCGTAACCGCAATAGTTTTAACAGACACGAAGTTAATTTAATTTAACTTTGCAAATAGAGGGACTGGAGAGTCATTTTACAAAGTTATGTTGGTAACTTTCTACCCAAGTTTGGAACTTGGAAAGCTGAGGGACCATTATTGCATTTATTAAAAGTTTGTTTAAAAAATATAATAAAACCTAAACCCTAGCCCCCCCTCCTCTTGAACGTCGACGCTCTCTCCCTCCTCAATCTAGGCGATTTCAAGAAACAAGAAACCCTAATCTTGTTTGTTCTTCTTCTCCGTCTCTAGGCTCTTTGCTTGCTTCCGGTAATCATCTCCTTGATGTTATATTACGTTTATAAGTATGAAACTTGAAGTTCTTGATGTTGTTTAATTCTTGATGCATGAAAACATGATGTCACACGTGTTAAGGTTTGCTAGAATCTTGTATTTTAATGTGTGTTAGGACCGGTTTGACTCCGATACGATTGCTAAACGAAAGTTCGACGTGCAGAATCCGTGAACTATCGAGACCGAAACACACAAGATGTAATATAAACGTGATTCTATTGACAAATCTGATAACGTACAGCACCTGAATCACAAACAATAAACTTTCTCTCTCTAGCTTTCTCTCTCTAGCCTCTAGCTCTCCAAGATGTGAAAATGGCAAAAGTTCTAAACTAGAAGCCCTAGAGATCTATTTATAGGCCAAGGCATTTAATGAGGTTTCCCATTAATTACTGTTATGCCACCTTGCCTTTTTTACTAACTAAACTTAAAATATAACAATGTAACTCTCGTTTTCTTCAGCTTTCTACTACAGACTAAATTGACGGAGGCGATAGACAGATAAATGCACTAACAGACTCCCCCTTGGATATTGCTGTAGTCAATCTGTAGTCAAGCTCGTAGCGACTTTTCTTTCTCTTTCTCTCTTTGAATCTTCTCGAACAGAATCCCGGTGGATCTGTCTTCAGTTTCAGCTTTTCCTCATTTCTTCATCAGGCTCCCCCTTTCGTCAAGCTTCCGTGCTTTGAGATCGACACCTTGCTTTCCGTATACAAGCTCCCCCTTGCTTTGAGCTCATCTTCAGACTCCCCCTTAGACTCAGCTTCCGGGATCGTAGTCTGGACTATCATCTGCAATTTCTCAAACATTTATAAGTAACAGCATGTTGAATTTTCAATCAATCTCTAATCCACTCCCCCTATCAACAAACTGTATAGATTTAGCAGTATTAAAGAATCCAACTCCCTCACAGTTTATCATCCAAGTTCAAGTTAATGACCTTGGAGATATCACAAACTGTTTTTGAATTTTTGATCTTAAATCAAGTTTCAATTTAATGAACTTGTTTTATTTTCAGAAACACAATCAACTTACTTAGATTTTGAAACTCAGCACTCAGACATCAGTTGTCGAAAATAAAGTAGAATAAAAAATCTTTTTGTATTTTCTGAAAATATAAAGCAATAACGAAATATGTACAAACATATTTACAGACAATATTTTTGTTTGAGTATGCATCAGAGAATCATATCAGTTTTTGACAAGTCACAAGTACCGTTGAGCTTAGTTTTCACATTAAGTATTAAACAATTCACTTAGATTGTCGATATACTGATCCACTTAAATTTTCACACAAATTTCAACTGATTCAGGATACGAATTAGGTGAATTAAGAACTTAAACTCATTCATGTGTCCCACCTCTTGAATATACTCCCGTATCCAGATCCCAATATTCAGTCTTACAGGTAATTATAACACAAATGATATCTGTAAGGGGTTAATAAATTATGAAGAATCATGAGAGCTCAGGTCAGAACCATCGTTCAGCAGAGAGATCATGACTCAACTTGTGGGTGTGTCCCCTTTAGAGGATCTTTTTTTTACAACAGCATTGCTAAGCAATTTTATTGTCTTATCGTATATGCTGAGGGTTTATGCTATGTTTCAAGCATTTGTGGAAAGTATTATTCGAGGACTAGGTCAGAACTACCGTTCAGCAGAAGTCCTGGAATAATACCCCAGACATCATTGAGTATAAAAACCTGTATATCAGAATACAAGACCTTTCAAACAAGATTTCAGGGGTTACCTATATATCCAAGTAGTGTTCCCCACGAAATAAGCAAGTATTTGAATTTAGGTTTATATCCCGAAAAAGTTTACTAAATGTATAAAAACCTACCGACACATCCACGGTGAGATCGTTTAACACATTTAAACTTTCCATTTCTTTAGCGTACTGTAACCGTCTACTGATGTACTATCATTTCCTCTTTTTACACAAAAACTCAAATTTTTGAATTTTATCATGTCTTTTACTTTTTCAAATTTTCAAATGTTTTTGTATTTTCTAATGACAATTTTTCTCCCCCTAAAATGCAAAACCATTTTAAAAAATTTGACAGCCAATACTGATAGCTTTGTCTCGCCATCCATTTTCTGCTTCAAGTGCTCTGGTTTGCAGAAAATATAACGTACCCCCATGATTTACAACACATTGATCTTAACAGTTTGAAAACCGTTTTTCAATCTGATGAAAGTAATCATGTTTGTTCAGCCGTGAGGGTTTCGGCATATTCAATCAACATACATTCAAACAAAATTAAAAACAACATATTTTTGGTTTTTCAAAGTTTAACAAACTAAAAACATATTTTTGATTTTTCAAATTTTTAGGGTTTTGAAAATATTGTTTATTTATGTACAGAAAACATATAAACTTCCTGTTTCAACCAACACAGGATCCAGCAGCCTCCTCTCCTCGTTGTGTCAGGCTGCTCCAACCTCCATTCTTACAATCTTCGAATTTGTTGAGCACCTGCACAAACAAACTACTCAATTACTTGAACAATTTAGCCCAGGTCTGTTGAACCTTAGGCATTTCAACACAATAATTTTCATTCAATGCTGGAAATTCTTTGTCATTTTTCACAAAAACTTTCTCAATTTTAACTTCAACTTTCTCATCTTTTACCAAGTCAACATGTTTCTTAACACTCCATGTTTGACCTTTTGGTGTTCCTCGTTTGTAAAAATGTGAAACTTTTTGAACATTTTGATTTTGAACAACGACTTTTGGTTTCCAAAACTCTTGAGGTTTTGTCATATCAACTGTGGTTTTCCAACTCTGTGTTGTTCTAAATCTGGGTATGTGAGAATTCCAGATCTGTCTAGAATCAAACCTGTTCGGGTCTGATTTCCAGTTTTGATTCGAAGCAAACTTGTGTGTGTTGTACCTCCAAGTTTGTTTTGAGTCAAATCTGATTGACCTTTGTCTCACATTCTCAAATTTTTGTTTCTCAGCATCAATCTTCTTTTGATCAACATCCACAGGTGTTGGATTAGGACACTTGCGTGCAAGATGTCCTTTTTGATCACATTTGAAACATGTTCTCATGGACACATCTTTGACCTGTGGTTGTTGCTTTTGCTTTTTAGCAAAGAATTCATCATTAGACTGTTTCATTTTGAATTCTTTTTCTTTTTCTAAACTACCTCCTTGAACAAAACTCATTTTTGTCTGAAAATTCGGCATTTCATTGTTGTTTCGATGTTGTTTCTTCTTATAACCCAACCCAGCCTTCATGTTCTTCTTTTTGAAACCAGGTTTGTTATACGAACCTCTATGACTCTTACCGACAAACTTTGAAATCTCAGACTTCTCAATCTCAACCATTTTGAAAACTTTGTCAACCTTTTCTGAAATCACATTCTGAATCGGGAATACAACATCTAAAAATAATTTGTCCGATCCAATCATGGTATAAACCAATCCTTTTGAATCATCATTCAAACTTTCCTCTGATTTTGTATTTTTCAGATAATCAGCATGAAGATTTCCTTCATCTTCATCCTGTGATTCAGATTTACCTGTATCAACCGACTCTTCTTTCAACACACTTTCAACGACTTTACCTACCACCTCTGAATCATGAGAATCATCAGATTTGGAATAGGTTATGTCAATGTTGTCTGGCAATTTGTCTACCATGTTGAAAGCTTTTTCGACCTTTTCTTCATCATAAAATGCAAATTTTCCCGGTGGTGGAACTTGATGAAACTCTGAACCAATACCTTTCTTGTTCTGCTCAGACTCACCCTCACCCGGTTTTACATTGAAAATTCGTTCAAGCACATATGACGACACGTGGTAACTCTTTAACTTGTTGTTATCCTGTTCTAAATCAGCAATCTGTCGCTTCAATTTAGCTACATCCTCAATATAGGAATTAACAACATCTTGTTTTATAGCATACATTCGTTTAAGCTCTTTAGTTGTTTCAGACATATAATTCATTCTTGATTGAGCATATTTCATTTCGTCTTTCACTTTTTCATATGACTCTTTTATAATGTGATATGATAATTTCATTGAGTCATATTCCTTTTTCATTTCTTGACAAGCAATTTCCTTTTGTTCACATTCATTTGTCATTTCCAAAACATTTTCTTTCAAAACTTCATTTTCTTTCTCTAATTTGTCACATTTTTCTGAAAGTTTTTCATCATTTTCTTTAAAAACTTTTTCTTTTTCTAGCATTTCTTTGCATTTTTCTTTGAAAATATTTTCTATTTTTGTGAACTCAAGATCTCTTGTTCTAAATTGCTCATCTTTTTCAGTACAAGCTCTGCACGGTTCCATGCATTTCTTGCACTGATCTATCAATTTCAAGTTTTCAGAATCAGAATTTACCTCAGTGATTGGCACTTCGGTGTTTTCAGCAACCTCTGTCTGTTTCAGATCATCATCATCTTGCTTCTTTTCAACACTTGCTTCATCACCAGCATCACCAACTTCCAAATTCTCATTCTTTTCTTCTTTCTCTTCTTTCTTCACCTCTTCTTTCACAACAACTTCTTCACTTTTGATTTCCTTCACAGCTTCAACTTCAACAGTTTCTGTGTTAACCTCTTCAGCAACTTTCTTCAGATTGTTCACCATTTCTTCAACATTCTTCTTCATTCTCTCTTCATCCCTTTTTCTCAGACACGATAACATGGCATATCTAATATCCTTTTCATATTGCTTAGCATATTTGTCATCTTTCAATACTCTTCTATAGTATTCAGCTCTTAACGGGACAGCAAGAAGAACATCATCGAAGATTATGTCTTTCTTGGGAACAACTGGTTCTCCTTCTCTGTTATAGTAGCATTCTCTCTTTTTATCCCATCGTTTGCTACCAACAGCCATCTCATACTCCTCCTGCATATCATCCATTCTGTTGTAGACCACATTTCTTTCTCTGTAAGTCTTCTCACTTAAAATCTCTTCCCGAGTTTTCTCTTTGATCTCAACTTTTTCTTCATGGATTTCAGTAGTGTCTTTGTCTTTGTTTTCATCTTGAATCTCAGCAACAAAAACAAACTTTCTTTCTTCTGTCATAGCTCTCCCGTGAGCTGTTTTACGAACATTTTCTAAGCGATCTTCTTCTGGACAAACTGTGCTCCAATCAAATCCTTCATCAGGATAGATTACTGCATATGCTCTTGATTTTTCTCTCGGCTTATCTTCAATCAACTTTGGTTCTTCTCTGCTTCGATGGTAAATCGCCTTTCGATAATAATCATCGTTGAAAGGACGTTCACTTCCTTCACCAACTTCAGAGTTTCTGCATTCTCTTTTGAAATGACCCTTTTGTTTGCATTTGAAGCAGGTCACTTTGGATTTGTCGAATCCAAGCTTTGTTGAAGCACCTCCAAGAGATTGTTTCCCGGTAATCTCCATGTACCTCTGAGCTCTTCGAATACAACTAGCTAAACACCAACGGATGTCAATGAGCTCCATCTCTTCCGGATCAATCTGGTCGTAGTCTTCTTTGGTCAATTCGGAATTTCCAATTTTTCCAGCTACAAGACCTTCATATGACTCCAAAACAGATGCAAGGAAACTCATTTGCTGCTTCGCTGCATTGATGCTCATTGCAGGAGAATTCTTCAGTTTAAGAGCAATGTTGCACAGAATTTCTTCAGAATCATCAGAATTTGTCTTTGAAGATGAATGATATCCAGAATGATGACTTGTTGACGTTGTTTGTGGTTCTTTCATCTTTTCACCACTAAATGCTGTTTTTGGTGAACCAACGCCTTTATCAGAAAGCACACTGCTTTTGTAGTACAAGCCAACGTTCTGTTGATGTGAAGAATCAATCATCTTGTTTTGCTTTTGTAGCTCCAGATCATGACTTTCAATCTTTTCAAACAAAGCATCAAGAGTAATATTATCATACACAGCATCATTTTTCAAAATAAAAACAAACGTTTGCCACTGATCAGCTCGTGGTAACGCTTCAATCACTTTGTCTATCAATTCCTCTCTTGTTTTGTTTATCTCTAATCTTTCCAATTCAATTTTTAGATGACAGAATCTCTCAATCATTTGCCTCACTGACTCTCCTTTTATGTTATCAAACAGATCAAATTCTTTCTTTAATAAAGCGATTTTGTTCTTTTTAATCTGTTTACCCCCTTCAGCTTTAACACGTAAAGCTTCCCAAACAGACTTAGATGACCCGTCATGAGTTAGTAAAGCAAAGATATCATTTCTGATTGCGGACTGGATCAATGCTATCATTCTCTGTTCAGCTCCAAATTCTGCTTTATCTTCTCTAGTAAATTTCTTGAATACAAGATCTTCGCCTTTATCGTCTTTTGGTTTTTCATACCCATATTCCAAGCAAAACCAACTTTCATGAGCATACGCCTTTGCCCAGTTGATGAAGCGTTCTTTCCACCAGGTATAATCCTCAATGCTATCAAGAGCTGGAGGTTTTGAATTTGTTCCATAGAAGTTATCATGCTTGATGTTTTCATTTAGCGCCTTCGTGATGGTTTTTGGTGTAACATTTGTAGCCTCAGATGATTCGGTTGCGAATGCGTTGTAAAACGTATTGAAGAATTCCTCAGCCATAATGCAAACCTGAATCACAAACAAACAAACACAATCAGTATACACAGTAATATCCTGAAACAGACTGATACACAGTTGACGTGAAATAATTTCGACACAAAATTTCACTTTGTTGAACAGTTGAAGCGAAATCAACTGTTGACCAGTTTGAAGCGAAATCAACTATTGACCACTTAAAGCGAAATCAACTGTTGATAGACTTTCAAGCGAAATCCCAAGTTGAACAGTCTTGAAGCGAAACCTAGACTTAACAGACTTTCAAGCGAAATCTAGATTTAACAGACTTTCAAGCGAAATCCCAAGTTGAACAGTCTTGAAGCGAAACCTAGACTTAACAGACTTTCAAGCGAAATCCCGAGTAAATCAGTTCTGAAGCGAAATCAAGTGTTAAATCTTCAAGCGAAATCTCAATATAATCAGTTGAAGCGAAATCTGATATTATTCTGTTCAAGCGAAATCTCAAATGATCAGTTCTTGAAGCGAAATCATCAGCTTTACTCAAGCGAACTCTAACTGATTAAGGATTTCGCTTGAATTTCAAGCGAAACCTTGCTGTAATCTTGCTGTTTCAAGCGACACCCTGCTGAATGTTACGAGATCGGACAGAAAACTTTGAAATTCTCCTAAACAACAACGAATTTGAATCTGAAACTTGGTAGGATTGTTTATCAACTATTTTCGCACATCATACTAAAATATCAGCTGATTCGGACCATGAAATCACGTTCAATTTGTCGAAAATTCATAGAAAACGTGAAAGAAAGAGTAGATGAAGAAGAAAAAGTGCAATTCAGATCTGAAAACGTTGTAATCTGGTACGAATCTTGTTGTTTGAACAAAGCAATCGAGCTCCTGCTCTGATACCACTTGTTAGGACCGGTTTGACTCCTATACGATTGCTAAACGAAAGTTCGACGTGCGGAATCCGTGAACTATCGAGACCGAAACACACAAGATGTAATATAAACGTGATTCTATTGACAAATCTGATAACGTACAGCACCTGAATCACAAACAATAAACTTTCTCTCTCTAGCTTTCTCTCTCTAGCCTCTAGCTCTCCAAGATGTGAAAATGGCAAAAGTTCTAAACTAGAAGCCCTAGAGATCTATTTATAGGCCAAGGCATTTAATGAGGTTTCCCATTAATTACTGTTATGCCACCTTGCCTTTTTTACTAACTAAACTTAAAATATAACAATGTAACTCTCGTTTTCTTCAGCTTTCTACTACAGACTAAATTGACGGAGGCGATAGACAGATAAATGCACTAACAATGTGTAGATGATGATACTTGTTAGTTAGTAACTCTATGATCATGTATGCATGCTAGGGTTTTGGTTATGCATGATCTTGATAATGAAACTTGATGCTAAATTCATGTATGTGATGTTGTTGAGGTTTTTGACTGCTGAAAATAGTGTTATAATGTCATAAACATATTTTAACTGAAAGCTGAATTCAAACAGAACCTGATAAGAATTTACAGCCGACTTGTACTGACTGTAACACGAGCAAAACTTGACAAAAATGTGTGTTTCTTGAGTGTAAAATGTAATTCCAGAAAATAGCTTTCAAACCCCACTGGAATCATAATTTTTCGATGAGTTTTGATATTTTAATTGAATTTTTCCGTGTCAAAGGTGCAGGCTGCGTTTTTCAACAAAATTTGCAGTCTATTACGAATGTCATAACTTGATCTGTGTTTAGAGTTAATATGTGAAATATATGTAGTAGATAATTCTAGGAGATCCACAAATTCTCCAACTGGAATTTCGTTATTTTAAATAATTTTTACCTTAAACTGTCGCCAGAAAGTGACGACTCAGAGTTATGTGTACTATTTGATTTTTCATGAATTTTATGTAAACAATTAAGCTCTAAAAATTTTACATGAGGACAAGTGGACCATTTATCATGTTACAAAAACTAGTAGTAAAACCCGTGTGTAAACACGGGTGGTTTTTAGAAAACCATGCATAATACATTTTAATAGAAATTATAGATACGTGTTTAGATATTGTACCAAAACTTGTTATCTATTATAGATAATAGACAACTATAAACATAGATCATCGGTTAATATATCAGTTACATACGACTATTTCCATTGTCCTATCCAAAAAAGGAGTACCCACCCATTGACAATGTAACCTGTTTATAGTACATAATTACGTATAAAACATGTCTAAGAAGCTAAATTAGTACCACCAAGGAACCAAATCTACAATCACAAACAACATCACATCAAACATCGTTTATAAACCTCCAATCAACACAACACTCATGAAGAGGGATTTCTCTTTGTCACGAAATGCACAACTTTAGTTAGCTTCAGCAACTGAGTAGACTTGTAAAATTCAAACGAAAGTTCGGAGTTCTAAACGGGTAGTACAGTGAATTGAATTTTGTGTATCTATGTGTTGCTTGTGTTATCATAGGATGTTAATACTTGTTTAGCACCTACACTAATGTCGTTTAACATGTTCTATGTTATGATGTAGGTCCCTATTGTGTGGATCGTAACGAGATTGACAATCGATCAAGAGTGCGGAGTCCCCTTGATAGATCAAATAAAATATAGAAAATAAGAATAGATGAAGAACACAAAGCAGAATACTTTCTATCCGATCTTCTATGATTATTAAACACAAGGTTTACAATCATTCAAGATCACATGAGATCTCTCAGCCACTCTCCATAGATCTCTCACTCAGTTTCACAGCCACTCTCTGTGTCACTAAAACTCTCTGACCATCATCACTCAAAACCCTAATGCACAACATGTTTATATACTCCAGGTGAATGCATTATGTCTATTGCTTCCGTCAATCATGTTTATAGTTGTCAGTGTATCGAGTCGTACTTGATTGTATAGGATTGTATGATAGAAAAGACGGGGTTTTAATGATAGTACCCATTCGTATGAATGGCCATTTCATATGAAAGGGACTGCCTAGTCGTCCCAGTCACACACGTACGAAGTGGTCACTCTCATTCCAGATGGTTCATGCGAATGGGGCGCGCCTATAAATAGGGGTTCAGGTCTTGTCATTTGTAATACTTTGGACTTGAGAGGGGAAACTCTGTCCATTTGGTTTCGTGGTTCTGCAACTTCAAATCATCAATAGAAACTAGTTTAATTAGCTTATTCTTGTTCTTGTTCAAGTCATCTTCATACTCGGATTCCCACGAGATATGAAGACGTATTAGCCGGTCAGAGCATTTGGAGCACCGAAACGGTCCTCACAAGTGGTATCAGAGCTGGTAAAAATGTGGTTGAAAATGTTTTTAAAGATGAAAATGAAAATGATTCCACCAAAAGTGAGATTTCCAAATCACAAGATGAAGAGAGTTTTCACAAAAGTTATTTGAAAAATTTAAAATCTGAATCTGATTAAAAAATGAATGATGATCCAATATTATTGGCATATCACATGGTTAGATCTGATAAATTGTTTTCAGATGTTTAATTTTCTATTCAAAATGTGATTATGGAAAAGATTGAGAAAGTGTTCAAATTGGTGGAAATTGAGTTATCTGAAGTTGAGAATCTTGTCGGAAAAGCATGAAATTTGAAAGGAGAAAAATCTTTTTATAACATATCACAAAATTCGCAATATGAAATTTGAAAGGAGAAAAATCTTTTTATAACATATCAAAATTGGAAACAAAAGGATGAATCGTCAAAAAGAAACATTCAAAGTGACTCAAGGTTTTATTTAAAGAATGTTTCAAATGGACAAACTTGGGTGGTGAAACAGAAAGTTACTTTTGTTGATGAAAAGAGGAAACTTGATTCAACAAGGAAGGTTGAAGTCAAGAAACAAGAAATTTTTGTGAAAAATGAAAAACATTTTCCAAAATTGAATGAATAATATTGTGTCAAAATACCCAAGATCAAGCAGACCTGGGTTGCATTGTTCAAGTGATTGAGTTGATGTTTGTGCAGGTGTTCTGGAGGACAATTAAAGTCCAGCATAGTCAATGGAACAGCCTGGTACATGAGGAGAAATCCTGTGTCAGAAAACAGGAAGTGATTGGTTTTAATTGAAAATTTTTAAATTTTGAAAATTAAAAAGGATTACGCCGAACTCTCACGGTTGAACAAACAAAACATGATAAAAGAAGAATTGAAAATAGTTTCAAAATGTAAATTATCAATGTTTTGTGATCATGAGGGGTGAAAAATAATCAATCTACTACGTGTGAAGCAGAAATGGATGGCGAGGTGAAGCTATTCACATTGGGTTGTCAAATTTTCTTGAAAATGTTTTAGAATTTTAGGGGGAGTATATAGTTTTAAAATTTGAAAAATTCAAAAACATTTGAAAATTTGAAAAAGTATAAAAACATGAAAAAGTCAAAATAGTTAGTGTAAATAGAGGAAATGATAGTACATCAGTAGACAATCACGGCATGCTAAAGAAATGGAAAGTTAAAAAGTGATAAACGGTCTCACTGATAATATGCCGGTAGGTTTTTACACACTCAGTAAATTGAGTTCGAGATATAAACCTAAATCAATAATTTTCTTAATTCATGGGGAACATCTCTCGGATATATGGACTTAGTACTCCGAAATTTTGTTTGAGAGATTTTCTGATTCTGAGATATTAGGTCTTTATACTTACTGATATCTGGGGTATTATATAAGATCTTCTGATTTTGTGTCAGCAATGGCCTAGATCTTGTAGAATACTTTCGCGCTTAAACCCCAAACAATGCATAAAAATTAAGAATATCGAAAGATGTATATGTTGGACTCTGTATGCCCAAGACACATATTAAATTGATGTGGCTAGTACATTATGATCCAAGTCAGGTTATACCCAATAACAAGCTAGACAAACACTTATAATATTTATTTATGATATGATCAAACAAATAAATATTAACACTTAGAATATTTAGAAATTGGTTTTCTAAATAATTGCACTTGAGAAATTAATAAATTATATGGATAATTTATTTTGAGAGAATATTTTATTTTGTTATTTAATGGGTTAAATAACATTTTAAAAGGTTGTGAGATACTGCATAAAGTCTTGTAACATGGTATGTTATATTTTGTAAAAGTTATAAAATATATATATACAAGACTTGATTTTAAAAGAAATTTGAAAATTTTAGGTGGAGAAGCCATGATTGGGCCGCCCCCTTTTGTTCTTCCCTGAGGGATCTCCACCAATAAAATTGCATGCAAGATCTTGTACAAATCATAACTTGATTTGGTTATTATAATAACCTTCTCACACACATTAGTTACTAGAATTACAAGTGCAAAAAAAAAAAAAAAAAAAAACTCCATAACCTTCTCTAAAAATCGGCCAAGAGAAGGTTTCCAAGGGGATTTCAAGTTTAATTTTAAGTGTAGAAATCCTAGAAAAATTAAGGTGTTTGTTTGAAGGCTTGGGTATACAAGCTTGATGTTTTCTACTTTGAAGATTTCCATTCAAGAATATCATCCGCTTCATATCTTTTACGCTTGGAAGCTAGTATTCTTATAACACCATATGGTTGTGTTTTTTATAGCATGCATGTTCGTATATGGATCTGGGTTATTGGGATTTGCATATAAAAAAGTTTTATATCTTGTAAAGTAATATGTTTTAAATAAACTTTTCCGCTGCGTTTTGATCTTATATGGATAAAATCACTTTGATAAACGTGTGAAAAACCCAACAATGGCATCTAGAGCCGCTTATATGAGTGCATGCTTCATAGGATTTAAAATTTTCGCGTTTCGGGTTTGGTTAAAACCCTATGGCCGAAATTTTAGACATGGTTCTCCCTTTTTTTTAAGATTATTTTCTTACATGCATAAAAGTATCTTGAAAAATTATGTCATTTGGATGATTGTTTTGTTTGGACAAAAACCCACTTTTTTGGTTTTTTCATTCTTGGCCAAAAAATGGGTTGTAAAAAGGGGAACCATTTTTGTTCTTGAATAATATGCATATGTGGATGTATATTTTGGTGTTCATAACCTAGCCATGACCTTGTGTTTGAATATATTGAATGTTTGTGTTTGTGATTTATATTTAATTATTTCAATGGGTTGTAATGATTAATGTCTTTGTTCTTCCATTTGTAAAAATATGTAATTTATATATTTTCATTTGGTATGTAAGTAAATAGATTAGTTACATTTTATTTTACTAAAAAATGTACTAGGATACTTTATTGTAAAAGAAGATGCACACAAAAATGCGTTTTTGGTATAGGCCAATTTTGGGCCTAAATGACTTCATAGTTCTTAACGGGATTTTAGTCCAATAACCAAAACACATTTTCAAAGCCCAAAGGAGTTTGGAGCTGAATTTAAAGACATTTTGGAAGCCCAAAGAAGGTGGAGAAATCACAACACAAAAGGAAGACTTGAAGCATTTGGATGCGGGATCATGTGGGAGTTCAACGACACATTACTTGTGTCAATATTCACCCCTTAGGAAGGACCTTTTGGCACACTTGTTTAAGCTAACAAGTGTTGTAAAAAATAGTTGGCTATGGTTATGCACCTATTGATATGTGTGTTGTGCTTGTGTGGTTGCTTATTTATGTTGTTTGGATGATATGTCGATATGCATGCTTAACAAACTAATAATCCACAACAAGCTTAAAATTGGTTCTTAACAACATCATTAAAGTGGTTAATAAAAGATTTTTTATTAAAAGTTAATGATTTTTATAATAAAATGGGTTTTATTAAAAAGAACCATGAAAATTGGTTTTCACTAAGGTACCGAGGATTTGAATGCATGCAAATGTATGTTACATAAAGTTTTCTAAACTAGAATTTTGAAAACTCAAAACCCCTTTTATAAAACAAGTCAAACACCATCCTTTTATACAACACTCGAATCACTTGGGAACTCTTTTGTGGGATAAAGGTCACCTAACCACATTTGAGGGAACTTGTGTGTTTGAGGTGGGGTTACCATGTTTGTGGGATAAAGGTCACCTAACCACTTATATGTGTAAACTCACATGTGTGTGTAAGTTGGATGACTTGATTTGGAAACCAAGTGCTTAGGGTCACCGAAGCATGGCGTACAAATGTGTGGATGGGATTAAACATGCCAACTAAACATAAAGATGTTTAACCGATCCCATATGGCTAGAAATTGCAAAGGGTTGCAATTGTCAAACGTTGACTACCTTGTTAATTTAAATAATGGGATAAAGGTTACCTAACCAATATTTAAATGTAACATTGGATTCTGGATTTAATTATTAATTGTCTATGAGACATAAAAGGGTATTAATGATTAAATATAATAATATCGAAAATACTAAAATTGAACCTTGTTAAATTTTGTAGATAACCGCTAACAATTACCCAAACCGTCCGTAACCTATCACTAAGAACAATTCTTGAAAAGGATCGTCTCACTTATAACACTTCATGGATTGGTATCGAAACTTGAGAATCGTTCTCAAGCAGGAGAAGAAATCCTATGTGTTAAACGATCCTATTCCCGATGAACATCTTATGGAAGATGAGAATGCCTATAATGATTGGATTAAGAATACCATGGATTCTATGCAAGCCTCTTGCCTCATATTGGGAACTATGATTCCCGAGATTTAAAAGGATTTTGAACATCATGGGCGTATGACATGATACCCAATTGAAGGAAATGTTCCTACAACAAGCAAGGGTAGAACGCTTCGAAACGGTTCGGGCACCTCGTGCATGTCGAATAGAGGAAACCTAATCGGTCTTATCTTATATCCTTAAGATGAAAAGCCACATTGATCACCTCGAAAGGCTCGATATGGGTAAAGGGGCTTTACCCGTTTAAACGATCAATGAGGGTGGCAAAAAGAAAGGGAATCACCCCCAATCCAAGGCAAATGTTGCAAATTGTCACACCCCGACCGCGTATAACATGCAATCGTGGCGGAAACGTCGGGGAGTGTTGTAACAAAATTATTGTTTCACAACCATGGTAATTAAAGTTATGTTTTATTTATCAAACAAGAGAGTTTACATTGTCTTAACCTGACTGAAACAAAGAGAAACAAGAGTACATAACATTATTAAACTAGTTCTAGCTTCGTTTTAATGTCACTAAGGCACAGGTCTGCCTAAGTGTATCTCGATCATCCTATGCAACAGCTCCTGAAACACATGTGAAAATAGGTACGTCAGCATAAAAATGCCTGTGAGATACATAGGTTTTTGTTAAAATGGGATTCATGACTTAAGTTTAAAGAAATGTTTGATAAAAGTTAGTCATGAATCTTGTTAAGTGTTTTCTTTTATAAATCATATGAAAATGTGATAAGGAATCAGATTATATAAAAGAAAGGTGTATGGTTAGTTAAATAACCAAGTAAAATGAGTTGTATAAAATAAACTTTTTGTAAAACAATGTCTTGTGAAAATATGTTATTTATGTAATATGTATTGTGTCTAAATTGAAATGATTTAAATAACGCTACGATATGTAATATCATAAAAGCACTTATATATAGGAAGTACCAGCGACGTATCCACCATGCTTTTATCATATTACATATGCCTCGTTACTTAAATCACTTACCCAAACAAACCACCAAATTGTCTTGTTTTAATCAATTGTCAAATGTTTATGTGTAAATAGTTGTCTATTGTCAAAATGTAAATCATGTAATGTAAATGTTTATGTCAAATGTAAACCATGTAATGTGTAAACTAATGTCAAATGTTTATGTCAAATGTAAATCATGTAATGTGTATCCAAATGTCATGTATGGCAAGTGAAATATATCAACTAAACCATAGGTAAAATGCACAAAACAAGGTATTGAAGTAAAACACTGTTTAAATCAAAGTTATGTTTTGTGAAATAAATGCATGTTTTACTGATACAAACATCTATGCTATATTGTGAAAATGCATACATTCAAGCCTTGAGACTGTGGTGACAAACCCTTAAACAAATTAAAGGTTTATCTGAGTTATGTGTATCGAATTTGGTCATTCCTTCCATCCAAACAAACCTAGGATTTCAGGAACGGGAGTTGTCAATTCCTATGGTACCACTACCTACTAACGAACGACGTATCTAATGTTAATGAATGTATTTTTGTCCCATTTAAACAAACCAAATGTCATACCAAAAATTTAAGCATGTGATGTAAAACAAATGTACTAAGTATGCAACAATGGACATACATAGCATGTGATGTAAAACAATTGTACTAAGTATGAAACAATGGACATACATAGCATGTGATGTAAAGCAAATGTACTAAGTATGCACTAAATGGCATACATAGTAAAAACATAATGAAATCATGTACTATTAGTGTACTAATGAACATAGCAAGCATATGATATGAAAACATGGAAAGCACGAAAGTAACAAGTAGGCACATGTGTTTCACCCCAAAATGTTTGAAAAACAGTAAAAGTGGGGTTTATGTACTCACTTGAGATTGCTCAATAGTCTTTAGATAACCACCAAGCAATGCTAGAAAGATCACGGAATCAAACGGCACCTAATATAGGTAACTATGTTAATAAACGTACCTAAATCGGAGGATCGGATAGAATGTGGTTTCGTAAACCAAATGAGTATACGAACTCATGTAATATGGTTTAACAAAGCCTAAATTCTAAAACGGAACCTATCCTAAGTGCTTACGACCCATTACGACTCGTTTAGGTAGCTTACGCTACTTTAACGCGTCGTTCGCGTAAAACGCGTTCGGACATCCTAACTAGTCCTATGATAAGTAAAATATGCCTTAACATGTCTAACATTATTTCCTAATCAGTTTAGATGTCAAAATTTATGTTACATATGCTTAAAATGAATTTTGGCGTAAAAAGGGCATTTTGGTCATTTTCCTAAGGCATATAAACTACCTATCATACAACTAACTAAACAAAGTGACCATAAGGTATAACCTCGGAAGGTTTTTTCCTATACAACTATGGTCACCTAATGTGTTTGGTCGGATCCTAATGATCGACCAAACGGGTCGGGTTCGAAAGTCTAAGCGGTTGTTTAAACCGCTTATCTTACGACCCTATATAAGCACTAAACCTAAAGTGACGAGCTAAAATATGCTAAAACATGTTTAACGAAGTTTGAAAACAGGTTTGATATCAAAACAAACGGTTTTGATACCCAAGAATAGTTTGGTTACAAAATACGCATAAACGCGCATTTTGACCGAAACTATAACTCGCCACTATGCCTAAATAACGTGGTAATCAGTAGGTATAGTCACAAGGGACTATAACCATCGTGATTACGCTCACGTTACGAAGTTCAAACAAACTTCGTGTTGACCATAAACTGGTCAAAGCAGAAAGTCAAACACAGTTTGACTTTCACGCTTAAAATGCGTAAAAGAACGAAAGAATACTTACAACGGGTCCAAGAATGGAAGTTTTGATCTTAGAATTTCTCAGGTATGAAGGTTTTATCCTTCAACTTAGAGAAAATCTGATCAAAAGTGTGAGTTGGGAGCAAATGGGGTTGGGTTTATATAGATTTCGTAGAACCGTTAGGATCGTTTCTTGAAACCCGAGCTTCGATCTGAGCCTTACACTTGCACCCACTGATTTTCAATACCATGGGAGCCCCTAAACAAGAACATAGAATCAAAGAAACCAGGTGCAAAACAACTGAACAGTTAGATCTTTGCTGGAAACCAGTTTCTGATATCTTGCAAAGGCTTACGGACCATATGGTATAGTGCTTACGGTCCGTATGCAGTCTGCAGGTCAGCAACTTTCAAAAAAAGTCAGTTTTGGTCCCTGTGTGCGTATTGTCGTGTTTTGGCACTTCTAACACCCGTCAAACCCATTTTTAAGCTTCATAAGGATGTTAAAGCATAGGGAACTTGAAATATGCTAAGAAATGTTACGGATGTTGGTTCGTTTGGTCGTACGGTTGCATTGTTCGGTTAATTACGACAGAAGTCGTAACGGACGCGAAAACGATCCAAATTGCGAAACGAATGTAGTTTTAGCATGCCAATCACTAAAATAAAATATTTTAATGATTACATAAATTTTTGGATGTCCGGATATATGCAGAACGTAAGTTATGCGCGAAAATGCAAACTCATGCACTTTTTGACGCTTTTAGTCCCTGAATGACCAAAAAGTTTATTTTAGCATATCGAACTCCTCAAAGTATATTTCTAAGCTATGTAAAGGATATTTATGGTATGTTTAACTTATGATCATGTTCCAGAATGTCCGTTACAGTACGAATCGGCATACTTTCGCAGTTTGTCGAAATTAGTCCTTGTAAGCGAATAAACTTGATTTTGCCATACCAAAGCCTTCAAAACTTATTTCTAAGTTATGTAAAGGTTATTTAAGGTATGTTAAGCATATATTGATGGTCCAGAGTGTTTGTCGCGTTAAACTGATTACGTTTACGCATCGGCTTGCGTATAACTCTCTAGAAAGCGATATAGAGTTTGAAATTGAACAAAAATCAAAACATGAAAAATGTCAAACATAATTAAACAAACATTGAGATCAAATAACATTGCTTCATTAATAACTAAACTGTTTACAATGATTACAGACACAGGTGTTACACAAATGAAAGGGGCATTTCAAAGGGAAAAGAAAGGCTAAAGCGCAACCACCGAAACCAAAAGAAAAGAAGGCAAAGGTTGCCATGAACGATCCATACATTAAGTGTGGTGAGATAGGGTATTTGAAAAGGAATTGTCCAACCTATCTCAAGGAGTTGAAAAAACAAGAGCGATGCGGGACAAACCTCAGGTACAATCTTTATTATACATATTGACCTTAATGTTATTTCTTCTAACACATGGGTATTAGATACCGGATGTGGAACTCATATTTGCAATTCGTTGCAAGAGTTCAAAAGAAATAAGCATTACAAAAGGGAGACATTAGTCTCTTCATGGGCAATGGAGAAAAAGTTCAAGTTGAAGCCCGAGGAGACTATATTTTGAAACTTCCAAGTGGTTTGGAAATCATTTTGAAAAACGTTTTGTATGCTCCTAGTTTGACTAGGAACCTTATTTCAGTTTCCCTTTTAAGACAATATGGTTTTGATTTAAAGTTTGTAAACAACGACATTTATATTTCGATGAATGACATGTTTTACTTTAAGTTATGCTTTCAAATGGTATTTATGAATTGGTTCATGATAATACATCATTTGATAGTTCAAAGTACCAAGCAATCACCAAGAAACTCAAAATGGATTTGAGTGAGACCTATCTTTAGCATTGTCTCCTTGGTCATATAAACAGAAGTCACATGCAAACACTTCAAAAGAATGGTATTTTGGACACAAATGAAGTTGGTTCATTTGATACATGTGAATATTGTTTACAAGGTAAAATGACTAAGAAACCCTTTAGTGGGAAAGGGCAAAAGATTTATTAGGTATCATACATTTGGATATTTGTGATCTTTTTAAGCCAATAACTAGGAATGGTGATAGATACTTCATTACTTTTACCGACGACTATAGTAGTTATGGTTATGTGTATTTACTAAGACAGAAAGATGAAGTTTTGAAACGTTCAAAATCTTCAAAAGTGAAGTAGAAAATCAACTCAATCAAAGTTCTTTGTTTCGATAAAGGAGGAATCGAACTCTATTGGATATGGTTCGATCTATGATGGCTAGGAGCACATTATTTCTATCATTTGGGGTTATTCTTTGCTCTTCGCGGCTCGTATATTAAATGTGGCCCCAACCAAAAAAGTAGATAAGACACCTTTTGAAATATGGCATGGAAGGGCTCCATCATGATCATATTTGAAGGTATGGGGCTGTGAAGCTTATGTGAAGCAATATACCCCAAATAAATTGGAAGTACGATCCACTAAGTGTATCTTTGTAGGATATCCTAAAGATGATATAGGATATTATTTCTACGATCCAATAGAGCAAATGGTATTTGCTGCTCGAAAGGCTATGTTCTTGGAAGATAAGTTCCTTATGGAAGGAACTAGTAGAACAGTGGAACTTGATGAGGATTAAGAACCCCAAACCGATACACGTGTAGTTGATACTAGCACTCAACAAGAGGTTGTTGAAAACGATCAACACGTTGATCAATACACACAAAAACGTTCGCAAATCTGGTAGAATTAGCATTCCACCTAAAAGATATGGATTTTTCATGGATGGATGTTACGTGGTAGATTCGGGTGAATAAACCATGTACCATGATGCAATGTCAAATCCGATTGTGATAAATGGATTGAAGCCATGAACGTAGAGACGCAATCCATGTATGACAACCAAGTATGGGAATTGGTTGTGTCACCTCTTAACTCCAAAGTAGTTGGAAGTAAGTGGATTTTCAGGAAGAAAACCAATATGCATGGTAACTTGGATACTTATAAAGCGAGACTTGAAGCAAAAGGTTTCACTCGAAGTCAAGGGGTTGAATATGATGAGACCTTCTCGCCCATGGCGACGCTAAAGTCAATTAGGATATTATTTGCCATACCTGCATATTGTGAATATGAGATTTGGCAAATGGATGTCAAAACGGCTTTCCTTAATGGATATCTTGAGGAAGATGTCTATATGGTTCAGCATGAAGGTTTTGTTGATCCAAAACATCCTGACAAAGTATGCAAGTTAAAGAAATCAATCTGTGGATTGAAACAAGCATCAAGAAGTTGGAATCACCGTTTCGATGAAGAAATTAGGAATTTTGGATTCATCAAGAACGCTGATAAAGCTTGTGTATATAAGAAGGCTAGTGGGAGCACCATCACTTTCTTAGTATTGTATGTCGATGACATTCTACTATTTGGAAATGACATTCCAACCATGGAAGGTGTAAAAACCTGGCTTGGAAGTTGTTTTTCCATTAAAGATCTTGGAGAAGTCGCCTATATTTTGGGAATATAGATCTATAGGGATAGATCAAGGCGCTTGATAGGTTTAAACCAAAGTGCATACATTGACAAAGTCTTGGTTCAAGATGGAGAACTCTAAGAAAGGTTTGGTACCTATTCAAGAGGGGACAATATTGAGTGTGTCTCAATGTCCAAGCTCAAAGTATGAGCAAGAAAGAATGAAAGGAATCCCATATGTGTCTGCTATAGGATCCATTATGTATGAAATGATATGCACTAGACCAGACTTGTCATGCGCTTTAAGCATGACGAGAAGATACCAGCAAAATCCAAGTAACAGTTGTTGGATGACTATTAAAAGTATATTGAAATACCTTAGAAGGACTAAGGATATGTTTCTAATATATGGATCTGGTGAAGAGGAACTCATTGTAAAGGGTTACATGGATGCGAGTTTCGGAACTCATTGTAAAGGGTTACACGGATGCGAGTTTCCAAACTGATCGAGATGATTCTCGATCACAATCGGGGTAGCATTGTCCACTACAGAATCAGAATACATCGCTGCTTCATTGATCGAGATGATTCATATGGATCTGCCACTTAAATTATTGTCGATCTAGGGGTAGTCCCTACCATTCAAGACCCCCTAGAGATCTTTTGTGATAACGAGGGTGCGATTGCTCAAATCAAGGAACCTCGTACACATCAAAAGACTAGGCACGTTGAGCGGAGTTTCAACTACATAAGGGATGAAGTTGAAAAAGGAAAGATATGTATTCACAAAGTTCACACTAATCAAAATATTGCGGATCCACTCACGAAGCTCCTTGAACGGGCAAAGCATGAAGGGTCATACTTGTGCCTTAGGACTTCGATATTCTAGTGAATGGATTTGATCTATTTTGTATTTGGATATTGGAACAATTGTTATTATAACTCTTTATGGTATTTTGAGTTATTTTCCATTTTAGCATGTTTAAATCCATGAATAAGTTACTTATTCTAAATGTCCGTAGTCGATCATACTTGTGGGAACAAATATTAATGTAAGACTATTACGAACTTGGATTGGTGGATATTCATTATGTATGAATATAGAGCAAATTGTTGCTGCCAAGATTCATAGATATTTGTGGGATACAAATATTGGACTGACCCACTCTCAAATGTTAGTGCATGGAATCATTTGTGATTGATCATAAGTAAATTTGACTAAAGGAGAATATCATAGTATCCTCTGACCTGAGATACATATTGGGTCTTGATATTCACCAAATATTAGACCTTGACCTAGTTCTTCGCTGTCAGTAATATGACAGTACATAAGGCTAAGCTCAGGTATGGTACAAGGTGATTGTGAGAGTCGTATGTAGTCAAGAAGGGATTTGTTCCTCTTATTCGTTGAGAGTAAGATGTCTAAGGCCTGCTAAAGTTAAATCAATAGAGAGTGATCGCTCTATGTCTCTGGATTTAACATGACATCTAAAACAAAGGGATAAATGATAGATTCACCTAAATCATGTTCAAGTAAGGGACTTGAAGGGGATGATGTTATTGAATGGCACTTAGACATACGTATTAGGGTTAGTAAACCGTTCTTAGGCGGTATTTACTGCTTGCATCAATCATCTATGTATCTTGTGCAAGTGGGAGATTGTTGGACTGTATGCCCAAGACACATATTAAATTGATGTGGCAAGTACGTTATGATCCAAGTCGGGTCATACCCAATAACAAGCTAGACAAACACTTATAATATTTATTTATGATATGATCAAACAAATAAATATTAACACTTAGAATATTTAGAAATTGGTTTTCTAAATAATTGCACTTGAGAAATTAATAAATTATATGGATAATTTATTTTGAGAGAATATTTTATTTTGTTATTTAATGAGTTAAATAACATTTTAAAAGGTTGTGAGATATTGCATAAAGTCTTGTAACATGGTATGTTATATTTTATAAAAGTTATAAAATATATATGCAAGACTTGATTTTAAAAGAAATTTGAAAATTTTAGGTGTAGAAGCCATGATTGGGCCGCCCTCTTTTGTTCTTCCCTAAGGGATCTCCACCAATAAAATTGCATGCAAGATCTTGTACAAATCATAACTTGATTTGGTTATTATAATAACCTTCTCTCACACACACTTAGTTACTAGAATTACAAGGGAAAAAAAAACTCCATAACCTCCTCTAAAAACCGGCCAAGAGAAGGTTTCCAAGGGGGTTTCAAGTTTAATTTTAAGTGTAGAAATCCTATCAAAATTAAGGTGTTTGTTGGAAGGCTTGGGGTATACAAGCTTGAGGTCTTCTACTTTGAAGATTTCCATTCAAGAATATCATCCTCTTCATATCTTTTACTCTTGGAAGGTAGTATTCTTATGACACCCTATGGTTGTGTTTTTGATAGCATGCATGTTCGTATATGGATCTGGGTTATTAGGTTTTGCATATAAAAGAGTTTTATATCTTGTAAAGTAATATGTTTTAAATAAACTTTTTCGCTGAGTTTTGATCTTATATGGATAAAATCACTTTGATAAAAATGTGAAAAACCCAACAGTATATCAAGTGCAGATGAAAAGATTCCTAAGTGGAGCACATCTTTAAGTCGAGCCTTCATCTCTTTGTCTGAACGGTAGTTCTAACCTGAGCTTTCAAGGCCTCATAGTAACCTAGAGACAAATATCATTTAGGTATATTCACCAGTAAGACTGAATCTAGGGAATATTGATACGGGAGTATATTCTGAGGTGGGACACACGATTAAATAAGTTCTTAAAACATTAATATCATATCTTGAATCAATTGAAATTTGTGTGAAAATTTAAATAAATCAGTATACTGACAATCTAAGTGATTTGTTTAAAGCTTACAGTTTATATAAATCAACGGTGCTTGTGATGTGTCATAAACTGATATGATCCTTTGACATAAACTCAACAAAAATATGTTTGTAAATATGTTGTTTCATTTCATTACAGATAAAATCTCAAAAAGATGTTTGGAGTGTTTTAGCATAAACTTTTCAAAATTCAAAAAGATTGTATTTCATTTGATGTATTGACAACCGATGTTGGAAGGCTGAGTTTGAAAATCTGAATATGCAAAACATGCCTTGGGAAAATAACAAGTTCATTAATTTGAAACTTGAAAATTGAAAATGAAAATTTAAAAAAATTGTCATCCAAGGTCATTAAGTTGGACTTGGTAGATAATTGGATAGTCAAGGTCATTAAGTTGGACTTGATTATTTGTGAGGGTTGAAGAGGATAATTGTGCTTAAAAGTAAAATATGATAATGAAATTTTATAGAAAGTTGATTGATAGGGGGAGCTTGATTAATAGTGTCAAATGGACAGAAAGCTCAAAGAACTGGAAAAGATCATGATGCTAAATCCTCAAATGAAAACCGCTTAAATCAATGGGGAGATAGCTAAGAGGGAGTCAAAAGTAAGGGGGATTCTGTGATTCAGAAATCTCAAAGAATTTTTGAAGACTCAAAAGATAATGATAACTGACTACGACAAAGCAAAGATTGACTGCAACAATATCCAAGGGGGAGTCTGTGAATGCATTATGTCTATTGCTTTCGTCAATCATGTTTATAGTTGTCAGTGTATCGAGTCATAGTTGATTGTATAGGATTGTATGATAGACAAGACGGGTTTGTAATGATAGTACTCATTTGTACGAATGGCCAGTTCGTATGAAAGGGACTGCCTAGTCGTCCCAGTCACACACGTACGAAGTCGTCAGTCTCGTTCCAGATGGTTCATGCAAATGGGGCACACCTATAAATAGGGGTTCAGGTCTTGTCATTTGTAACACTTTGGACTTGAGAGGGAAACTCTGTCCATTTGGTTTCGTGGTTCTATAATTTCAAATCATCAATAGAAACCAGTTTAATTAGCTTGTTCTTGTGCATGTCATCTTCATACTCGGATTTCGCACGAGATATGAAGACGTATTAGCGGGTCAGAGCATTCGGAGGTCCGAAACGGTCCTCATAATCCATGTTTGCATACTGTGCTTTGGACTGGGCTTGGCCATTCTCCAAGCCCATTACAATAATAAACTAACTAACCAATAATGCTAAGCCTAATACAAAATATCCAAAGATTAAATACTTAAACTATTAAGTTGCTGTCACAGAATATGCACCAACAGACTCCCCCTTGATAATAACATCATAGTGTAACTTTATCTTCAAACATCTTGCAGTCTTTTGGTCTTTGGATAGCTTCAGCTACACACAGATTCTAACATCATGTCACACCCCGACCGCGTAATACAACAAACCACGGCGGAAACGTCGGGGAGTGTTGTAACAAAATCATTGTTTCATAACACATGGTAATTGAAGTTTTGTTTTATTTCATAAATTGTCTCATTGTTTTGATACAAACCAAATAATTACAACAATTGTCTTTCAAGTTTTAAGTCACTAAAGCCCGCGTCCATCCTATGTGAAGCAAGTAAT
This sequence comes from Helianthus tuberosus, assembly GCA_030545235.1. Lineage (NCBI taxonomy): Eukaryota > Viridiplantae > Streptophyta > Magnoliopsida > Asterales > Asteraceae > Helianthus > Helianthus tuberosus. Next base: position 132,366,838 of record CM060363.1, read on the forward strand.
CAACAATCATCACATCAAAGAACTTGAAACATATGTGAAAAAAGTCAGCATAAAAATGCCGGAAAGTACATAGGTTTTGTATGTCAAATTCATGGCTTTGAATTCATATTGCAATACCTCATCCAACTACGGGAGTTGTCGAGCATGTACTTTGAAATCAAAAAGTGTTTGATATTGCAATATATTTTATCATCTTTATAGATGATATAAGTAAACCAAAACCATTGCAGCCATGAATCTTGACTGAAAACATTTGTCTTTGTAAAACCAAGTAGTAAATCGTCTTTGAAAATAAACATTGCATGGTTTATATCTTTAAGTAAACCTCGTTGTGTGACATCGTTTGAAAACATTTTTCCAATTCGTTCAAATCATTCAAATCGTTCCAATCGTTCAAATCGTTCGTGTTATAAACCATCGTTCAATCTTCCGTGTTTTAATTGTGAAATACAACTTTTGGTCGTTCTTTAATGAATACATTCAAACCCGTGTTCTGACTCGATATACCACCCATGGGGTATCTTTAACTAGGCCCTGAAAGACCTCTTTAACAAGACTAACAAATCAACAAATGATTTGTTAATCAGATAGCAGTTTCTGTCGTTACCCACATTACCCACCAAAGGGATAGTCCAATAACGGGATTTGTCAGATCCTATGGTACCATAACATACTACTGGTCAGCTATGCCAAAGCTAATGAATGTCATTCGTGTTATGTATTAACGCACCAACAAGTTCGTCCACTTTATTGAAATCGTTGTGTTTAATATAAACCATAGCATTTGTTTTGAAAACTCGAAAATTGTTTAGCACATATGAATCACCCCAAAACAATTGAAAGTAGTAAAATAGGGGAACTATGTACTCACTTGAGATTGCAAGTATCCTTGATTAAGTGTCCTAACAAAGCTCGGGAAATCAAGGAATCAAGTAGCACCTAGTATCGGATCACTATGTTAATAATCGGGACCTAAATCGGGAGATCGGATAGAATGAGGTCTTGTAAACCAAATGAGTGTTGGAAATCATATGAAATGGTTTAACAAAGCCTACATTTTGATTTGGAACCTATCCTAAGTGCTAATGACCCGTTAAGGTAGTTTACGCTACTTTAACGCGTCATTTGCGCAAGTGCGCGTTTGGATGGCCTAACTAGTCCTATGACAAGTATTATATGCCTAAAAATGTTTAATTATGTTGCATAATCAGTTTAAGTGTCAAAATTTTGGTTACATATGCTTAAATTGAAAGCAAAAAGGGTATTTTGGTCATTTTCCTAAGGCATATAAACTACTTATCATACAACTAATTAAACTAAGTGACCATAAGGTATAACCTCGGAAGGTTATTCCCTATACAACTATGGTCACAAAATATGTTTGGTCAGATCCTAATGATTGACCAAACGAGTTGGGTTCGAAAGTCTAAGCGGTTATCGAGACCGCTTGACTTACAACCCTAAATAAGCACTAAACTAAAAGTGACGAGTTAAACATGTTAAAACATGTTTAACTAAGTTAGAAAACTGATTTGATATCAAAACAAAGTGTTTTGATACCCGAAAATAGTTTCGTCGCAAAATGCACATAATCGTGCATTTTGACCGAAACTTTAACTCATCACTTCGACTAGTAAACGTGGTAATCAGTATGTATAATCGCAAGGGATTATAACCATCGTGATTACGATCAAGTTGCAAAGTTCGATTGAACTTTGACTTGACCAACTCATGGTCAAAACCGAAAGTCAAACGGTAGTCAAACTATTTAACTTTCAGCTTGTAATTGCTGAAATAAATGAACTAGCCATGAAAGAACACTTACAAGTGCTCTAAGGCTGGAAAATGACTAGAAGAACTCAGGTAAGAGGCCTCCAACAATGTAGTAGCCTCTACTTAGAGTTGTAGAGTAGAAGAACGAGGAATGAGCAAAGAATTGGGCAGATTTGAGGGGTATTTATAGTTGTTGTGAAGCTCCAAGATCATGACACATGTATTGTGTATTGCCCAAGGAAGCATAGGATGATTACATGTGTCCATGATCAGATTACATACTTGGTGATCACACAAAACACCCACAATTTTGCAAAACCATTCAAGAAAACAGGTGCTGTTGCTGTTTTAGAAGTTTATGTTTAGATTGGGGCGTCACGCCACACGACGGGTATTCACCCAGGGCGTCGCCATAAGCCAAGCCCCCCTTCTGAAGTTTCAAAAATGGCAGAACAAGTCCCTGCACATGATTTTGTTGATTTTTGACGCGTATAACCCCCGTTAACCTCAAACTCAGGTTTTATATGGATGTTATAGCATAGGGGACTTGAAATATGCTTGGAAATATCATGCTTTTCGGTTCGTTTGGTCGTACGATCGCGTTTTTTGGTTAATTACGACGAAACTCGAACGGACATGAAAACGATCCAAATTACGCGATGAATGGTATTTTTGCATTCCCATCACTAAAATACAATATTTTAGTGATTACAAAAATTTTGAATGTCCGGATATGGTCAGAACGCAAAGTATGCACGTATATGCAAACTTTCACAGTTTTTGACGCTTTTAGTCCCTATTGATCAAATATGCATATTTTCTCACACCGAACCCTTCAAAGCTTATTTCTAAGCTATGTTAAGGGTATTTAGGGTATGTTTAGCTTATGATCTTGTTCTAGAGTGTTCGTTGCTATACGAATCAGTAGACTTTTGCAGTTTGACGCAATTAGTCCCTGTGATCGAATAAACTTGTTTTTGCCATACCAAACCCTTCAAAACTTATTTCTAAGTTATGTAAAGGTTATTTAAGGTATGTTAAGCTTATGTCACTGTTCTGGAGTGTACGTTTTGTTAAACTGATTAGATTTGCATAATAGTTTACGTATAACTTCCAGAAAAGCTTCTCGAGAGTTCGGAATCATACGAAATTTGATATGTGTACTTGTCACATGTAATTGTACAAATCCTGGGAATGAAACACACCATTTCATTAGATCGTAATTGTATGATGGTCGTAGAGGCACAAATGTCACAGTCTCCCCTACTTTAGGAAATTTCGTCCCGAAATTTAATTTAGAGGAAACTTGTGAAAACAGATGTAGATGATTCGCTTTTAAATAAATCCTCTGTTCCCTAAGTAAAACTCTAGGCCACGTCTGGATTTCCAGCGAACTTTGTTATTTGTACTCGTCTGTTGTTTATAGGGAAGAGTTCAGATCCAAAGATTTAAACTCCATTCCAATAGGTTTGTGTATGATTGTACCGAGCCTCAAGAGTGACATGTAATTGTCAAAATGATATCCTTGTTGTAGTAAAATATGGAGAGCGTGTGAATTGGACAAGAAGTTGGAGTTTCGAACAACGGATAGAGAGAATATTCCCTATGAAGACTATTATAGGAAACTTGTGTGTGCTCGAAATTGGAGTCGGAGAGTATAACATAAATCAACATTGGTCAAGGTCCAGAACTTCTAGTAACTTAAATAACGCTACGCTCGCAATGTAATAAGGAACACTTATATATAGGAAGCACCATCGGTGTATCCCCCATGCCCTTATTACATTGTTCCCGTTTCGTTATTCTTATCACTATAGGTTCTTACACATGACAAAACTTGTTGTGGTTTCTGTGCACTGAATTCCATAATTATGTATGCATCCATAATTACGTAATTCCTTGCATTGTCCGCACAGTTTATTTTGTAATGTGTGGGGGAAAAATCAAACGAATAATCCTGTGATGACTTTACTAGACTACTATAGAGTCTCTTTAACTAGATCAACGAATGATCTCTTTAAATAGACCACCAAAGAGTCTCTTCAACTAGATCACCAAAGGATCTCTTTAACTAGATCGACGAACGACCCTTTAAATAGATCAACACATGATCTCTTTAACTAGATCGGCAAACGACCTCTTGAACTAGACCACCAGAGGGTCTCTTTAACTGGATCAACATATGATCTCTTTAACTAGATTGACGAATCAATCTCTTTAACTAGACCACCAAAGGGTCTCTTTAACTATATCAACACATGATATCTTTAACTAGATCAACACATGATCTCTTTAGCTAGACCACCAAAGGGTCTCTTTAATTACATCAACGAATGATGTCTTTAACTAGATCAACGCATGATCTCTTTAACTAGACCACCAAAGGGTCTCTTTAACTATATCAACACATGATATCTTTAACTAGATTGACGAATCAATATCTTTAACTAGACCACCAAATGGTCTCTTTAACTACATCAACACATGATATCTTTAACTGGATCAACACATGATATCTTTAACTAGACCACCAAAGGGTCTCTTTAACTACATCAAGGAATGATGTCTTTAACTAGATCAACGTGTGATCTCTTTAACTTTGGAATAGTACTTTACAATTCAAGGGTCTTAACTATTGCATAGAAGCCCATTAAGAATTTAAAATAGTACTTTTGGATATCTTTCTAAGAATCCATCATATGAAGATATGGAAGATTCTACAAGGATTTGGATATCGAGCATTTGGATTCACACATAAACACATAATAACATAATCACATAATTGTCAACTTGGTCATCAGCTTGTTATCAATTTGTTATCGATTTGTACAGTTGCATTTAAAGTACACCAGGAATCCAATCAATGGACTTCAACTAGTACTTTAAACATCCTCAAGAATCTAACTATGAAGATAGGAAGATCTTATAAGGATTCTGTTTTGTCCTCATTGAATCGTAACATATGCATTAAAGCACACAAAGAATCCAATTAAGGACCTTGATTTTGCGCTTTAAATATCCACAAGGATCTAACTATGAAGATAGGAAGATCCTATAAGGATTTTGGAATTCGTGTATAGAATTGTTTATTGACAAGTTTGTGGGTATGTGGTTTTTGCATTTCGTTCAATAGGGGGAACACGAGACCTGTAAAGAAAGGGGAATACAAATCAATTTTTTTAGATTTTGATGCATTAGTAGGATTCATTCCTTTCCTCTCCACAGATACCGAGATCTATCCTTAGATAGACACACTAGAAAGTTGAACAGGAAAGTTGAGACTGGCTTGTTCATGAGGCTAGTTCAGGAATGAAGGTTTTCTAGTTTCAATCTATAAATACCGTTTAGCCCTCACTCGCCGCTGGGTTGTGATTGAGCTTAGCTTGGAAGATCTCGCACCGTAATGTGAGTGCTTATTTACGAAAGAACTTTGTCTCCTCAGAAGAAGAATAGCCCCTCTCTCTAGCCGACTGATCCCGTTGATCAAACTGGGAGGGAACGTGTCAGAGAGGGTCCTAGAAAGGTTAAGAGTTCTGCACCGGTTGGAGTGGAATTGGAATCTAAAACATAATTCGATCAATTGGCTTTAACGAACCTATTTCATTAGAATGATCGATTCTTCTTACCCTATGAGCTTTCAGCAAAGGATAGATTTCTTGGTCCATTGACATCGATCAACGAAATAGACCTCCTTCTTTCACTTTTGTCGTTGTCTTCCAATTCAAAGAGCCCCATTAAGTAAGTGTTCCGCGAGAAAAGAGAGGCTGACATCTTTTCTTATCTATCTATTTTCGTCAATGAAGAAGATAAGTGAGAGCTTACTGACTGCATCTTCTAAGAAGGGCTTGGAAGAAGAAATAGAATCTCCTTTCTTTTTCGAGAAAAGGTCCCATCCTTCAATATCATGATTGGGTCGACCAGGCCAGATCATGAGTGAAATATCATGATCGGGTCGACTAGGCCAGATCATGAGTGAATAGAAAATCGAAAATGTACATTGCAGTTCCAGCTGAAATATTTGGAATAATTCTACCACTTCTACTAGGAGTAGCCTTTTTCCCTCGACGCCAGAAGATGTTTTCATTTTTTTGTACATAATTCTTTTTATAATTTCTTATTTTTTGATCTTCTTGCAGACCCTCAGAATAATTTTTTGGTTGTGCGAACAAAAGGGAATGATGACCTTGGGTTGTACCAAGTCTGAAACCAATTGGATACTAGGTATGCTAAGTCAACATACGAAGTATAGTGTTTACGAAATCAAGGTGCTAAATATGCTAAGCCAACATATGAAGCAAATAGGATCCTTGAAATCAATGTCCTAGGCTTGCTAAGTCAACATACGAAGCAGAATATCCTTGAAAATCATGTACTACGTATGCTCAGTCAACATACGAGCAGAATGTCCTTGAAAATCGTGTACTACATATTCTAAGTCAACATACGAGTAGAATGTCCTTGAAAATCGTGTACTATGTATGCTAAGTCAACATACGAGCAGAATGTCCTTGAAAACTATGCATGGGATCTTTGAAAATATGCTTAATGTTTTTGAAACCTTATGTAATGTTTTTGAAATCATGTACTAGGTGTATTAGGTAAATATGTTTATGAAATGTTTTAAAACCATGTGAAATGCCTTTGGAATCATGTTTGAGATTTTTGAAAACATGGATGATGTTTTTGAAATTATGCACTTGGTGTATCGGGAAAATATACTATGTTTAAAAATGTTTTTAAACCATATGAAATGTTTTTGAAATCATGAATGATGTTTTGAAATCAAATACTATGTATGTTGTTATGAAAACTAGAATGTAATGATATGTACATAGACATATCGCATAAGACCAATTAAGGACTTATGAAAAGTACCCTTAGATATCCAAGCAAGGATTTAAAGTGGTATTATGAGTATTCGTCCAGAGTTTGTAACTTGTACCTTGTACTTTGTTTCTTTAGATGAAATGAGTACTTTGGATTTTCGTGGAGATCGCGAGCGATCATAAAAATGGAAGAACTATGAGAGTAGTTTGTCTTGCAAGGAACATGGTTCCTTGGTGTTGGTATCGTAGGGGTATGCCATAGATACATGTGTTCACATTGACTTTGTAAATAAAATGAAACGATCAATTTATTAATAGAACAACCAAAATGTTTCAAGATCCTTGGAAAGTAAACAGAAAACACAAAAGTTTAAGTGTTTTTGCAGACATTAGCACAAGCCTTGATATTGCCAGTGTTAATCTTGTGCCCATTCGTTGAATCGTCATTTGCCAGCCAAGTCAATTAAAATGGTTAGGATAACCATAATTGAAGCAGGTTCCATGTGGGTAGTTAGGACAAACATGTATCGCATGAGGACTCACGATAAATTGGGTAGGAACTGCCATAGCTTTGTTTGGCGTACAAGCAAAATGACAAACATTTGTTGTGTGACCAAAACGGCCACAGTTTGAACATTTTCGGCATTGGACACTGGCATGGTGATGAAGGTTACATTGATTGCACATAGGAGCTTTTCCTCTGTATGGTTTCTTAGCTGGTGGTGTTGCCACCTGGCTAGGTCCCACTTGGCTAAGCAGAACTGGAGTAATCGTTGTAAGGTTCCTAGAAGCTTTACGCTTCTTTGATTTTCTTGAAGGCTTGGCTTTTACCTTCTTAGGTGCCTCTTGAGTTGTTTCATCATTGAGATGAGACATGGCGACAACTAACTCAATGGCCCCACGGATTACTATGCTTAGTTGTTGAGCGATAGTAGCAGCCAGTTCAGACTTTTGAGTGTCACTGTGATTAGGAGGCATTCTAAGGATAGTGAAAAATATGAGAGAAAGCAAGTGAGATGTTATCGGATATTCAAAACTGAATGTTAAAAATATCTACGAAGCATAAGGATTGTGATCATTTGTTCGTTACCTAAAACAAACAAACGGCACAGTGACTAATCAAAGTAAATGGATCATAATAATGTATCGCGAAGACATGCTTTAGCCTATAAGTGGACACTCACCCCAAGAGTTCCCAGGTAAGAATGACTGGTCCGATACTGCAGATTTGTACGAACACTCTAGCCTTAGACAGAAAACTCGAGGTACAGTCACCCACCCTTCCGGATTGCATGTGTTCACATTATAAAGACCCAAACTTTGACGAGATTTTGAAAACACCAAAGGCTTAAAAGCCTAAAACAGATCATCTAAGGATCGATGATTTCTTGTGATGTTTTGAAAATTTTTGACTCGAGAGAATGAATTGTGTTTTGTTTTTGTTAATCACCTAAGGATAGGTGATTGGTATTGCATTAAGAATCTAAACGCAAATTTCTTGCGTTAGGGTCCTAGGAAGGTTATAGACTAGGTCAAGAGCATTACTAATAACCTAATTCCCTATAACCATGAGCTCTAATACCAACTCTTATGTCACACCCCGACCGCGTAATACAACAAACCGCGACGGAAACGTCGGAGAGTATCCTAACAGAATCATTGTTTCACAACACATGGTAATTGCAGTTTTGTTTTACTTCATTAATTGTCTCATTGTTTTGATAGAAACCAAATAATTACAACAATTGTCTTTCAAGTTTTAAGTCACTAAAGCCCGCGTCCATCCTATATGAGGCAAGTAATCAACAATCATCACATCAAAGAACCTGAAACATATGTGAAAACAGTCAGCATAAAAATGCTGGCGAGTACATAGGTTTTGTATGTCAAATTCATGGCTTTGAATTCATATTGCAATACCTCATCCAACTACGGGAGTTGTCGAGTATGTACCTTGCAATCAAAAAGTGTTTGATATTGCAATATATTTTATCATCTTTATAGATGATATAAGTAAACCAAAACCATTGTAGCCATGAATCTTGACTGAAAACATTTATCTTTTTAAAACCAAGTAGTAAATCGTCTTTGAAAATAAACATTGTATGGTTTATATCTTTAAGTAAACCTCGTTGTGTGACATCGTTTGAAAACATTTGTCCAATTCTTTCAAATTGTTTAAATCATTCCAATCGTTCAAATCATTCAAATCGTTCGTGTTATAAACCATCGTTCAATCGTCCGTGTTTTAATTGTGAAATACAACTTTTAGCGTTCTTTAATGAATACATTCAAACCTGTGTTCTGAATCGATATACCACCCATGGGGTATCTTTAACTAGGCCCCGAAAGACCTCTTTAACAAGACTAACAAATCAACACATGATTTGTTAATCAGATAACAGTTTCTGTCGTTACCCACATTACCCACCAAAGGGATAGTCCGATAATGGGATTTGCTAGATCCTATGGTACCATAACATACTACTAGTCGGCTCGGCCAAAGCTAATGAAAGTCATTCGGGTTATGTATTAACACATCAACAAGTTCGTCCACTTTATTGAAATCGTTGTGTTTAATATAAACCATAGCATTTGTTTTGAAAACTCGAAAATCGTTTAGCACATATGAATCACCCCAAAACAATTGAAAGCAATAAAATAAGGGAACTATGTACTCACTTGAGATTGCAAGTATCCTTGATTAAGTGTCCTAACAAAGCTCGGGAAATCAAGGAATCAAGTAGCACCTAGTGTCGGATCACTATGTTGATAATCAGGACCTAAATCTGGAGATTGGATAGAATGAGGTCTTTTAAACCAAATGAGTGCTAGAACTCATATGAAATGGTTTAACAAAGCCTACATTCTGATTTGGAACCTATCCTAAGTGCTTATGACTCGTTAAGGTAGTTTACGCTACTTTAACACGTCATTTGCGCAAGTGCGCGTTCGAATGGCCTAACTAGTCCTATGACAAGTATTATATGCCTAAAAATGTTAAATTATGTTACATAATCAGTTTAAGTGTCAAAATTTTGGTTACATATGCTTAAATTGAAATTATGCGTAAAAAAGGTATTTTGGTCATTTTCCTAAGGCATATAAACTACCTATCATACAACTTATTAAACTAAGTGACCATAAGGTATAACCTTGGAAGGTTATTCCCTATTCAACTATGGTCACAAAATATGTTTGGTCGGATCCTTATGATCGACCAAACGAGTCGGGTTTGAAAGTCTAAGCGGTTGTCGAGACCGCTTGACTTACGACCCTAAATAAGCACTAAACTAAAAGTGACGAGTTAAACATGTTAAAACATGTTTAACTAAGTTAGAAAACTGATTTGATATAAAAGCAAAGTGTTTTGATACCTGAAAATAGTTTCGTCACAAAATGCACATAATCGTGCATTTTGACCGAAACTTTGACTCGTCACTTCGACTAGTAAACGTGGTAATCAGCAGGTATAATCGCAAGGGATTATAACCATCGTGATTACGATCACGTTGCAAAGTTTGATTGAACTTTGACTTGACCAACTCATGGTCAAAACCGGTAGTCAAACTGTTTGACTTTCAGCTTGTAATTGTTGAAATAATTGAACTAGCCATGAAAGAACACTTACAAGTCCTCTAAGGCTGGAAAATGACTAGAAGAACTCAGGTAAGAGGCCTCCAACAATGTGGTAGCCTCTACTTATAGTTGTTGTGAAGCTCCAAGATCATGACACATGTATTGTGTATTGCCCAAGGAAGCATAGGATGATTACATGTGTCCATAATCAGATTACATACGTGGTGATCACACAAAACACCCACAATTTTGCAAAACCATTCAAGAAAACAGGTGTTGTTGCTGTTTTAGAAGTTTTTGTCTAGATTGAGGCGTCGCGCCGCGCGACGGGTATTCACCCAGGGCGTTGCCATATGCCAAGCCCCCCTTCTGAAGTTTCAAAAATGGCAGAACAGGTCACTGCACATGATTTTGATGATTTTTGACGCGTATAACCCCCGTTAACCTAAAATTCTGGTTTTATAAGGATGTTATAGCATAGGGGACTTGAAATATGCTTGGAAATATCATGCTTGTCGGTTTGTTTGGTCGTACGATCGCGTTTTTTGGTTAATTACGACGAAACTCGAACGGACGCGAAAACGATCCAAATTACGCGACGAACGGTATTTTTGCATTCCCTTTACTAAAATACAATATTTTAGTGATTACAAAAATTTTTGAATGTCCGGATATGGTCAGAACGCAAAGTATGCACGTATATGCAAACTTTCACAGTTTTTGACGCTTTTAGTCCCTGTTGATCAAATAAGCATATTTTCTCACATCGAACCGCTCAAAGATTATTTCTAATGTTTAGCTTATGATCTTGTTCTGGAGTGTTCGTTGCTATACGAATCGGCAGACTTTTACAGTTTGACGCAATTAGTCCCAGTGATCGAATAAACTTGTTTTTACCATACCAAACCCTTCAAAACTTATTTCTAAGTTATGTAAAGGTATTTTAAGCTTATGTCACTGTTACAGAGTGTATGTTTCATTAAACTTATTACATTTGCGTAATAGTTTACGTATAACTTCCAGAAAAGCTTCTCGAGAGTTCGGAATCATACTAAATTTGATATGTGTACTTGATCACATGTAATTGTACAAATGCCGGGAATGAAACACAAGATTTCATTGGATTCGAAATTGTATGATGGTCGTAGAGGTACAAATGTCACACATCAACAGACTCCCCCTTAGCTGATGCTTCTAAACTCCAAAATTTCATTCGTTGTAGATTAGTGAACTAGCAATCTTTGGTTAAGAAAGCAAGCTCCAACTCTTCCATATCTCTCTCTGCAATGTAGTAGAAGGATCCTACCATGCATCTTCACACATTCTTCACTTAACTCTCAATCTGCACTTCACTTGTGTTCTACACTTCATTTTGATAATTGCATCAATTTGTTTAGAAACACAAGCAAGTAACTCGAAAAACCATTAGTCTTTTTCACATTCAAGATACATCAATATTTTATCTTATCATCTAAAAAAACAACTTATCAGTTCAAAATGGGAGTCCTTTTAAAAAGACAATCTTTTTGGTATTTTTGATATTTTCAAAACAGACTAAAAAACCGAAAAATATATACAATACATTTTTTTGTGAGAATCATGTGCAAGAAGATCATATCAGCAAAATCTAATTGTTTTTACACTATTAGAAAATTCTTTAAGTAATTTTCGTGAAAAGCAGTTCAACACGATTACCAGTATTGTTTATCTACTTAAACAAACTGCATGAACATTTCAAGTTCCATTACCGTGTGATACGTTAAGGTAATATTATACTGATATACTAGCGTGTCCCACTTCCGGATATACCCCCGCGATCAAGGTATGCACAAAGGTTCCTCGTAGTAGGTGAGTATACCGAATTCATCCATTTTTGTTTTTACAATGTTAGAACTTTGGTGATCAGGTCAGTACTTTCGTACAACAAAGAGACCAATATTGTCACACCCAGACCACGTTAAAACAACAAACCGTGGCGGAAACGTCGGGGAGTGTTGTAACAGAATCATCGTTTCAACAACCATGGTAATTAAAAGTTTAGTTTTATTGATTCATTAAGTAATTTACATTGTCTTAAAACCAAACAAACAATTTAAACATCGTCTACTATCGTTTTTATGTCACTAAGGCCTTGTCCAGATCCTATATGAACACGCTCTCTAGCAACCAACATCATGCAACACCACCTGAAACATATGTAAAAATAAAGTCAGCAAGGAAATGTTGGCGAGCACATAGGTTTTATAAGAGTATCGGAATCATGGCTCGTTTATGTATATATTGCAATACCTCGAAAACCTTGTTTTGAAAAGTATATAATATTGCAACATGATTAACCAACTCAAATCAAGATGGTTATAATTGATAAAATCTCGTAGCCATGATTCCTAACTCAAAGACTTTTGTTTTAGTAAACCAATTCGTAAAAATCTCGTTAAAACTCGTTAATAAAACTCGTGTGGTTTATATCATTTCGAAAACCTCGTTGTGTGACATCGTTTCAAATCGTTTCCCAAGTGAACTAAATAATGACCCGCAATGTAATATGATAAAAGCACTTATATATAAGATGTACCAGCGGCGTATCTACCATGCTTCTATCATGTTACACCCGTCCCATTATCTAATCACTACCCAAAACCAATCGTTCGTTCAAATCCTTTATTTCGTTTAGGTCGTTCCAAATCGTTTAATTCGTCCCAAAATCGTTTTCGTTTTAATTGTGAAACTACTTTTGGTCATCTCGCTAATAACATTCAAACCTTTGTGACTCAACTATCTCGCCTATCGCATTAACAAACCACCAAAGGGTAAGTTAACAATCATCAGATTCGGTTGTTACCTACATAACCCCCACACATAACCATGGGTGTAGTCTGATAACGGGACTTGTCAGATCCTATGGTACCATAACCTAATACTGGTCGGCTTGATCAATGCTAATGAATGTCATTCGTTATGTAATTACAACCAACAAGTTCGTTCACATTATCAAAATCATTATTAGTTTAATATAAACCATCTTAATCATTTTTGAAACCATCGTTTAAATATCGAAATCGTTTAAATACATATGAATCACCCCAAAACAATTGAAAACAGTAAAATAGGGGAACTATGTACTCACATTGAAGGATAGGATATCCTTGATCTAAAGAACTTAGCGAAGCTCAGACAAACCAAGGAAATTCAAGTGGTTCCTAGTGATCGGATTACTAGTAAATAAATCAAGACCTAAATTGGAAGATCGGATAGAATGAGGTCTTGTAAACCAAATGAGTGTTGGAACTCATGTGATATGGTTTAACAAAGCCCACATCCTAACTCGGAACTTAGCCTAAGTTCTTTTGACCCGTTACGACCCATTAAGGTAGCTTATGCTACTTAAACGCATCGTTCGCGCAAAACTATGTTCGGATGGTTAACTATGTGCTATGTCAAGTCTTATATGCCCAATTATGCCTAATTATGTTACCATATCAGTTTAGATGTCAAAAACTTGTTCACATATGTAAAATACAGATTTAGGCTTCAAAAGGGCGTTTTGGTCACTTCCTATGGGCATACAAGCTACTTAACAAATAACTAACCAATCCTTCGTGATCATAAGGTATAATCTCAGTGGTCATTCCCTATGCAACTATGATCACTAATCAAGCTTAGTCAGATCCTAATGATCGACCAAACGGGTCGGGTTCGAAAGTCTAAGCGGTTGTTTAGACCGCTTAACTTACGACCCTAAACAAGCACTAAACTAATAGTGACGAGTTAAACATGTCAAAACATGTTTAACTAACTTATAAAACTGATTTGGTATCAAAACAATGGGTTTTGATACCCGAAAATAGTTCCGTTGCAAAATGCGTGCTAAAACGCATTTTGACCGAAACTTTGACTCGTCACTACGCCTAGTTAACATGGTAATCAGTAGGAATAATCGCTAAGGATTATAACCATCGTGATTACAATCACGTTGCAAAGTTCAATTGAACTTTGACTTGACCAATTGATGGTCAAAACCGAAAGTTAAACTGTTGGCCAAACCGAAAGTTAAACTGATTACAATCGGAATAAAATGAGTTGACTTCGTTAATCAATCGATGACAACCCATATCGCATCGTGACCTTTTGATGTACGCGGTAATTTAGTGATGAGATCCATCGCAATGTTCTCCCACTTCCAAACCGGTATCTCTGGTTGTACAAGCAAACCAGAAGGTCGTTGATGTTCAGCCTTGACTTTGAGACAAGTTAGGCATTTCGACACATACAAGGCAACATCTTTCTTCATACCAGGCCACCAGTACTGAGTACGAAGATCCTTGTACATTTTATCAGCATCAGGATGGATAGAATATCGAGACTTATGAGATTCGTCCATCACTAATGTGCGAAGATCGTCTTGTTTTGGAATCCACAAACGATCCTTAAAATAGAGTAAACCATCATCCTTTGCTTCGAGTTTAAGCTCAAGTTGACGTGGTAATTCATTACCAATCAAATTTTGTGAAACACAAAATTGCTGAGCTCGAAGAACACGAGTTTGAAGATCGGATAGAGTTCGAACAGAATGAAGCTTGACTCGCTCCTTTCGACTTAGCGCATCGGCTACGACATTCGCCTTACCAGGGTGGTAGCGAATCTCGCAATCGTAGTCGTTTAAGAGCTCAACCCATCGTCGTTGCCTCATGTTCAGCTCCTTCTGATTAAGAATATGCTGGAGACTCTTGTGGTCTGTGAAAACCACACACTTCATGCCATAGAGGTAGTGTCTCCAGAGTTTGAGAGCGAAAACCACAGCTCCCAACTCAAGATCATGAGTCGTGTAGTTCTTCTTGTGAACTTTCAATTGTCTAGACGCATATGCTATAACTTTGCCTCGTTGCATGAGGACACAACCAAGGCCTAAGTTGGATGCATCACAGTAGACAACGAAATCATTGTTTCCCTCTGGCAGAGATAGAACAGGAGCATCACATAGCTTCTGTTTCAGCGTTTGAAACGCTTCTTCTTGCTTGGGTCCCCACTCAAAAGGCTTATTCTTTTGAGTCAAAGCAGTGAGTGGAATCGCGATCTTTGAGAAATTCGAAATAAAACGACGATAATATCCAGCGAGACCAAGGAAAGAACAAATCTCTGTAGGTGTCGTTGCTGTATTCCAATCCTTGATTGCAACAATCTCGGATGGTTCCACATGAATACCTTGCTTGTTGACTATATGTCCCAAAAACTGAACTTCTTTAAGCCAAAATTCACACTTGGAGAATTTAGCAAAAAGTTGTTCCTTCTTTATGAGTTCCAATGTCAAACGAAGGTGTTGCTCGTGCTCGGTTCGAGACTTCGAATAAATAAGAATATCGTCGATGAACACAATGATGAACTTGTCTAAATAAGGTTTACAGACCCTATTCATTAAGTCCATGAAGATAGCTGGGGCATTCGTCAAACCAAAAGGCATGACAGTAAACTCGTAGTGCCCATATCTCGTGCGGAAAGCAGTTTTGGGAATATCTTCTTCGAATACACGAAGTTGATGATACCCAGAACGCAGGTCGATCTTGGAAAAACAGGTAGCACCTTGCAGCTGATCAAAGAGATCATCGATTTGGGGTAGGGGATATCGATTCTTGATGGTAAGCTTGTTAAGCTCACGATAATCGATACACATTCGAAAAGATCCATCTTTCTTCTTCACAAAGAGGACAGGAGCGCCCCAAGGTGAATAACTCGGACGGATGAATCCTTTATCAGATAACTCTTGAAGCTGTTTCGATAAGTCTTGCATCTCAGAAGGTGCAAGACGATAAGGTGCTTTTGCAATCGGGTTAGCATTGGGTACAAGATCAATATGAAACTCGACTTGACGAACTGGAGGCAAACCAGGCAGTTCATCAGGAAACACCTCTGGATAATCCCGAACAATCGGAATATCCTGAATACTCTTGCTCTTGCTTTTCTCTTCGGTGACATGTGCCAGAAAAGCAACATATCCTTTTCGTAAATAACTTTGGGCCTTCGTACACGACAAGAGTTTCAATCCACCCGATGGTTTCTCTCCACGAACCACTAGGACACCACCAGACGAAAGAGGGATACGAATGATCTTATCAAAACAAACCACCTCAGCATGATGTTTGGTTAACCAATCCATCCCCACGATAATGTCGAAACTCCCAAGTTGCATTGGTACGAGGTCACTGGGAAAAAGATGGTTATCGAGGTTCAATTGACAACCATGAATAACAGAATCGAGAACAAGAGGTTTACCAGTAGCAACTTCAACAGATAAGGGTTTCCTTAGTTTAGTTCTAGGTATCGCAAGTAAAGGCTCAAAGGATAACGAAACAAAACTCCTATCGGCACCAGAATCGAAAAGAACAGATGTAAGTTGATTGTTAACAAGGAACGTACCGTTAACAACCTCGTTGTCTGCCCTCGCCTCATTCGCGTTCAGATTAAATGCTCGTCCACGAGCGGGATTCACATTCGCGTTCGCGTTTGCATTCAGATTAACATTTACCAATCTCGGGCAGTTGTTGCGAAAATGACCCATTTCTCCGCAATTAAAACACGAACCAGGTGGGAATCTCGCAGCATTCCCTTGAACTTGTGTTGGAACCTGGGCAGCCTGATTTTGATCAAAACGACAAATGTTAGCCAAATGCCCAAGTCTACCGCACGTAGTGCACTGTTTACAGGCCTGCTGGGCAACATGGTGACCGTTGCATCGGGCACAGTGAGGTGCGGTACCAGCATACGCTTTCTTTGCAGAAGGTTGAGTCGGTGGGTTCTGAGGGTTCTGAGAAGTTTGTGCAGTTACTGCAAAGTTCTGGGAAGCCTTGCGCTTCCTCGACTTTTTAGAAGACTCGTCCTGCTTCTTACCCTTACCCTTGTCAGAATCGGTCGACTTCTTTTTATCACCCTTGCGGGTGAGTTTACCCTTCCTGACTTGGGACTCAGTCAGGGTAGCCAACAACTCGATCGCGTGACGAACGGTAGTAGGATTAACGCCGGTCACAATATCCTGAATAGAATCGGGTAAACCATCGATATATCTCTCGATTGCTTTCTCCAGTGGGGTAACCATAGTGTGACACAACAAACTGAGCTCCTCAAATCGATCCGTATAAGCACGGTGTTCTCCCCCATCTTGCTTTAAATCGTCAAACTCTCGTTCCAAAGCTCGAATCTCGTGACAGGGACATAACTTTCTCATCATGAGAGCTCGGAGCTCATCCCAAGTTTGTGCTAATGCCACTTCGGCACCCCTATCACGCATCACTCCGTTCCACCATGTAAGAGCTCGCTTCTCAAACACGCTTGAAGCAAACTCAACCTTACGTGCATTCGGACACTGCACATGTTTGAATGTGCTCTCGATACTCTCGAACCACTGCAGTAGTGCAGTTGCTCCTTGCGACCCAGAAAACTTAAGCGGCTTCGCAGAATTGAAATTCTTGACATTACACTGTGCGTTATTGTTGTTGTTATTATTGTTATTGTTGTATAACTCGTGGATTTGGGTCACAACGCCTGGAAGTACAGCAGCCATTTGCTGAGAGACAAGGGCTGCGACTTCCTCAACAATAAAAGTTTGAGCATCGCGTCGAGGAGGCATTGTCTAACAAGGAAACATGAGAAACGAGTGAGGTCGATAATTGGAAAAAAAAACAAAAGAGGTATTGAAAACATCGACAAAACACAAGGAGTGCGATCATTTGTTCATTACCACGAACAAACAAATGACACGCAGTGACAATCAAAGTAAATAGATCATAATAATGTATCGCTGAAGACATGCTCGCCTATAAGTGAACACTCACCCCAAGAGTTCCCAGGTAAGAGTGACTGGTCCGATACTGCGGATTTGTACGAACACTCTAGCCTTAGACAGAAAACTTAGGGTACAGGCATTCACTATTCCAGTTTGCACGTGTTCACATTATTTAGACCCAAACTTTGACGAGATTTTGGAAATTCAAAGGGTTCAAAACCTTACAATCAATCATCCAAGGATAGATGATTAATTGTTAAAGCGGATTTGTTATTGTGTTCTCGTTGTGGTTATCACCTAAGGATAGGTGACGGTATTGTTTTAGAATCTAAACACAAGTAAACTTGCGTTGGGGTCCTAGAAAGTTATAGTCTAGGTCAAAGCATTACTAATAACCTAATTCCCTATAACCATTGGCTCTGATACCAACTCTTCTGTCACACCCCGACCACATTAAAACAACAAACCGTGACAGAAACGTCGGGGAGTGTTGTAACAGAATCATCGTTTCAACAACCATGGTAATTAAAAGTTTAGTTTTATTGATTCATTAAGTAATTTACCTTGTCTTAAAACCAAACAAACAATTTAAACATCGTCTACTATCGTTTTTATGTCACTAAGGCCTTGTCCAGATCCTATATGAACATGCTCCCTAGCAACCAACATCATGCAACACCACCTGAAACATATGTAAAAATAAAGTCAGCAAAGAAATGCTGGCGAGTACATAGGTTTTATAAGAGTATCGGAATCATGGCTCGTTTATGTATATATTGCAATACCTCGAAAACCTTGTTTTGAAAAGTATATAATATTTCAACATGATTAACCAACTCAAATCAAGATGGTTATAATTGATAAAATCTTGTAGCCATGATTCCTAACTCAAAGACTTTTGTTTTAGTAAACCAATTCGTAAAACATCTCATTAAAACTCGTTAATAAAACTCGTATGGTTTATATCATTTCGAAAACCTCGTTGTGTGACATCGTTTCAAATCGTTTCCTAAGTGAACTAAATAATGACCCGCAATGTAATATGATAAAAGCACTTATATATAAGATGTACCAGCGGCGTATCTACCATGCTTCTATCATGTTACACCCGTCCCATTATCTAATCACTACCCAAAACCAATCGTTCGTTCAAATCCTTTATTTCGTTTAGGTCGTTCCAAATCGTTTAATTCGTCCCAAAATCGTTTTCGTTTTAATTGTGAAACTACTTTTGGTCGTCTCGCTAATAACATTTAAACCTTAGTGACTCGACTATCTCGCCTATCGCATTAACAAACCACCAAAGGGTAAGTTAACAATCATCAGATTCGGTCGTTACCTACATAACCCCCACACATAACCATGGGCGTAGTCTGATAACGGGATTTGTCAGATCCTATGGTACCATAACCTAATACTGGTCGGCTTGATCAATGCTAATGAATGTCATTCGTTATGTAATTACAACCAACAAGTTCGTTCACATTATCGAAATCGTTATTAGTTTAATATAAACCATCTTAATCGTTTTTGAAACCATCGTTTAAATATCGAAATCGTTTAAATACATATGAATCACCCCAAAACAATTGAAAACAGTAAAATAGGGGAACTATGTACTCACATTGAAGGATAGGATATCCTTGATCTAAAGAACTTAGCGAAGCTCAGACAAACCAAGGAAATTCAAGTGGTACCTAGTGATCGGATTACTAGTAAATAAATCAACACCTAAATCGGAAGATCGGATAGAATGAGGTCTTGTAAACCAAATGAGTGTTTGAACTCATGTGATATGGTTTAACAAAGCCTACATCCTAATTCGGAACTTAGCCTAAGTGCTTTTGACCTGTTACGACCCATTAAGGTAGCTTATGCTAATTTAACACGTCGTTCGCGCAAAACTATGTTCGGATGGTTAAATATGTGCTATGTCAAGACTTATATGCTCAATTATGCCTAATTATGTTACCATATCAGTTTAGATGTCAAAAACTTGTTCACATATGTAAAATACGGATTTAGGCTTCAAAAGGGCGTTTTGGTCACTTCCTATGGGCATACAAGCTACTTAACAAATAACTAACCAATCCTTTGTGATCATAAGGTATAACCTCAGTGGTCATTCCCTATGCAACTATGATCACTAATCAAGCTTAGTCGGATCCTAATGATCGACCAAACGGGTCGAGTTTGAAAGTCTAAGCGGTTGTTTAGACCGCTTAACTTACGACCCTAAACAAGCACTAAACTAATAGTGACGAGTTAAACATGTCAAAACATGTTTAACTAACTTATAAAACTGTTTTGGTATCAAAACAATGGGTTTTGATAGCCGAAAATAGTTCCGTTGCAAAATGCGTGCTAAAACACATTTTGATCGAAACTTTGACTCGTCACTACGCCTAGTTAACGTGGTAATCAGTAGGTATAATCGCTAAGGATTATAACCATCGTGATTACAATCACGTTGCAAAGTTCAATTGAACTTTGACTTGACCAATTGATGGTCAAAATCGAAAGTTAAACTGTTGGCCAAACTGTTTTACTTTCTGCTTAAACATAAAGAATAAGCATGAAAGAAGACTTACAAAGGGTCCTAGCTATCTTTTCTACCAAGAATAAGTTTCCAATCAGATTAGAAAGCTCCCCAAATCAGAGATTGAGAAGAGAATGAGAGAATGAGCAAAGAATGAGGAAGTGAGGGTGGCTATTTATAGTTGTTGCAAGTTCATAGGATCATGACACTTGTTTGTGTTGTCTCCAAGCAAAGATCTCAGCCATACATGTGCTTGATGCATGTTAGAAGCCTTGGAGAGGTGTTAACTTGGTTAACACACCAAGAACTTGCAAGAACAGCCCCTAAAGTATCAAACAGTTGCTGAAAACAAGTTTCTGGTCGCTGACACTTTCATAAGAATAGGGAGGGGGCTTACGCGCCCCGCCTGGGCTCCCCAGTTCAGCACAAGTTTGAAAATTTACAGTTTAGGTCCCTGCACTTGGTTTAAGCTCATTTCAGGCCCTTTTGACCCCCGTTAACCATTTTCAAGGCTCTACAAGGTCAATAGAGTTTAGAGGACTCAAAATGTGCTCAGAAAACTCTCGGATGTCGGCTCGTTTGGTCGTACGGTCGCGTTGTTCGTTAATTTACGACGAAACTCAAACTGACGCGAAAACGATCCAAATTAAGCGACGAATGGTATTTTTGCATGCCGATCACTAAAAAAAATATTTTAGTGTGTACAAAAATTTTGGGTGTCCAGATGTGGTCAGAACGTAAGATATACGCGAAAATGCAAACTTACGTCGTTTTTGACACTCTTAGTCCCTGTAAGATCAAATAAGCATGTTTTCGCACACCGAACCCCTCAAAGCTTATTTCTAAGCTATTTTTAGATTATTTATGGTATGTTTAGCTTATGATCAAGTTTCGGACTCTTCGACACCATACGAATCGGTATAGTTTCGCAGTTTGACACAAATAGTCCCTGTGATCGAATAGACTTGTTTTCAACACACCAAACCATCCAAAACTTATTTCTAAGTTATGTAAAGGTTATTTTAGGTATGTTAAGCCTATGTAACTATTCTGGAGTGTTTGTCGCGTTAAACTGACTGCGTTTACGCACCAGTTTGCGTGTAACCTTCCAGAAAGCGATTTAAAACTTGAAATTGGAATCGAATCAAATTGTAAAATCATCAAACACAATACACACATAAAACACATATAATAACACCAAAGCACATTATTTTATTGATAATTAACATTGTTTTGCATTGTTCATCGATTACAGAGCATAGTTGTCACAGTCTCCCCTACTTTAGGAAATTTCGTCCCAAAATTTTAACTAGAGGAAACTTGTGAGAACAATTGCGGATATTTCGCCTTCATTTGGTCCTCACGTTCCCAAGTAAACCCTGGGCCACGTTTGGATTCCCAGCGAATCTTGACCAAATGAATTCGTTTGTTCTTCAACTGTTTATATGTACGGTCCACTATCTCCACAGGTTTCTCGACAAAGTGCATCGTTTCATCGAATTGAATCTCGTCGAGAGGAATGTGAAGATCAGCGTCAGCTAATTTCGCAGATTGGACACGTGAAAAGTCGGATGAATATTTCCAAGCTCTGGAGGTAGCTCTAGACGATAGGCAACCTTTCCAACCCTTTCAACAATCTTAAATGGTCCAACATATCGTGGTGCAAGTTTTCCTTTCTTTCCAAATCTCACCACTCCCTTCCAAGGTGACACCTTGAGTAGGACACGGTCTCCGACTTGAAATTCTAAGGGTTTACGTCGCGCATCCGCATAACTCTTTTGACGGCATCTAGCTTTCACAAGATTATCGTGGATTTTCTTGATTTTGTCTGTTCTTTCCAGAACAATCTCCGGTCCAGTAAGCTGAGCTTCACCGGTCTCGTTCCAACAAATAGGTGAACGACATTTTCGATCGTAGAGAGCCTCAAATGGTGCCATATTAATGCTAGCATGATGACTATTGTTGTAAGAGAACTCGATCAATGGCAGATGAGAATCCCAATTACCACCAAAGTCAATCACGGATGCTTTAAGCATATCCTCCAAAGTTTGAATCGTTCTCTCAGATTGTCTATCTGTTTGGGGATGATAAGCAGTGCTTAGATTTAGTTGGGTTCCCATAGCAGATTGCATGGTCTTCCAAAAATGAGATGAAAATCGAGCATCACGATCAGATATGATGTCCAAAGGAACACCATGTCGAGATACAATCTCATCAACATAAATCTTTGCAAGTTTATCAGCAGATAGATCCTCGCGAATCGGAATAAAATGAGTTGACTTCGTTAATCAATCGATGACAACCCATATCGCATCGTGACCTTTTGATGTACGCGGTAATTTAGTGATGAGATCCATCGCAATGTTCTCCCACTTCCAAACCGGTATCTCTGGTTGTACAAGCAAACCAGAAGGTCGTTGATGTTCAGCCTTGACTTTGAGACAAGTTAGGCATTTCGACACATACAAGGCAACATCTTTCTTCATACCAGGCCACCAGTACTGAGTACGAAGATCCTTGTACATTTTATCAGCATCAGGATGGATAGAATATCGAGACTTATGAGATTCGTCCATCACTAATGTGCGAAGATCGTCTTGTTTTGGAATCCACAAACGATCCTTAAAATAGAGTAAACCATCATCCTTTGCTTCGAGTTTAAGCTCAAGTTGACGTGGTAATTCATTACCAATCAAATTTTGTGAAACACAAAATTGCTGAGCTTGAAGAACACGAGTTTGAAGATCAGATAGAGTTCGAACAGAATGAAGCTTGACTCGCTCCTTTCGACTTAGCGCATCGGCTACGACATTCGCCTTACCAGGGTGGTAGCGAATCTCGCAATCGTAGTCGTTTAAGAGCTCAACCCATCGTCGTTGCCTCATGTTCAGCTCCTTCTGATTAAGAATATGCTGGAGACTCTTGTGGTCTGTGAAAACCACACACTTCATGCCATAGAGGTAGTGTCTCCAGAGTTTGAGAGCGAAAACCACAGCTCCCAACTCAAGATCATGAGTCGTGTAGTTCTTCTCGTGAACTTTCAATTGTCTAGACGCATATGCTATAACTTTGCCTCGTTGCATGAGGACACAACCAAGGCCTAAGTTGGATGCATCACAGTAGACAACGAAATCATTGTTTCCCTCTGGCAGAGATAGAACAGGAGCATCACATAGCTTCTGTTTCAGCGTTTGAAACGCTTCTTCTTGCTTGGGTCCCCACTCAAAAGGCTTATTCTTTTGAGTCAAAGCAGTGAGTGGAATCGCGATCTTTGAGAAATTCGAAATAAAACGACGATAATATCCAGCGAGACCAAGGAAAGAACAAATCTCTGTAGGTGTCGTTGCTGTATTCCAATCCTTGATTGCAACAATCTCGGATGGTTCCACATGAATACCTTGCTTGTTGACTATATGTCCCAAAAACTGAACTTCTTTAAGCCAAAATTCACACTTGGAGAATTTAGCAAAAAGTTGTTCCTTCTTTATGAGTTCCAATGTCAAACGAAGGTGTTGCTCGTGCTCGGTTCGAGACTTCGAATAAATAAGAATATCGTCGATGAACACAATGATGAACTTGTCTAAATAAGGTTTACAGACCCTATTCATTAAGTCCATGAAGATAGCTGGGGCATTCGTCAAACCAAAAGGCATGACAGTAAACTCGTAGTGCCCATATCTCGTGCGGAAAGCAGTTTTGGGAATATCTTCTTCGAATACACGAAGTTGATGATACCCAGAACGCAGGTCGATCTTGGAAAAACAGGTAGCACCTTGCAGCTGATCAAAGAGATCATCGATTTGGGGTAGGGGATATCGATTCTTGATGGTAAGCTTGTTAAGCTCACGATAATCGATACACATTCGAAAAGATCCATCTTTCTTCTTCACAAAGAGGACAGGAGCGCCCCAAGGTGAATAACTCGGACGGATGAATCCTTTATCAGATAACTCTTGAAGCTGTTTCGATAAGTCTTGCATCTCAGAAGGTGCAAGACGATAAGGTGCTTTTGCAATCGAGTTAGCATTGGGTACAAGATCAATATGAAACTCGACTTGACGAACTGGAGGCAAACCAGGCAGTTCATCAGGAAACACCTCTGGATAATCCCGAACAATCGGAATATCCTGAATACTCTTGCTCTTGCTTTTCTCTTCGGTGACATGTGCCAGAAAAGCAACATATCCTTTTCGTAAATAACTTTGGGCCTTCGTACACGACAAGAGTTTCAATCCACCCGATGGTTTCTCTCCACGAACCTCTAGGACACCACCAGACGAAAGAGGGATACGAATGATCTTATCAAAACAAACCACCTCAGCATGATGTTTGGTTAACCAATCCATCCCCACGATAATGTCGAAACTCCCAAGTTGCATTGGTACGAGGTCACTGGGAAAAAGATGGTTATCGAGGTTCAATTGACAACCATGAATAACAGAATCGAGAACAAGAGGTTTACCAGTAGCAACTTCAACAGATAAGGGTTTCCTTAGTTTAGTTCTAGGTATCGCAAGTAAAGGCTCAAAGGATAACGAAACAAAACTCCTATCGGCACCAGAATCGAAAAGAACAGATGTAAGTTGATTGTTAACAAGGAACGTACCGTTAACAACCTCGTTGTCTGCCCTCGCCTCATTCGCGTTCAGATTAAATGCTCGTCCACGAGCGGGATTCACATTCGCGTTCGCGTTTGCATTCAGATTAACATTTACCAATCTCGGGCAGTTGTTGCGGAAATGACCCATTTCTCCGCAATTAAAACACGAACCAGGTGGGAATCTCGCAGCATTCCCTTGAACTTGTGCTGGAACCTGGGCAGCCTGATTTTGATCAAAACGACAAATGTTAGCCAAATGCCCAAGTCTACCGCACGTAGTGCACTGTTTACAGGCCTGCTGGGCAACATGGTGACCGTTGCATCGGGCACAGTGAGGTGCGGTACCAGCATACGCTTTCTTTGCAGAAGGTTGAGTCGGTGGGTTCTGAGGGTTCTGAGAAGTTTGTGCAGTTACTGCAAAGTTCTGGGAAGCCTTGCGCTTCCTCGACTTTTTAGAAGACTCGTCCTGCTTCTTACCCTTACCCTTGTCAGAATCGGTCGACTTCTTTTTATCACCCTTGCGGGTGAGTTTACCCTTCCTGACTTGGGACTCAGTCAGGGTAGCCAACAACTCGATCGCGTGACGAACGGTAGTAGGATTAACGCCGGTCACAATATCCTGAATAGAATCGGGTAAACCATCGATATATCTCTCGATTGCTTTCTCCAGTGGGGTAACCATAGTGTGACACAACAAACTGAGCTCCTCAAATCGATCCGTATAAGCACGGTGTTCTCCCCCATCTTGCTTTAAATCGTCAAACTCTCGTTCCAAAGCTCGAATCTCGTGACAGGGACATAACTTTCTCATCATGAGAGCTCGGAGCTCATCCCAAGTTTGTGCTAATGCCACTTCGGCACCCCTATCACGCATCACTCCGTTCCACCATGTAAGAGCTCGCTTCTCAAACACGCTTGAAGCAAACTCAACCTTACGCGCATTCGGACACTGCACATGTTTGAATGTGCTCTCGATACTCTCGAACCACTGCAGTAGTGCAGTTGCTCCTTGCGACCCAGAAAACTTAAGCGGCTTCGCAGAATTGAAATTCTTGACATTACACTGTGCGTTATTGTTGTTGTTATTATTGTTATTGTTGTATAACTCGTGGATTTGGGTCACAACGCCTGGAAGTACAGCAGCCATTTGCTGAGAGACAAGGGCTGCGACTTCCTCAACAATAAAAGTTTGAGCATCGCGTCGAGGAGGCATTGTCTAACAAGGAAACATGAGAAACGAGTGAGGTCGATAATTGGAAAAAAAAACAAAAGAGGTATTGAAAACATCGACAAAACACAAGGAGTGCGATCATTTGTTCATTACCACGAACAAACAAATGACACGCAGTGACAATCAAAGTAAATAGATCATAATAATGTATCGCTGAAGACATGCTCGCCTATAAGTGAACACTCACCCCAAGAGTTCCCAGGTAAGAGTGACTGGTCCGATACTGCGGATTTGTACGAACACTCTAGCCTTAGACAGAAAACTCAGGGTACAGGCATTCACTATTCCAGTTTGCACGTGTTCACATTATTTAGACCCAAACTTTGACGAGATTTTGGAAATTCAAAGGGTTCAAAACCTTACAATCAATCATCCAAGGATAGATGATTAATTGTTAAAGCGGATTTGTTATTGTGTTCTCGTTGTGGTTATCACCTAAGGATAGGTGACGGTATTGTTTTAGAATCTAAACACAAGTAAACTTGCGTTGGGGTCCTAGAAAGTTATAGTCTAGGTCAAAGCATTACTAATAACCTAATTCCCTATAACCATTGGCTCTGATACCAACTCTTCTGTCACACCCCGACCACATTAAAACAACAAACCGTGACAGAAACGTCGGGGAGTGTTGTAACAGAATCATCGTTTCAACAACCATGGTAATTAAAAGTTTAGTTTTATTGATTCATTAAGTAATTTACCTTGTCTTAAAACCAAACAAACAATTTAAACATCGTCTACTATCGTTTTTATGTCACTAAGGCCTTGTCCAGATCCTATATGAACATGCTCCCTAGCAACCAACATCATGCAACACCACCTGAAACATATGTAAAAATAAAGTCAGCAAAGAAATGCTGGCGAGTACATAGGTTTTATAAGAGTATCGGAATCATGGCTCGTTTATGTATATATTGCAATACCTCGAAAACCTTGTTTTGAAAAGTATATAATATTTCAACATGATTAACCAACTCAAATCAAGATGGTTATAATTGATAAAATCTCGTAGCCATGATTCCTAACTCAAAGACTTTTGTTTTAGTAAACCAATTCGTAAAACATCTCGTTAAAACTCGTTAATAAAACTCGTATGGTTTATATCATTTCGAAAACCTCGTTGTGTGACATCGTTTCAAATCGTTTCCTAAGTGAACTAAATAATGACCCGGAATGTAATATGATAAAAGCACTTATATATAAGATGTACCAGCGGCGTATCTACCATGCTTCTATCATGTTACACCCGTCCCATTATCTAATCACTACCCAAAACCAATCGTTCGTTCAAATCCTTTATTTCGTTTAGGTCGTTCCAAATCGTTTAATTCGTCCCAAAATCGTTTTCGTTTTAATTGTGAAACTACTTTTGGTCGTCTCGCTAATAACATTTAAACCTTAGTGACTCGACTATCTCGCCTATCGCATTAACAAACCACCAAAGGGTAAGTTAACAATCATCAGATTCGGTCGTTACCTACATAACCCCCACACATAACCATGGGCGTAGTCTGATAACGGGATTTGTCAGATCCTATGGTACCATAACCTAATACTGGTCGGCTTGATCAATGCTAATGAATGTCATTCGTTATGTAATTACAACCAACAAGTTCGTTCACATTATCGAAATCGTTATTAGTTTAATATAAACCATCTTAATCGTTTTTGAAACCATCGTTTAAATATCGAAATCGTTTAAATACATATGAATCACCCCAAAACAATTGAAAACAGTAAAATAGGGGAACTATGTACTCACATTGAAGGATAGGATATCCTTGATCTAAAGAACTTAGCGAAGCTCAGACAAACCAAGGAAATTCAAGTGGTACCTAGTGATCGGATTACTAGTAAATAAATCAACACCTAAATCGGAAGATCGGATAGAATGAGGTCTTGTAAACCAAATGAGTGTTTGAACTCATGTGATATGGTTTAACAAAGCCTACATCCTAATTCGGAACTTAGCCTAAGTGCTTTTGACCTGTTACGACCCATTAAGGTAGCTTATGCTAATTTAACACGTCGTTCGCGCAAAACTATGTTCGGATGGTTAAATATGTGCTATGTCAAGACTTATATGCTCAATTATGCCTAATTATGTTACCATATCAGTTTAGATGTCAAAAACTTGTTCACATATGTAAAATACGGATTTAGGCTTCAAAAGGGCGTTTTGGTCACTTCCTATGGGCATACAAGCTACTTAACAAATAACTAACCAATCCTTTGTGATCATAAGGTATAACCTCAGTGGTCATTCCCTATGCAACTATGATCACTAATCAAGCTTAGTCGGATCCTAATGATCGACCAAACGGGTCGAGTTTGAAAGTCTAAGCGGTTGTTTAGACCGCTTAACTTACGACCCTAAACAAGCACTAAACTAATAGTGACGAGTTAAACATGTCAAAACATGTTTAACTAACTTATAAAACTGTTTTGGTATCAAAACAATGGGTTTTGATAGCCGAAAATAGTTCCGTTGCAAAATGCGTGCTAAAACACATTTTGATCGAAACTTTGACTCGTCACTACGCCTAGTTAACGTGGTAATCAGTAGGTATAATCGCTAAGGATTATAACCATCGTGATTACAATCACGTTGCAAAGTTCAATTGAACTTTGACTTGACCAATTGATGGTCAAAATCGAAAGTTAAACTGTTGGCCAAACTGTTTTACTTTCTGCTTAAACATAAAGAATAAGCATGAAAGAAGACTTACAAAGGGACCTAGCTATCTTTTCTACCAAGAATAAGTTTCCAATAGAAAGCTCCCCAAATCAGAGATTGAGAAGAGAATGAGGAATGAGCAAAGAATGAGGAAGTGAGGGTGGCTATTTATAGTTGTTGCAAGTTCATAGGATCATGACACTTGTTTGTGTGGTCTCCAAGCAAAGATCTCAGCCATACATGTGCTTGATGCGGGTTAGAAGCCTTGGAGAGGTGTTAACTTGGTTAACACACCAAGAACTTGCAAGAACAGCCCCTAAAGTATCAAACAGTTGCTGAAAACAAGTTTCTGGTCGCTGGCACTTTCATAAGAATAGGGAGGGGGCTTACGCGCCCCGCCTGGGCTCCCCAGTTCAACACAAGTTTGAAAATTTACAGTTTAGGTCCCTGCACTTGGTTTAAGCTCATTTCAGGCCCTTTTGACCCCCGTTAAGCCATTTTCAAGGCTCTACAAGGTCAATAGAGTTTAGAGGACTCAAAATGTGCTCGGAAAACTCTTGGATGTCGGCTCGTTTGGTCGTACGGTCGCGTTGTTCGTTAATTTACGACGAAACTCAAACGGACGCGAAAACGATCCAAATTAAGCGACGAATGGTATTTTTGCATGCCGATCACTATAATAAAAATATTTTAGTGTGTACAAAAATTTTGGGTGTCCAGATGTGGTCAGAACGTAAGATATACGCGAAAATGCAAACTTACGTCGTTTTTGACACTTTTAGTCCCTGTAAGATCAAATAAGCATGTTTTCGCACACCGAACCCCTCAAAGCTTATTTCTAAGCTATGTTTAGGTTATTTATGGTATGTTTAGCTTATGATCAAGTTCCGGACTCTTCGACAACATACGAATCGGTATAGTTTTACAGTTTGACACAAATAGTCCCTGCGATCAAATAGACTTGTTTTCAACACACCAAACCATCCAAAACTTATTTCTAAGTTATGTAAAGGTTATTTTAGGTATGTTAAGCCTATGTCACTATTCCGGAGTGTTTGTCGTGTTAAACTGACTGCGTTTACGCACCAGTTTGCGTGTAACCTTCCAGAAAGCGATTTAAAACTTGAAATTGGAATCGAATCAAATTGTAAAATCATCAAACACAATACACACATAAAACACATATAATAACACCAAAGCACATTGTTTTATTGATAATTAACATTGTTTTGCATTGTTCATCGATTACAGAGCACAGTTGTCACAAATATCTAATGTGGGTTAAGACAAATACCAAATGTGGTACGATTTATGCATTTTGCACATTTGACTGACTCTCTAGTAGAGCTTCTTCTTTTTTCTAGGTTTTTGGCATTTTAGCTCTTTAGGATATCCTTGTTTTGCCTTGGTCAGCATATATCTGGATGCAGCAGAAGGACAATCCTGATATCCCCGGATGAAATAACGGTATAAAGACCCAAAACTTCATATTTTGGCAATCTCTCAACGCAAGAATTAAGGTCATTAAACCGTACGCCACTAATGTGTTCCCCACTCATACTTAGTTTGATTAGGTGTATATCACTTTGGTAAGTTGATTTTTTCATGTTTTTTTGCCTACTAGTACATCATATGATGAAGCTGCTATCACACTTAAGCAATTTAATTCATTTCCACTGTGACAGTGTAACTTGTTGATGTACTATCATTTCTTCTCTTTCACACAGTGATAACTCATTTTTGATTTTCTGTTTATTTTTTTTGTTTTCATTTTTCAATATTTTTGGATTTTTAAATTTTTTATAACTTACTCCCCCTAAACACACGCACTAACTAAACTCTTTTTGGCTAGGGAAATTTCTCCCCCTAAATTTTTGTTTTTATGGAGTAAGTTTTAAAAACACAAATTTAAACACAAACAGACTCCCACTTTAAATCTGACAATAAGTTTTTCAATTTTGAACTTTAGAATGATCATAACAAACATTAAAGTAAATAGTTCATTACCAATTTTAACCTACTATTCTCCTCAGATGCTTTACAGGAATAACCACTGTTGAACACATCAAACCGTCCTTCTTGGTCATCCTATACATTCTCAACAACTCCAGTTAGACTTGAGAACCCAAACCTTACCGGTTTGGGTTGACCATAAACATCCACATAAGAAGCTTCTAACCGATATCGATCACACCCTACTAGTGTCTTGGATGTCTTCCCCGTTGTTGAACAAGATTTATAATTTCCACTAGGTCTTTGATCACGAGAGTTCCAATAAACTCTCAGATTTTCCGACCTTTGAAAATCATTATCTCGAAACCTTCTTCGCCCATTTTCATAACTTGGACTTTGGAAAATTTTTGGATTTTGTAGAATATTTGAGTTACCCAAACTCCTATATCCAATTCTTTGTTGAAAATTCCGACTACCAGAAGTTTGGTATTGGTTTTGATATCTAAAATTTTTACTTTGAGATCGATTTGAGTTACCATTAAAAAGACTAAATTATGGAGAAATATTTCTTGGTCTATCAAATCTTCTCGATGTTGAAGGTTTAAATTAAAATCTAGGTTGATTTGTCTGATTACTTGGTTTTACATTATTATTTGAACCAACCTGGCTCCCATCCTGAACCTCATCAACTGTTTGCTTACCTTTCTTCAAAGGACAACAACTCGCCACATATCCCTTGTTATGACATTTAAAACAGGATCTCTTCTTATAAGCTTTCTTTTTATTCGATCCCCTTTTAAATGTTTTTACCTTTTTATATTTAGTATCTGCATCCACTTTATGAGGTGTATTGTTAGACCTAGCAGATTCTTTCAAAGAAACTAGACTATTAGGTAAGTCCACAGCTATCGGATCCACTACTTCTTGTACAGTGGGTACAAAATCACTTAGCTCATTTTCATTTGGTAAAAAGGAGTAGTTTTGATTTTTAGAAGATGGAGCTTTTCTAAACCCCACTCCCGTTTTATCATTACTCTTTTTCTACATTTCTTGAATGTGAGTCCTGACTAACGAAGATTTTCCAAATTTGTCTAACTTTCCATGAAGTTCAACAGTTTTGGCTTGTGCATCAGCCAATTCTGTGCACTTTTTCGAAAACACGTTTGTCTTATCCTTCACAGTTTCACGAGCCAAATCAATTATTTGTAACAGTTCATTGACTTTGCTTATCAAACTGCTGATTTCTTATTCATTTGATTTGAGTTTATTTAAACAATCTAACTCCCTTGTAATAAAAAAAAAACATTTGACTCTTTTAACTTCTCTAAATCTACTAACAAAATTTTGTTTTGTTCCGATAGGCTGTTAACTTTACCTTGAAGTTCAGTGCAATTATAACACCCATGACTTACAGATTCTAATTGTATTTGTACCTCTGTTGTAAGCTCATTTGCATCATCCATGCACATTGTAACTTCTACATCCTTTCTCTCAACAGTCTCCTCATCAGCTTCCTTCTTCTCTTCTACGTCAGCAACTGCTTCTCCAATCTTCACAGCTGCAATCTCAGCTATACAAGCTTGATTGCATGTACTCTGTTTTGAAGAAATCTGACAACGTTTTTCCAATGCTTCCCACAACCCTCTAGAAGACCCATACCTATTCAAACTATACTTAATTTCGAGCTGTAAGGATTTCTTTATAGCTGCTAAAGCTCGCTTCTCAGCATTAAACACCCGTTTCTCAAAGTTTGTCATCTTTTCATTGGAAAGCGCTATAACTCTCCCGTCAACACGACGTGTAGGAGCAATGTACCCATCAATCATACAACTCCACATCCTAGAATCTTCACTTTGAACAAATACCTCAAATTTCTCTTTCCAATCAGCATATTGCGAAACGTGCATCAGTTGTGGCGGAACATTTACAGTTGCATCTTTATGTTCCATTTTACCCATTCTAAACATGGAGCTAAAAGTATCAGATGGATTTTTGGTAAACCTGATTCAAAATCCAAGTCAAACCTCTATAACAGGCCCTTTCAGAGTTTTATATCAAAACCCGATTCGCTAAAACGATAAAAAATGTCCGAACAAAATATGCCTTGGTTTTTTTTAATCAGTCAACACTCCTTAAAGTTTGGACCTGAACACTTTGTAAACCCTGAAGGCTTTCACAACCCCTTGCTAACTTCACAAACTCTTATTAATTTTCAAATTCGAACTTGAGATCTTGCTTAATTCGGAATTTATACTTATGAAAACCCGGATATCACTAACTTCGGATCACTACACTTTTAAAAAACCCGGAATGAAGCTGTATATATAAATTCGGAAGATGTAAACCGGACTGTTTAAACCCAACCCCAAATTCGGAAAATATATGTAAGGTAATCCAGACAGTTTAAATTAGAATTCAGGTTCTAGTAAGATATAAATCCAGACCTTTTTTAAAAAAAAACTCGAAACTCAAGATGAACTGATAAATCCGGACAAGAGTGTTAACGCTAGTGAAGTTAATATAAATCAGGAACTTAATATATAAACTTGGAGATAACTGTATCTTGAATGTAAACTCGAAAGAATCAGCTGATGACAGAATTAAATCTGTAACTTCAGAACTTGAAACCGGAATCTTGGAACATGAATTAAATATGGAACCATAAATTAAATTCGGACCAATTGCTTTTAATAAAGCCGGAGTCACACAAACCAAACTAAACTTGGAACAAATAATATTTAATTTGGACCTTGAAATTTGAATTTAAACCTCGAAACAAATAATATTCTCGGACCCCCCCCCCCCCCAAATATTTCAAATCCGGAAAAGAACATACCTTTCTAGTTGGACATTAACAATTCGGAACTCAAAGTGTAAACACAGAATTCAAGGAGTAAATTCAGAAAACATGGAATCTTTTAAATTAAAAAAATCATTTAACACATGAGGATATAAAGCCGGACATGATAAGTTATACAAATAACTTCGGAAACTGATTTGGAAATTTTGTTAACTCAATAAAGAAATTCGGAAGAGTGGGCTTTTAACTCTAATGGGCCTTAAAATTCAGAAACAAGAATTATATCCGGAAGGTCCCTTCAATTTAAATCCGCAAATTATAATTCCTGAAACAAGAAATATATATATTTCTGAGGAAATTATATATCCGAAAGGTCCCTTCAATTTAAATTTGGAAATATATCCACTCCAATCCTTGGAAGCTGCAATTAACCTTGGACAAAAGTAAATACATCGGACACGCACAATTTATCAAAACCTCAGCAACTGACACCTTTTTAAAAGATTATCAAATATATTCAGAACATTGGAATTACTTCTGAACTTGAATAAAACCGAAAAATGGAAACTTGGATTAAACTCGGAGGAACTAAATCTAAATCTAGAATATTATAAAAGTCTAGACACTAGTAACTAGATATTTAAATCCGGAAATTACAATCAAAACCCTCACTTTATAAAAGCTTGGACACTAAAGTCAAAACTCTAAATTCGGACTCTTTGATTACCTCGGAATCTTTTATATATCCGGACTAAATAATCTCCTTAAATTCGGACCCTTGTGAAAACAACAAACTCAGACAAATGAAAGGCTTGTTAAACTCGGAAATTTTACGCAAATCGGGACAAATGATGTAAATCCGGACAATATGTTAAGTTCGGATCCTTAAAGTGACTTGGTAAACCCGGATGCCTTGTGTAATTTTGGTAAAGAGCAAAACTGTGACTTCATTGTAATACGAGTTTACCCACAAACCCTAAAAACCACAGATGAATGACGGCAGCAGCAGGAGAGCTTCTTTAACCAATTCTTGAATCCTGTATATCAACCTCGAATCGTACAATATCCAAAGATTAAATACTTAAACTATTAAGCTCTTGTCACAGAATATGCACTAACAGACTCCCCCTTGACAATAGCATCATAGTGTAACTATGCCTTCAAACATCTTACAGACTTTTGGTCTTTGGATAGCTTCAGCAACACACATATTCTGACAACAACAGACTCCCCCTTAGCTGATGCTTCCAATCTTCAAAACTTTCATTCGTTGTAGATTCGTGAACTAGCAATCTTTGGTTAAGCAAGCAAGCTCCAACTCTTCCATATCTCTCTCTGCAATGTAGTAGAAGGATCCTACCATGCATCTTCACACATTCTTCACTTAACTCTCAATCTGTACTTCACTTGTGTTCTGCATTTCATTTTGATAATTACATCCATCTGTTTAGAAACACAAGCAAGTAACTCAAAAAACCATTACTCTTTTTCGCAATCAAGATAAAACAATATTTTATCTTATCATGCAAAAACAACAATTTGTCAGTTCAAAATGGGAGACCTTTTAAAAAGACAATCTTTTTGGTATTTTTGATTTTTTTTCAAAACAGACTAAACAAACCGAAAAATATATACAATACATTTTTTTGTGAGAATCATGTGCAAGAAGATCATATCAGCAAAATCAAACTATTTTCACACTATTAGATAATTCTTTAAGTAATTTTCGTGAAAAGCAGTTCAAGACGATTACCAGTATTGTTTATCCACTTAAACAGATTGCATGAACATTTCAAGTTCCATTACCGTGTGATACGTTAAGGTAATATTATACTGATATATTAGCGTGTCCCACTTCAGGGTTAAGACAAATACCAAATGTGGTACGATTTATGCATTTTCCACATTTGATTGAATCTCTAGGAGAGCTTCTTCATTTTATAGGTTTTTGGCATTTTAGCTCTTTTAGGATATCTTGGTTGTGCCTCTGTCAGCATATATCTGGATGCGGCAGAAGGAAAACCCTGATATCCCTGGATGAAATCACGGTATAAAGACCCACAACCTCAGATTTTGGCAATCTCTCAACGCAAGAATTAAGGTCATTAAACCGTACGCTACTGATGTGTTCCCCACTCATACTCAGTTTAATTAGGTGTATATCACTTTGGTAAGTTGATTATTTCATGTTTTTTGCCTACTAGTACATCATATGATGAAGCTGCCATCACACTTAACCAATTTAATTCATTTTCAGTGTGACAATCTAACTTGCTGATGTACTATCATTTCTTCACTTTCACACAGTGATAACTCATTTTTTATTTTCTATTTATTTTTTTCATTTTTCAATGTTTTTGGATTTTTAAATTTTTTATAACTTACTCCCCCTAAACACACGCACTAACTAAACTCTTTTTGTCTTAGGGAAATTTCTCCCCTTAAATCATTGTCTTTATGGAGTAAGTTTTAAAAACACATATTTAAACACAAACAGACTCCTACTTTAAATCTAACAATAAGTTTTTCATTTTTGAACTTTAGAATGATCATAACAAACATTAAAGTAAATAGTTTGTTACCAATTTTAACCTACTATTCACCTTAGATTCTTTACAGGAATAATCACTATTGAACACATCAAACAGTCCTTCTTGGTCATCCTACACATTCTCAACAACTCCAGTTTGACTTGAGAAACCAAACCTTACCAGTTTTGGGTTGACCATAAATATACACATAAGATGCTTCTAACCAATATCCATAACACCCTACTTGTGTCTTGTATGTCTTCCCCGTTGTTGAACAAGATTTATAATTTCCACTAGGTCTTTGATCGCGAGAGTTTCAATAAACTCTCAGATTTTCCGACCTTTGAAAATCATTATCTCGAAACCTTCTTTGCCCATTTTAATAACTTGGACTTTGGAAAAAATTTGGATTTTGTTGAATATTTGAGTTACCAAAACTCCTATATCCATTTCTTTGTTGAAAATTCCGACTACCAGAAGTTTGGTATCGGTTTTGATATCTAAAATTTTTTACTTTGAGATCGATTTGATTTACCATTAAAATGACTAAATTGTGGAGAAATACTTCTTGGTCTATCAAATCTTATCGATGTTGAACGTTTAGATTGAAATCTTGGTTGATTTGTCTGATTACTTGGTTTTACATTATTATTTGAACCAACCTGATTCCCATCCTGAACCTCATCAACTATTTGCTTACCTTTCTTCAAAAGACAACAACTCGCCACATGTCCTTTGTTGTGACATTTAAAACAAGATCTCTTCTTATAAGCTTTCTTTTTATTCGATCCCCTTTTAAATGTTTTTACCTTTTTATATTTAGTCTCTTCATCCACTTTATGAGGTGTATTGTTAGACCCAGCAGATTCTTTCAAAGAAACTGGACTATTAGGTAAGTCCACAGCTATCGGATCCACTACTTCTTGTGCAATGGGTACAAAATCAGTTAGCTCATTTTCATTTGGTAAAAAGGAGTGGTCTTGATTTTTAGAAGATGAAGCTTTACTAAACCCCACTCCCGTTTAATCGTTACTCTTTTTCAACCTTTCTTGAATGTGAGTCCTGACTAACGAAGATTTTCTAAATTTGTCTAACTTTCCATGAAGTTCAACAATATTGGCTTGTACATCAGCCAATTCTGTGCACTTTTTCAAAAACTCGTCAGTCTTATCCTTCACAGTTTCACGAGCCAAATCAATTATTTGTGGATTCATTTTTGGATCGAAATCAAACTCCTAATGATTGCGAAGAACACGTATCACGTGCGGAATCTGTGTACGTGTGTGTATCGAACACAAGAACATAATTAACAATGATTTTATTGAATAATATGACAGATACACCATCTTGAATCACCTTGAACAATAGTTTCTCTCTCTAGACCTTCAAAGCTCTAATGTTCCAAAAGTTCTAAATGAAACATAACAAGCCACTATTTATAGGGTTCACTTAAATGACAGACTCCTTGACTCATAAGCTCCATCCGTCCGGATGGGTTATTCTCCATCCGTCCGGATGGACTTTTCCCTGTATTCAATATTGTTTAACCGTGTCCTGTTCAGTTTCTGCTACGATGCGTGATTGAAGGAAGTGATAGACATTATGCACTCACAGAGTCCCCCTTGGATATTATTTCAGTCAATCTCGTAGCTTTCTGTCTTCTCTCTTTCTTTGAGTCTTCATGAAGCTTTGACATCTTCAGCACCACAGAGTCCCTCTTCAATCTCCTCTTGATTCTGTGATATGAATCAGCTCCCCATTTCGGTTGACTCTATCTCCAGGCTCCCCCTTTCGTTAAGCTTCCGTGCTTTTCAGGATCATCACCTGGATTTTCGATTACAAGCTCTCCCTTGCTTTGAAATCGTCTTCAGACTCCCCCTTAGTCTTAGCTATCGGGATCGTAATCTGGCTTACCATCTGTAAATCTAATAATTTCAAAACAATTTAATTCATTTTCAGTGTGACAATCTAACTTGCTGATGTACTATTATTTCTTCACTTTCACACAGTGATAACTCATTTTTTATTTTCTATTTATTTTTATTTATTTTTTTCATTTTTCAATGTTTTTGGATTTTTAAATTTTTTATAACTTACTCCCCCTAAACACACGCACTAACTAAACTCTTTTTGTCTTAGGGAAATTTCTCCCCTTAAATCATTGTCTTTATGGAGTAAGTTTTAAAAACACATATTTAAACACAAACATACTCCCACTTTAAATCTAACAATAAGTTTTTCATTTTTGAACTTTAGAATGATCATAACAAACATTAAAGTAAATAGTTTGTTACCAATTTTAACCTACTATTCACCTTAGATTCTTTACAGGAATAATCACTATTGAACACATCAAACAGTCCTTCTTGGTCATCCTACACATTCTCAACAACTCCAGTTTGACTTGAGAAACCAAACCTTACCAGTTTTGGGTTGACCATAAATATACACATAAGATGCTTCTAACCAATATCCATCACACCCTACTTGTGTCTTGTATGTCTTCCCCGTTGTTGAACAAGATTTATAATTTCCACTAGGTCTTTGATCGCGAGAGTTTCAATAAACTCTCAGATTTTCCGACCTTTGAAAATCATTATCTCGAAACCTTCTTTGCCCATTTTAGTAACTTGGACTTTGGAAAAATTTTGGATTTTGTTGAATATTTGAGTTACCAAAACTCCTATATCCATTTCTTTGTTGAAAATTCCGACTACCAGAAGTTTGGTATCGGTTTTGATATCTAAAATTTTTTACTTTGAGATCGATTTGATTTACCATTAAAATGACTAAATTGTGGAGAAATACTTCTTGGTCTATCAAATCTTATCGATGTTGAACGTTTAGATTGAAATCTTGGTTGATTTGTCTGATTACTTGGTTTTACATTATTATTTGAACCAACCTGATTCCCATCCTGAACCTCATCAACTATTTGCTTACCTTTCTTCAAAAGACAACAACTCGCCACATGTCCTTTGTTGTGACATTTAAAACAAGATCTCTTCTTATAAGCTTTCTTTTTATTCGATCCCCTTTTAAATGTTTTTACCTTTTTATATTTAGTCTCTACATCCACTTTATGAGGTGTATTGTTAGACCCAGTAGATTCTTTCAAAGAAACTGGACTATTAGGTAAGTCCACAGCTATCGGATCCACTACTTCTTGTGCAATGGGTACAAAATCAGTTAGCTCATTTTCATTTGGTAAAAAGGAGTGGTCTTGATTTTTAGAAGATGAAGCTTTACTAAACCCCACTCCCGTTTTATCGTTACTCTTTTTCAACCTTTCTTGAATGTGAGTCCTGACTAACGAAGATTTTCTAAATTTGTCTAACTTTCCATGAAGTTCAACAATATTGGCTTGTACATTAGCCAATTCTGTGCACTTTTTCAAAAACTCGTCAGTCTTATCCTTCACAGTTTCACGAGCCAAATCAATTATTTGTGGATTCATTTTTGGATCGAAATCAAACTCCTAATGATTGCGAAGAACACGTATCACGTGCGGAATCTGTGTACGTGTGTGTATCGAACACAAGAACATAATTAACAATGATTCTATTGAATAATATGACAGATACACCATCTTGAATCACCTTGAACAATAGTTTCTCTCTCTAGACCTTCAAAGCTCTAATGTTCCAAAAGTTCTAAATGAAACATAACAAGCCACTATTTATAGTGTTCACTTAAATGACAGACTCCTTGACTCATAAGCTCCATCCGTCCGGATGGGTTATTCTCCATCCGTCCGGATGGACTTTTCCCTGTATTCAATATTGTTTAACCGTGTCCTGTTCAGTTTCTGCTACGATGCGTGATTGAAGGAAGTGATAGACATTATGCACTCACAGACTCCCCCTTGAATATTATTTCAGTCAATCTCGTAGCTTTCTGTCTTCTCTCTTTCTTTGAGTCTTCATGAAGCTTTGACATCTTCAGCACCACAGAGTCCCTCTTCAATCTCCTCTTGATTCTGTGATATGAATCAGCTCCCCATTTCGGTTGACTCTATCTCCAGGCTCCCCCTTTCGTTAAGCTTCCGTGCTTTTCAGGATCATCACCTGGATTTTCGATTACAAGCTCTCCCTTGCTTTGAAATCGTCTTCAGACTCCCCCTTAGTCTTAGCTATCGGGATCGTAATCTGGCTTACCATCTGTAAATCTAATAATTTCAAAACAATTTAATTCATTTTCAGTGTGACAATCTAACTTACTGATGTACTTTTATTTCTTCACTTTCACACAGTGATAACTCATTTTTTATTTTCTATTTATTTTTATTTATTTTTTTCATTTTTCAATGTTTTTGGATTTTTAAATTTTTTATAACTTACTCCCCCTAAACACACGCACTAACTAAACTCTTTTTGTCTTAGGGAAATTTCTCCCCTTAAATCATTGTCTTTATGGAGTAAGTTTTAAAAACACATATTTAAACACAAACATACTCCCACTTTAAATCTAACAATAAGTTTTTCATTTTTGAACTTTAGAATGATCATAACAAACATTAAAGTAAATAGTTTGTTACCAATTTTAACCTACTATTCACCTTAGATTCTTTACAGGAATAATCACTATTGAACACATCAAACAGTCCTTCTTGGTCATCCTACACATTCTCAACAACTCCAGTTTGACTTGAGAAACCAAACCTTACCAGTTTTGGGTTAACCATAAATATACACATAAGATGCTTCTAACCAATATCCATCACACCCTACTTGTGTCTTGTATGTCTTCCCCGTTGTTGAACAAGATTTATAATTTCCACTAGGTCTTTGATCGCGAGAGTTTCAATAAACTCTCAGATTTTCCGACCTTTGAAAATCATTATCTCGAAACCTTCTTTGCCCATTTTAGTAACTTGGACTTTGGAAAAATTTTGGATTTTGTTGAATATTTGAGTTACCAAAACTCCTATATCCATTTCTTTGTTGAAAATTCCGACTACCAGAAGTTTGGTATCGGTTTTGATATCTAAAATTTTTTACTTTGAGATCGATTTGATTTACCATTAAAATGACTAAATTGTGGAGAAATACTTCTTGGTCTATCAAATCTTATCGAAGTTGAACGTTTAGATTGAAATCTTGGTTGATTTGTCTGATTACTTGGTTTTACATTATTATTTGAACCAACCTGATTCCCATCCTGAACCTCATCAACTATTTGCTTACCTTTCTTCAAAAGACAACAACTCGCCACATGTCCTTTGTTGTGACATTTAAAACAAGATCTCTTCTTATAAGCTTTCTTTTTATTCGATCCCCTTTTAAATGTTTTTACCTTTTTATATTTAGTCTCTGCATCCATTTTATGAGGTGTATTGTTAGACCCAGCAGATTCTTTCAAAGAAACTGGACTATTAGGTAAGTCCACAGCTATCGGATCCACTACTTCTTGTGCAATGGGTACAAAATCAGTTAGCTCATTTTCATTTGGTAAAAAGGAGTGGTCTTGATTTTTAGAAGATGAAGCTTTACTAAACCCCACTCCTGTTTTATCGTTACTCTTTTTCAACCTTTCTTGAATGTGAGTCCTGACTAACGAAGATTTTCTAAATTTGTCTAACTTTCCATGAAGTTCAACAATATTGGCTTGTACATCAGCCAATTCTGTGCACTTTTTCAAAAACTCGTCAGTCTTATCCTTCACAGTTTCACGAGCCAAATCAATTATTTGTGGATTCATTTTTGGATCGAAATCAAACTCCTAATGATTGCGAAGAACACGTATCACGTGCGGAATCTGTGTACGTGTGTGTATCGAACACAAGAACATAATTAACAATGATTCTATTGAATAATATGACAGATACACCATCTTGAATCACCTTGAACAATAGTTTCTCTCTCTAGACCTTCAAAGCTCTAATGTTCCAAAAGTTCTAAATGAAACATAACAAGCCACTATTTATAGGGTTCACTTAAATGACAGACTCCTTGACTCATAAGCTCCATCCGTCCGGATGGGTTATTCTCCATCCGTCCGGATGGACTTTTCCCTGTATTCAATATTGTTTAACCGTGTCCTGTTCAGTTTCTGCTACGATGCGTGATTGAAGGAAGTGATAGACATTATGCACTCACAGACTCCCCCTTTGATATTATTTCAGTCAATCTCGTAGCTTTCTGTCTTCTCTCTTTCTTTGAGTCTTCATGAAGCTTTGACATCTTCAGCACCACAGAGTCCCTCTTCAATCTCCTCTTGATTCTGTGATCTGAATCAGCTCCCCCTTTCGGTTGACTCTATCTCCAGGCTCCCCCTTTCGTTAAGCTTCCGTGCTTTTCAGGATCATCACCTGGATTTTCGATTACAAGCTCTCCCTTGCTTTGAAATCGTCTTCAGACTCCCCCTTAGTCTTAGCTATTGAGATCGTAATCTGGCTTACCATCTGTAAATCTAATAATTTCAAAACAATTGTATGATTTTTGACAATTTAAGTCCAAGATTGAAAACCTAGCTATAAACACAAATTTTTAACAGTTAAAGTTATTTAGCTTCTCTCAGAATTGATGACCTGGCCCTTAAACATAAATATTCAAAATCAGTAACCTGGCTCTAAGCATAGATGTAACAGTATGTAATTACCCAGCATTTCCTGACTCTTCTTCCCCTATCAAATAACTTTATAAATTTGACAGTTTAAGCATCCAAAACCCTCTCAAATAATCATCCTAGTCCAAATTAATGACCTTGGAGATTTCACAAGTTGTTTATTGATTTTTCATGTAAAACTTCAAGTTTCAAATTAATGAACTTGTTTATTTTCAGAAACATGTTCAGCATACTTAGATTTTGAAACCCAGCCTTCAGACATCGGTTGTCGAATATAAAGCAGAAACAAAATCTTTTTGAATTTTTCAAAGTTTATGTTAAAACACGCCTAAAATCTTTTTATGATTTTTTTCTTTAACGAAAAGCAGTAAAGAAATATTTACAGACAATATTTTTGTTTGAGTTCGTGTCAGAGGATCATATCAGTTTATGACAAATCACTAGCACCGTTGAGCTTTACACTTTAAGTTCTAAACTATCCACTTAGATTGTTAGTATACTGATCTATTTAAATTTTCACATAAAGTTCAACTGATTTCATGATACGAGATTTAGTGTCTTAAGAACTTAACTTATTCGCGTGTCCCACCTCAGAATATACTCCTGTATCAAGATTCCCTAGATTCAGTCTTACATGTGAGTATACTATATTGATATCTGTACTCTAGGTTAGTGCGAGACCTTGAGAGCTCAGGTATGAACTACCATTCAGTCAAAGAGATGAAGGCTTGACTTTGAGGTGTGTCCCACTTAGGGATCTTCTTTACAACTGCACTTGATTCTTATCTTTCGATAATTTCTCAAATTTTATGCAGAGGGAAAGCTTTTAAAATGCATAAAGTATTATACGAGGTCTAGGCCATTGCTGGCGCAAAATCAGAAGACCAGGTATAATACCCCAGATATCAAACAGTATAAGGACCTAGTATCTCAGAATCAGGCAACCTCTCAAACAAGATTTCGAAGGTTATCCATATATCCGAGAGATGTTCCCCACGAGATAAGCAAGCATATTGATATTTAGGTTTATATCTCGAAATCAATCTACTAAATGTGTAAAAACCTACTGGCATATCATCAGTGAGACCGTTTATCACATTTGATGTTCCATTTCTTTAGCGTACTGTGATTGTCTACCGATGTAATATCATTTCCCCTTTTTACACAGAAACTCATTTTAATTTTCTATTATTTTTATCTTTTTAAAATTTTTAAATGTTTTTGTATTTTCAAAAATTTTCAAATGTTTTTGTATTTTCAAAAATTCTTACTCCCCCTAAAATTAAAAAAATTTAAAAAAATGACAAACCGATGTAGATAACTTTATCTCGCCGTCCATTTTCTGCTTCTCATGCTTTGTTTTTCAGAAAGTACCCCCATGATTTACAACACACTGATTTTTAACAATGTTAAAACCATTTAATCACTTGTGAAATAATCATGTTTGTTCAGCCGTGAGGGTTTCGGCATATTCAATCAAACTATTTTTGTAGACCCTTTTTTCAATTTTTGACAAAATAAAAACATATTTTTGGTTTTTAAATTTTTCAATTTTTAGGGTTTTTGATATATGGTTTATTTATGTACAAAAACAAACAACCTCTCTGTTTTTCAGTTGCAGGGACCTGCAGCCTCCTGTGCCAGGCTGCTCCGCTCTCCGTGTTGACATTCACTCTTCTTCAGGAGCACCTACACATTCAATTCATTCAATTACTTGAACAGTGCAACCCAGGTCTGTTTGACCTTGGGTATTGTGACACAATGAAAATTGTTCAATTTCGGAAAATCTTTGTCGTTCTTAACAAAGACTTTTTCGTTCTTATTTTCTACCTTCTTGGTTGAATCAATTTTCCAATTATCACTCACAGAAGTTTGTTTCTTGACCACCCAAGTCTG
The DNA here is from genome assembly GCA_030545235.1 of Helianthus tuberosus. Taxonomy (NCBI): domain Eukaryota; kingdom Viridiplantae; phylum Streptophyta; class Magnoliopsida; order Asterales; family Asteraceae; genus Helianthus; species Helianthus tuberosus. Next base: position 132,411,584 of record CM060363.1, read on the forward strand.
TCCTTTTAAAGCATTCCTTTGATAAATCCTTGGATCATTTTGATTGTTTTGTTTTGTCAAATTAATTTTTGGTTTCCATATTTGTTTCGGTTTTAAAATATTTACTTTATGTTTCCAAATCTGTTGTGGCACAACTTTGGGTGTCGTTGGTTTCGGTTTCCAACATTGTATTGAGCTTCTATTATGTTCTTATAAAGAAAGCTGCTTTAAGAGGCTTCAGTTGATGCAGGAGATTGCATCAAGGCTGTAAGTAAACGGGTTTTTCATGGTTATACACACACACAAATATATATATATATATATATATATATATATATATAGGAGCGCTAAAATGAAAACCACCTCCAGTTGTAAGAACCGAGAGAACCACTTTTCAACCATTAGATCTTCAAGATCAATTGATGAAATTAAAAGTAATTAAAAAGTACTATTAAATATTTTTTGTCTTATTATGTCCATATTTTAATTCAAAAGGTTAGTTTAGTAAGTTTACTCAATTTTTGTCTTTTTGTCTTTATTGTTTTTTATTACTATTTTTGTATTATTATATTAATTGTTATTTTTTAAACATAATTTTTTTATTAAAAAACAATTTTAAATTCAGATTTTTTAACAAAACAATTTTTTTTGCGAGCCATTTTTTACACGCCGTTTTTACGCCCGGCTTTTTCATGCGTCGTTTTTTAACGCGCCGTTTTTACGCCCTGCTTTTTCACGCGTCGTTTTTTTAACGCGCCGTTTTTTACGTTTTACAATTTTCATAAAAAAAGTTTTACGTTTTACGTTAAAAAGTTTACGTTTTACGTTTTACTTTTTACATTTTACGTTTTTACGTTTTACGTTAAAAAAATTACGTTTTACGTTAAGATCTTTACGTTTTTACATTAAAAAGTTTACGTTTTACGTTAAAAAGTTTACGGTTTTAACGTTTACGTTAAAAAGTTTACGTTCTACATTAAAAAATTTACGTTTTATGTTAAAACGTTTTGGGTTGTAACATATTTTTTTTTTCTAAAAGTTTTTACACAAAACGAACGCACCCAGAAAATCGCAACTCGGTAGGTGTCTCAGATAGATTGATATAATCATCGATGCCTCAAAAAAAAAAACCCACATCTGACCATTGACCAGTTGACCCGAACCAATCAAATCTGACTTTGACCAGGTTTGACCAAACCCGAAACTTTGACTGTTGACCCGTAAAACCCAAACACTAGTCTGAACCGTAACTCGAATCACCGCCAAACTTGAAGCTAAACCAACCTGAATCTGACCCGAAAGAAATCAAAACAAAGCCAGTTGAAGATGATAACCACCACCTCTGCCGCCACAGTAGACGGAAGAACGGGGAGGTTGCCGGACCTCCACCGCCGTGGCCGTGAACATCATCAACAACACAATCATCAAAAAAAAAATTAAAAATAATAAAATAAAATAAAGAGAACCGGGTGGTGGTGATACCGGAAGCTGGTAGTAAACAAGAACACCACCGCCGCCGTCACGACGGCGCTGCCGTCGCCGGCTCCGCCGCTTCCCTCTCTCTTCTTCTCTGCTCAAACTCTCTCGATTCATCATCACCTTCATCTAACCTCATACATCATCGGAAAAACGAGAAAAAGGGGGCTGTGCCGTCGTTCTGACTCGCCACCACCGCTGCCGTGAGCGGCGACGCATCTTCATCTGCTGCCTTCGATGCTTGTCCGCCTGAGAAGGTGTCGGGAGGGAGACATAGGGGTGGGGGGTGTCGGCTATGTTGAGAGAGAGATGGTCAAGATTTTGATTTCATGTGTGTGTGTGTTTGAAGTATAGTGTGACAACCCGAACTTTCAAGGTCTTTCCTCGACACGTTACTTGTTCCACACCAGTGTTTTCATAGTTGTGCTTGCATCGTAAAATTTGTACACGTTTGATATATGATCGATATACTGTGTTACTGTGCTATTGTTGGTACTGTGTTATTGTGTTAGTTGCGTTACCTTAAATTCCACAATCTGTGACGTGTGTTTCTATGTTAATTACCCACATATTACACTCCTGCACCATTAGACATTTTTATTCGTGTTGATTTGTTATAATGGAGTCGTTGAATGTTTTCTATTGTTGGTTACACCTCTTGGCTGAATGATTCGTCACATATCATCTCGGCCCATATACTTGTGAAACCCAAGCCCGAGTCACTTGAGCCCATCCCTTTGTAGGTTTAGCATAGTTTTAGAACTAGGAATACTTAATTGGATATGGGGGGTGGGTATAGCCCAACACCGAGCCCACACGCATACCATGGGATATACGTACTGCCTGTTGTTGTTGCCCCATAATTTATTAAACACACACACGATTGCAAAACCCTAGCCCCTCCCTTATTCTCCTAAGAAGTGGACGACAACTCTCTCTCAGCCGGAGCTCTCATCTTCTCTGCGAAGCACCCTGTTCCTCATTCAACACACACTTCGGCAATCTCTCGGTTAGCATAAAAGCACTCGTTTTAATTCTTGATTGAATGATCTTGGCCATGTACTAATGTGATTAAATAAATTGCGTGAACAATTGTGGTTTTATAGGGTTATTACTAGATCATTCTGTGGATATTAGATAGGCATGTTAATACCATATAGTGATTGAGGAATCAAGTGGTCGGCCATAATGTTCATATTTGCATGTGAAGTGCTAGTGGCATTATTTGTTGACATTCATAGTTACATGATATTATTCATATGTGATATGGAAAGAGATCGATGATTAAATACTTGTGATAATGTGTGCGGTTGTTTTATGATGCTGTGAATTGGTAGTTACTTAGGGATGATTTCATATGATGGTGTATAATATTGATATTGTATAATGATTGATTTCTTTTATGTCCGACTTCGTTTGTATGATTTAACTTAGTTGATCTACATGGACCGTACATGTAATTCCATATTGGTCTGAATATAAACTAATGGATATATATATCGTTTGCACATGTGAAAGAATGATGAAATCTGCATTGTTTTCAGAACTTGTTTATCGAATGGATATATGATAATATTATGGTGGCCGGACATGCTATAGGGTCCCAGTTTAATTCACAATTGCATGTCAGAACTTATGAGTTATTTGAATTTGCTCAATCAATGTATAGAAAGATAACAATTAAATGTCTGATCATGTAATCTATGTGGGGCAGATAGAGGGTATTTTATTAATTGGTTGGCATGGTAATTGCATAATCATAGGTTACATGTTAGCCAGTTAATATTAGAGATAGTGCATGAACACTAGGATTTGATTAACGGATTCTATTATATGATTAATGATGAATGTGTTGTTTGCAAACCTTCTTTGTTGCATGTAAATCATAAATTGAGAATGAATAAAATGGGTTGTCACATGTGAGTGTGATGATGATATTTGAATCATCAAGTTTTGATCACATGGGTAACATTAATTAGGAGCAGTATAGCAGGTGCCACTTTTGACTAGGAGTTGTAAGAAATTACTATAATATTGGGTGACCTTATGACTTGATCAAATACATGCATGCCAATGTGAAACTGTTGTATGATGATTCAAAAGATGCTAAACTGAAACTACCATTCTCATCGGGCCTCTAGTCTAATGAGCTGCACCCTACCTGATTAACGTACTAAACTGCTGAGTGTTAACGTAAGACACAAGATGGGTATGTAAAATATACGTGATTCAAATGCTTGTATGTGATTATGTGACAACCTGCACACTATATGCAATCTGTTACATGCATGGCTTGAAAGAATAAGAAACTAATTGTTATTGATAACCACAATAGGGACTATTGACAACTGGAAACACGTAACCTAATCTACCGAGCAAAACTAAGGTGAGTTCACACTTTCTACAAGGCATGGGATTCCCAAGGGGTTGGGAATGGGTAAAGGATTTAAACTGAAACTGCGTGATCTCCTGGCTTGGGACACGTACACACCCTCTTTATTGAAGGGTGACAACACGTGATAAGAATATAATCGGAACCTGCGTAATCTCCTGGTTTGGGGATTACGTACACACCCTCTTTATTGAAGGGTGACAACACGGATACTAGACCAAAACTTTCTATCATGAAGTCCCTCCTTTTATATCGACTTAATCGCCGGGCCAATGGCGAGCGGGTCATTAGTTAGATAGCGCTATTTAGGTTTGACAAGCCTCACACCGTGCCGCAGAGGACGGGCGTGAACTAATGGATCTGGGCACTAGTCAATGATGATAGACATTGACGTCAGGGCACCAACTTACTTTAGTCAGTGGTCGATATGGTAAATAGGTCTAGTGGTTAACATGGGGAAGCCCCCACCAACTATGGATATGTTTGGGAAACAGGGTAAACGGATTAACTTACAACTTACAAATGAACTCCTGGTTTTGAAACAACTTAATCATGAACACCAACTGTGAACCCGCTCAACTTTGTTGTTGACTCGTTGTTACATGCCTTGCAGGTCGTTAGGTATCTTTGGAGCTTGCACGAGCAGGAGGAGTCGTTGTGGAGCATGGACGGTTGTGTGCCATGTTACATTTAAACTCATTGAACTTTTATTTTGGTTTTTCGTTTTATGCTTCCGCTAATTAACTTGAACTTGGTTAACTGGTTTTTGAACACCAATTATATTGTGTGGTTGGATTTTATTTATTCTAAATACATTGTTCAATATGATTGGTGGCTGGATCCTGGTCAGTCACGCCTCCAAGCGGTAATACTCCGCATGTGGATTTTGGGGGTGTGACAGATTGGTATCAGAGCCATTGGTTATAGTGAACTTGGTTTTAAAAAGGGGAAAAGCTTTTTGATAAAACCAGACTATAACCTGTACAGTGCTCAACGATCCACAACGACGCTTCGCTCCACGTGCAAGACTCCACACTATAGGTGATATGATTTATGTTTATAATGCCTACTTGCTAGTTACATAGAACTTTGCTCGTGATATGCTTAGATAAACGTAACAACTATTGTTTGAAAACACTTGTGTGCTTACTCTCTTCTGTCATCGCACTTTCGCGAACCTCTCTCACCCATGTTTCCTTTGATGTGACAGTACACATTTGTTTATGACGAAACACACGAACACACACTCGTCACTATAGCAAGATGGCATGGATTGCTTGCTCACCTTATGATGCGTTGATAGTATGCCATAGTCCTTAGGTTTTTGTGATCTTATTACATTGACGACCTCCGTTTGACATCTGAGTTTGAGGAACCATTTGACATGAGTTAGGAGGAACTGAGATGAGCATGCAAATCGCAATATTATTGTGGGTGCACACATAATAATAATGTGGGGTGCATCCGAGTCCCAGTGAGCCTTGACAAGTGGAAAAGGGGTTCCGTTCCGTTATTTGACCGATGTGAAACATAACAAACCTATAAGGGTCATAGCAGTGATTGTCCCCTACTCGAATGTGAACTTTTCATTCATCTCTGGATCCTTTCGAATCTCGATGCTATCGAGTATTACCTGAACACCCATCTGAACACCTGGCGAACCGTGTAGAATGTTAGGTGCTTATACGAACGTCCCTGAGTAGGATGTCGCAGCATCAAATGATCGATCGATACCTTTCTTTTTCCTCTTCGTTTGCTGGAACTCATGTATTGACGCCTCAGATTCTGAAGTGCGATCACTTCTGCAACACTCCCGCAACATACTGAGTATTACTCGAACCACTTGCAACATCGAAGGACAGGAGGATGAGCGTAGCACTTTACCGACCTCAGTACTTTGACGACCCTGATTACCGGCAATGAGCACCAGCGAATTGGCTTCAAACGAATGCTTAACCCTCGTCAGCAACTCATGGGAGTCAACTCTTATGAATCAATCGGGGCATAAGTGAGGACAGCTGATGGTAGTATGGAAGGTGTGACTGCCAGCACAGTGAGTAACGCGTTAGGACGTGGCTCAGAATGTGAAAAGATGGACCTTGATGGTGAAGAGTCGTAGAGCTTCATTTCAAACAACAGCATTAGAGGCAACGGTCACGGCAACAACAAGGTATTTGTAATGGTAACCAACAGTATGGAAAGTGAAGGTGCATACGGCATGGAGTGGCCAATGTTAAATTCAACGACAACAACCAAGGGAACGACGGCCGTACTGGAAATCCTCGCAACAAGTACAACAACACGGGAAATGATGCTCATAGAGGGACATTAGGGATTGGCGTGGGCGATGCCGGGATTATAACAACATGGTAGCCTACGTGTTCTTGGTGACTAATCACTTCGCCACTGTTCTGCTTAACCCTGATGCTTCTTGAAACCCAACCTGTTGTGGAATCGGCTGATGGCGAAAACAATGAAACCACTACTGAGGCTGAAGCTACTGCGGAATTTCAGGACGAAATTCCAAACCAACGGGGGAATGATGTGACACCCCAGGAAACCATGCAACCTAACTAGCTTCCCCAGTAACTACGTACTAAATTTCCGGACGAAATTTCTTTCAAGTTGGGGATGATGTGACAACCCGAACTTTCAAGGTCTTTCCTCGACACGTTACTTGTTCCACACCAGTGTTTTCATAGTTGTGCTTGCATCGTAAAATTTGTACACGTTTGATATATGATCAATATACTGTGTTACTGTGCTATTGTTGGTACTGTGTTATTGTGTTAGTTGCGTTACCTTAAAGTCCACAATCTGTGACGTGCGTTTCTATGTTAATTACCCACATATTACACTCCTGCACCATTAGACATTTTTATTCGTGTTGATTTGTTATAATGGAGTCGTTGAATGTTTTCTAGTGTTGGTTACACCTCTTGGCTGAATGATTCGTCACATATCATCTCGGCCCATATACTTGTGAAACCCAAGCCCGAGTCACTTGAGCCCATCCCTTTGTAGGTTTAGCATAGTTTTAGAACTAGGAATACTTAATTGGATATGGGGGGTGGGTATAGCCCAACACCGAGCCCACACGCATACCATGGGATATACGTACTGCATGTTGTTATTGCCCCATAATTTATTAAACACACACACGATTGCAAAAACCTAGCTCCTCCCTTATTCTCCTAAGAAGTGGACGACAACTCTCTCTCAGCCGGAGCTCTCATCTTCTCTGCGAAGCACCCTGTTCCTCATTCAACACACACTTCGGCAATCTCTCGGTTAGCATAAAAGCACTCGTTTTAATTCTTGATTGAATGATCTTGGCCATGTACTAATGTGATTAAATAAAATGCGTGAACAATTGTGGTTTTATAGGGTTATTACTAGATCATTCTGTGGATATAAGATAGGCATGTTAATACCATATAGTGATTGAGGAAATAATGGATGCACTATGATTTTGTAAACTTAAATGGTTAAGGAATCAAGTGGTCGGCCATAATGTTCATATTTGCATGTGAAGTGCTAGTGGCATTATTTGTTGAAATTCATAGTTACATGATATTATTCATATGTGATATGGAAAGAGATCGATGATTAAATACTTGTGATAATGTGTGCGGTTGTTTTATGATGCTGTGAATTGGTAGTTACTTAGGGATGATTTCATATGATGGTGTATAATATTGATATTGTATAATGATTGATTTCTTTTATGTCCGACTTCGTTTGTATGATTTAACTTAGTTGATCTACATGGACCGTACATGTAATTCCATATTGGTCTGAATATAAACTAATGGATATATATATATCGTTTGCACATGTGAAAGAATGATGAAATCTGCATTGTTTTCAGAACTTGTTTATCGAGTGGATATATGATAATATTATGGTGGCCGCACATGCTATAGGGTCCCAGTTTAATTCACAATTGCATGTCAGAACTTATGAGTTATTTGAATTTGCTCAATCAATGTATAGAAAGATAACAATTAAATGTCTGATCATGTAATCTATGTGGGGCAGATAGAGGGTATTTTATTAATTGGTTGGCATGGTAATTGCATAATCATAGGTTACATGTTAGCCAGTTAATATTAGAGATAGTGCATGAACACTAGGATTTGATTAACGGATTCTATTATATGATTAATGATGAATGTGTTGTTTGCAAACCTTCTTTGTTGCATGTAAATCATAAATTGAGAATGAATAAAATGGGTTGTCACATGTGAGTGTGATGATGATATTTGAATCATCAAGTTTTGATCACATGGGTAACATTAATTAGGAGCAGTATAGCAGGTGCCACTTTTGACTAGGAGTTGTAAGAAATTACTATAATATTGGGTGACCTTATGACTTGATCAAATACATGCATGCCAATGTGAAACTGTTGTATGATGATTCAAAAGATGCTAAACTGAAACTACCATTCTCATCGGGCCTCTAGTCTAATGAGCTGCACCCTACCTGATTAACGTACTAAACTGCTGAGTGTTAACGTAAGACACAAGATGGGTATGTTAACTATACGTGATTCAAATGCTTGTATGTGATTATGTGACAACCTGCACACTATATGCAATCTGTTACATGCATGGCTTGAAAGAATAAGAAACTAATTGTTATTGATAACCACAATAGGGACTATTGACAACTGGAAACACGTAACCTAATCTACCGAGCAAAACTAAGGTGAGTTCACACTTTCTACAAGGCATGGGATTCCCAAGGGGTTGGGAATGGGTAAAGGATTTAAACTGAAACTGCGTGATCTCCTGGCTTGGGACACGTACACACCCTCTTTATTGAAGGGTGACAACACGTGATAAGAATATAATCGGAACCTGCGTAATCTCCTGGTTTGGGGATTACGTACACACCCTCTTTATTGAAGGGTGACAACACGGATACTAGACCAAAACTTTCTATCATGAAGTCCCTCCTTTTATATCGACTTAATCGCCGGGCCAATGGCGAGCGGATCATTAGTTAGATAGCGCTATTTAGGTTTGACAAGCCTCACACCGTGCCGCAGAGGACGGGCGTGAACTAATGGATCTGGGCACTAGTCAATGATGATAGACATTGACGTCAGGGCACTAACTTACTTTAGTCAGTGGTCGATATGGTAAATAGGTCTAGTGGTTAACATGGGGAAGCCCCCACCAACTATGGATATGTTTGGGAAACAGGGTAAACGGATTAACTTACAACTTACAAATGAACTCCTGGTTTTGAAACAACTTAATCATGAACACCAACTGTGAACTCGCTCAACTTTGTTGTTGACTCATTGTTACATGCCTTGCAGGTCGTTAGGTATCTTTGGAGCTTGCACGAGCAGGAGGATTCGTTGTGGAGCATGGACGGTTGTGTGCCATGTTACATTTAAACTCATTGAACTTTTATTTTGGTTTTTCGTTTTATGCTTCTGCTAATTAACTTGAACTTGGTTAACTGGTTTTTGAACACCAATTATATTGTGTGGTTGGATTTTATTTATTCTAAATACATTGTTCAATATGATTGGTGGCTGGATCCTGGTCAGTCACGCCTCCAAGCGGTAATACTCCGCATGTGGATTTTGGGGGTGTGACATATAGTTAGGGTTTCTCAACAAGGAGATGAAGAGGGAGACCAGGGGATTTGTATGGTGTCGGCTGAACAAGAAAAATGAATCTGAAGAGAGGAGAGAGTATGTTAAAAGTTAGAGACTTTAAATGAAGAAAGATGAGAGATTTGACATTTGGGGTAAATGACCAAAATACCCCTTTTTTTATTGTTTGAGAGTGGTTCTCGCGTTTCTTACAACTGGAGATGGTTCCTATTTTAGCGGATCCATATATATATATATAGGGTAAGGTTCATGCGAGAACCACCCTTATTGCGAGAACCGCGAGAACCAATATGAACACAAAATAAATTCTAAAAAAAATAAAAAAAGCACTCAATTTTTTTTTCAAAAAATCGCTATATTTCGTTACCATTAAAAAAAAACTTTTTTTTCGAGTAACAGATATATATGCACATGTGCATATGTATCATTACTTCGACAAATTCGGTAATACGTTATCAGGAATAGACAATTTCACTTTAATTTACAATACTATTCGTAATACACTACTTTTTACATTACCAGTATTTAAAATGCACATGTGCATCATTAGGTATAACCATGATATAACGTTTTTTGGTACAAAAAGTTTGTGATTTTGAATGGAGAAGTAGGCCCATATACATGTTTTTTGGTTAGTTATATCTAGTGGTTGATGGTTTGGTTATAGTTGTCAACTTATGATGTAATATGTTGATTGGATGGTATAAATGGTGTTTACATACATGTAATAAAGTGAAAATATCGGTAATGGTATTGTATTACGGATGGTAGGAGGTAATGGTATTGTATTATGGATGGTAGGAGATAATGGTAGTGTATTATGGATGGTATGATAGATGAAAGGGAAAGTGTATTCAAAGTAGTGTATCAAAACACCTTATTTCATGTTGATACATATAAATGCACATGTGCATTTCTAATATTGGTAATGTAAAAAGTAATGTATTACATATGGTAGTGTAAATGAAAGTGCAATTGTCTAATATGTGTAATGAATTACGGAATTTGTAAAATAAATGACAAAAATGCACATGTGCATGCTTGTGTATTATGGATGGAATGATAGACGAAAGAGAAAGTACTGTACCAACACACCTTATTTCATGTTGATACATATAGATGTACATGTGCATTTCTAATATTGATAACGTAAAAAGTAGTGTATTACACGTGGTAGTGTAAATGAAAGTGCAATTGTCTAATATTTGTAATGAATTACGGAATTTGTCAAAGAAATGATACAAATGCACATGTGCATGGACAACTGTGACTCGATTTTTTTTTTTTGAAAATATTTTTTTTATTGTAAACAAAATATAGCGATTTTTACAAAAAAAAAATAGTAAAAAAAAAATTTGGGTGTATTTTAGATTTTTTAGGTATTGCTGTTTTTGTTCACACTGGTTCTCGCAATAAAGGGTGGTTCCTAACGGATCTTTGTCCTATATATATATATTATTGCGAGAACCACGAGAACCAATGTGAACAAAAAATAAAATCTAAAAAAAATAAAAAAAGCACTCAAATTTTTATTATTATTTTTTAATATTTTTTTTAACAAAAATCGCTATATTTAGTTACAAAAAAAAAACCTTTTTTTTCGAGTAACAGTTATCCATGCACATGTGCATATGTTTCATTACTTCAACAAATTCCGTAATACGTTATCAGTAATAGACAATTACACTTTAATTTATAATACCATCTGTAATACACTACGTTTTACATTACCAATATTCAAAATGCACATGTGCATCATTAGGTATAACCATGATATAACATGTTTTGGTACAAAAAGTTTGTGATTTTGAATGGAGAAGTAGGCCCATATACATGTTTTTTGGTTAGTTATATCTAGTGGTTGATGGTTTGGCTATAGTTGTTACTTTATGATGTAATATGATGATTGGATGGTATAAATGCTGTTGATATACATGTAATAAAGTGAAAATATTGGTAATAGTATTGTATTATGGATGGTAGGAGGTAATGATATTGTATTATGGATGGTAGGAGGTAATGGTAGTGTATTATGGATGGTAGGAGGTAATGGTAGTGTATTATGGATGGTATGATATATAAAAGGGAAAGTGTATTCAAAGTAGTGTACCAAAACACCTTATTTCATGTTGATACATATAGATGCACATGTGCATTTCTAATATTGGTAATGTAGAAAGTAGTGTATTACATATGGTAGTGTAAATGAAAGTGCAATTGTCTAATATTTGTAATGAGTTACAAAATTTGTCAAAGAAATGATACATATGCACATGTGCATGTGCATGTTTGTGTATTATGGATGGAATGATAGATGAAAGAGAAAGTGTATTCAAAGTAGTGTACCAAAACACCTTATTTCATGCTGATACATATAGATGCACATGTGCATTTCTAATATTGTTAACGTAAAAAGTAGTGTATTACACGTGGTAGTGTAAATGAAAGTGCAATTGACTAATATTTGTAATGAATTATGGAATTTGTCAAAGAAATGATACATATGCACATGTACATGGATAACTGTTACTCGATTTTTTTTTTGAATTTTTTTTTATTTTTTTTATTAACAAAATATAGCGATTTTTCCAAAAATAAATAGTAAAAAAAAAATTCGGGTACTTTTTTAGGAATTACTGTTTGTGTTCACACTGGTTCTCGCGATTCTCGCAATAAAGGGTGGTTTCTAACGGATCCTTCTCCTATATATATATATATATATATATATATATATATATATATTAAATTTAAGATGAAAACCATAAATATAATATTTTTGAACATTATACACATTTTTTAGTCCGTATGAGTGTTACATTTGCTAATCTTTCCTGTGATGATAAATGATGGCGTGGTGATTAAATGCCTAATAAGTATAAGGAAAAGAGGATCATGTTGGTGTTAAATTTGTGTGATGAATGATGTTATGATGGTTAATGTTGGATATTATGTCCGGTTCGATAAGTCAACGATGCCGACCGGGTCTTGACCCGTAAGAGTTACACCTTGGGCAACGAACTAAAAATCCACTTAACCTGTTTAACTGGTAATTACGAATGATACGCGGGTATTAACTGAGAGACGGTACATGGACCGGGTGAGACGGGTATACTCACCCTACGCCACTTGTCGCACATGCACCTTTGCTGCGCCACATGTCGCACATGCATCGTGCTACCGCCACTTGTCGAGCACCTAACACATTGGCCAATGGCAACACATGCACCATGCATGTGTGTCACTTGGCAAGCATGCATAAGGGTTCATATCCTTTTAAATGTATTGGGTCTTGCTATTGAAGAGAGATGATGAACAAAATGGAAGAAGTTGAAAAAAACTATCATAACACCCAAACTTTAACCGGCCACAACCGCTGCCGCCTAGCTCGCCGCCGCCACCGACACCCCATCGGCCCACACCCTACTGTCGCCGCTCTCCGGTGGTCGCCGCCGCCTGCACCACCGGCCACCACAGCCGAGACCCGGTTCACACTCGCGTTTCTCTCATTCGTGTAACTAGCACTTGTTCGTTGAACTTCGGTGTCTCAACCGGTTAGTCACTAACCGAGGTATATATTTCTCATCGGTAGTTAAGTAATTTTTACTGTGCTTGTATTTGCATGTAACCGGATCCTGTCGGGTTTCGTTTTGTTGATCATTAGTTTTTATTTCCGCTGCGTTTTATTAATTAACTCGTTTAATTAATTAACTATTATTTATTGAACCGGGTTTTGATAAATAAAATTTTGACCGATCACCACGGAAACCCAACAGTGGTATCAGAGCCTTGGTTACAACATATGAGTCGGTACCGGTCCTTTTAACCGGAATTAGAACACAAACTTTATTTATTTAAAGTTTATGATCTAAGTATTTTTTAAGGGCACTTTTATTTTGGTCAATATTTTATTTTGTCTTGCTTGACCAAAAACATTGATCGGTTTATTTTGTGATTGTTGTGTGATACGTAAATCCGGCCCCACCTTGTTTTGTAGTTTATGTTTTATTCGGTTTTGTAATTATTATTTTTGGCCACCTAGATGGTTCAAAGTTGTAATAGATTAGTTTATGGTTTTGGCCCGTCTTGTGGTTCAAAGTTGTAATAGATAGGCCATTTTGTCTTTGTTGTATTTACTTGTTAAATGTTGTTGATACGAAGACCCAAAGCAAACCCGAAGCAAAACCGAATGCCAAGAGGTGTCTTGGAGTTAGTGGGAGTTGCTCAAGACAACAAGATGCACTCAAGTCCATCCTTGTGGTTGTTTGTGTGTTGTGACCCCGTGACCCGTTTGATCATGCTATTAGGCTCTAGCAAGGTCGAACAATTTTGGCCATATGGATTTACATATTTAGCTTGCTATTGTGGTTGCTTTTATCTTATAAATTGTTATAACGTAACCAACCTAAATACCAACTTGATTTTAAAAGGAGTTTTAAAATATTAAAAACAATCACATTAAAACAAGTTCTAAATTGTTTTTTACAACTTGTTAAAGTTTTTGTTATAAAACAAAGGTTGTTTTTTGAAACAAATAATAACCAATCAAGTTTTGCAAATTAAACTAGTTTTTATTTTCCAAAACTATTAACTTTATAGTTTTCTATTAACTTAAAATTGGTTATTCCAAGTCGCGACAAACTTAGTTTTATAGGTTATCTAAAACTAATTGTCCCGAGAGGTGAAAGGGTCCTTTTGGTTATGTCGCAAATTTAATATTTAAAACCGACTATAACGACCCTATTTGGTAAAAATTAAAATCAATAGTCTATGCCATCCTACTACTAGTAACACTTGGGGCATAATGCGAACCATCAGTGTTGGAGCCACAGCACGACACTTGGTGTCTAGTTTATCCTTCCAAGGTGCAAGGGCTTCGTCGACACATCCGACCCTTCCACATGTGACCGTTTTAGGACGACTATTACTTTTCTTCTCGTGTTTACGTGCCCCAGCTGCCTCGAGAACGAAAGTGGCATAGATGAGGCCAAATGTATCAATGCAAGGATAATAGGTTATCCTCACAGCCTCATGAACCTCGGGAGTTGTGCTTTTCTCACAATTGACAATCGTTGTCAGTCCACTTGAACCTCTTGCTAATGTTGCGTGCCCCAGCCGCCTTTAGAAAGAGCTTCTAACCAGATTCTCATTCCTTATCGTCTCACCTCATGAAATAAGGAGATATACATCGAAAATACTAATTAAAATCATCTTGCTTATATAACAGATGTCTAATGAAAAACAAACTCCTTCATTTTCAAGTCTATACTTGAAAAGGAAAAGAAATACAAAATTTGAATAACACCAACCTTCTCAAATGGCACCGCAATCTGAGAATAGTTCTCAAGATAGAGGAAAAGTTGTATATCTTAGATGGCCCAGTCCCTACCGAGCCTGAAAGTAATTTTACTACTGCTCGCAAGGCACTGGAGAAACATAACGAGGATGCCGTTGAGGTAGCCTACCTTATGAAAGCCACCATGTCTCCTGATCTTCAGAAGAACATGGAAGATACGGATGCTTATGACATGATCCAGCAACTGAAAGGCATGTTCCAGAAAACAAGCTCGCAAGAGCGATATAACACCATGAAACAGCTCATAAGCTGTAAAATGCTGGAAGGATCCTGTATCAGTACTCATGTGCTAAAGATGAAAGCATACATTGACCAAATGAAAAAAACTTGGTTATTCCACAAAATCAACCAAGTTCTAATGGTCAAGTCTGGTGGTGTTAAGAAGCCCAATAACAAGAAAAGGAAACATAAGAGCGAAGGCAAGAGAAAAGTTGTTGTTGCTGCCAGAAATGCCACCAACAACAAGCATGTTGGAAAACCACACCCTCCTAGGAACGTCAGTTCTTTGAATGCAACCAAATGGGCACTAGAAGGGAAACTGCCCACAGTATCTAGCCAAGCTGAAGATGAACACGGCCAATAACATTGGCACTTCTTCTGATATTCTCATTTATGTTATCAAACTTTTCACTGTTTCTAGCAACACATGGGTATTTGATACCGGATGTGGTTACCACATCGTTAGTGTCCTGCAAGAGCCTGAAAAGTGGAAGAAGCTGAAACAAGGCCACCTGGAACTCATAGTTGGTAATGAAAGAGGGTTCCAGTTCTTGCAACTAGAACATTTTTGTTTTTCATGTTCCCCTGGCCTTGTAGTTACTTTAAATAATTGTTTATATGCACCTGGTTTGACCAGAAACATTATTTCAGTTTCTTCACTGTTTGAACAAGGATTCAATTCAAGTACGTTTTAAATGGTTCTTCTATTATAGCCTACTTGAATGATGTCTTTTATTTTGAGGTTGAACCTCGAAATGGTATTTATGAGATTGATGTTCAAACAGGTAATAACATATATCATCTTTCTAAACATAACAAAGCTGGCATAAATGAAATATATTTATGGCTCCAGTCCAAGGGGATTCTTGAATCCACTAGACAGGACTCCTTTGATGATTGCGAATCTTGCTTAGCTGGCAAACTCACAAAGCACCCCTTCACCGATGTTGGTGAACGGATCAATGGTTTTCTAGAACTCATTCACATGATGTATATGGCCCTTTCAGAACCATGACTAGAAACCATGACTAAATACCAGCTTGATAGAAAGATAAAAGTACTTCGATCAGATCGAAGTGGTGAATATCTCGGCTTTGAATTTCTCAATCATCTAAAAGAGTGTGGAATAGTTTCACAACCCTCTCCACCTAGCACACCCCAACTTAATGGCGTGAGTGAATGGTGAAATCGAACTCTATGACAACTGTCAAAAATCCAGGTATCCGTACAATTAATTAACCATAATTAGTGCTTAATGACTGTGTTAAATTTGCAATTAACTGCTTTCTGATTACTGTCTCATACATACATGTGCATCATACATTGCTTAATGTCATACCAATATTGCATGAAAGTTGTATTGCCTTAAATGATGCATTAAGTACAGTTAGCATAGTTTCTGATAAATCAGGAAAATGCTGACAGAACTCAGCACATAGACAGACAGTGCATTGAGACACAAAATGAGCCAGAAACTAAGTATTACACTAGTGTCGTGTGATCGTAAGTGTCACAACCCCCGATCCCTAATCCCAAGGAACGGGCGGCCGCGAGCCAGTTCGTTGGAATCGCGTGATTGTCTAATTTAACATTAGTCATACCCTCCCCGAGACGGCATTCCAACGACTACGTCGGGCAGAACCACGACAGCCGTTACGGAACCCTAGATCAATCGGGCAGAGTATCTAATACGTATCCAGGGGTTATGATACTTACAACATAGTAGAACTTCGCTACTTAGGGGGTATTACACCCGTATATAATGCCTACACTTTAGATTTGAGATAAAGAAATGAATTCTGAACGACGTAAACTGAAATCCTGAGGCCTCCTTATATAGGGCCTGATTTTGGTCCTCTCGCGGCCCGCGTAAAGTGTAACCCAAGGGTTACGCGGCCCGCGTCAAAGCTGGTCAACAGCGTAGCTGATCCGGGTCATCGCCTAGCCTCGCCACGATGATGACACGTGTCATCACCGGGTGTTGCCGCGTTCTTGATCTCTCGCGGCCCGTGTAAGGGTTAAGGGGTGCCTTACGCGGCCCGCCTAAAACCCAAAATTTTAGTTTTTAATTATTTTTAATAATATTTAAGGTATTCGGGGTCCGTTTTCGCGTATGGGGCGTATTTTAGGAAGTGTAGGGTGTCAGGGATGTTTTAGGTGGGTTGTTATATTTTGGGTATAACTCCAGGGTTATTTAATAAAATATATAGTGCACTTACATTAAGTATAGTAACCCAATTCCACTTTATCCCTACGTCACGAGACAGAACCCCAACGAATTTAGGCAGAGCCTTGACGTGCGTTACGGGGCCCTAGATCAATCGGACAGGGCATTAGTGACCAGGGATTATAATACTTAAAATGGGGTAGGGTTTTATTATTATTATAGGTTAAAACTAAAAATAAAATAGAATTTAAAGAGGGAGAGGAGGGCCGAGAAAGGCTGTGCAGATCTGTTTGTGGAATGCACTTCATATATATATACTACAACATTGCTTAAGGGTTACGAAATTCTTGTACACGTAGTTCTTGCATTAAATGTTGGAGTTCGTTTCCTTAGTGTACACGTACACCAAATTGTAAGAATTCATTTGTTTTGTTTTAGATTAAATTTATTTTATTATATATATAGTAAAATGAGAATATATATAATATTTTATTATTTTATTCCCAAACGTAAGTACACATTTATCTTTCAAGGTAATTTTTGAGTTTATTAGTTTTATATATTATAATTAATTTAACTGCTTCACTTATTTGGCGCTTATAACTTTAAAAATATAACGTTTTATAAAACAATGAATATGTCTTTAGAATAAGAATATTTTTATCTACATTTTGAACCAAGTTTCATTAAAAACAGAGTAGGTCCAAATATAATGTATTTTTATAATTTAATTATTAAATGGTTCCTACGCTTGCCCAAAATACCTCGTATTTCCATCGGTCAACTTACCCATGATGCATTCTTTTAATAACATAAGTTTTTATATATTTTATATAAATAAAAATTTTGGGAATGTTACATCCTCCCCACCTTGTTTTAAATCTCGTCCTCGAGATTCCCTGAAATATGGATGAATATTTTTAGTTAGTTTAGTTTCAAGGTATATTCTGCTCTTTGTTTTGAATTTCACTTCACTTTGACCAGAACTATTCTCTAAGAGATTCTTATCCTTGACTGAAATACGTTTTGTATTTTAACACAGCTTTTAGTTACAGGTTTCCCAATGCGTCAATAATCTAAGGTAATGTAAGGGGAATTCTTATAATTTCGATGGCGTCTTAATTTAAAAGGGTTCCCGTTGTTCATATTTCACACGAGTTACGAGACGGATGATCAAACGAAAGAGTGTTTGATATCGGAATTATAGACGTATACGAGAGATTCCTGATAATTAAATCTAAAATTATCATTGACACCTGTTCGTGATTTAGCCCCTAATTGTTAATTATTATGGCATTTGGATTTATAAATATATATATCTATAAAATCATATACTTCACATACTTGTAATTTACAAATTATTTATAAGGTCAATTTATTTATATTTCCAAAAATAGGTCAGACATCAGGTCATGGTACTATTTAGGGAATTTCATTAACATAACAAATACCCCATCTCACCCGGTCTTGCCGGAGAGGTACCCCCATCTTACCCGGACAAGCTGGAGAGTCTACCACTCCATACCTAGTCTTGCCGGAGAGGTAGTTATCATTGTATTTCTCATAAATAGATTTTCTCAAATCATGATTTTAAAGGTACATCGTTTAATATGGTTTGCATCAAGAAACAAGGAAATCAGTATTCTCATGATGGATCATATTCTAGAACCGAGTAGTACCGATAAACAAGAAATAACAATGGCCAAGTGTTATTGCTTATTTATCATACTGGCACTGTTCTAGTCATCATCCTCACGGGATACCAATAACCATCACACTTTATCTACGCAAGTAATTGGCTTATCTCAAAGCTTTATACTAAGACATTTTTCTTAGTTCAAGTCTAAATACTATTCTAGGTGTTACCAGTAATTATCAATATCCTAATCTTTTTGTTTAAGCATAGATATTATTATGGTTGTGGTTTTTTCTTTTGCTTGGAAAATGAAGTTTTGACAAAAATATAATTGTCTCCATTGATACTATAGCTAGGTTTGATGTGATAAGTATACTTACAGCTAACTCTATTTATGCATATAAAATCTTAGATTCCGTTACAAGGAATATTTCATTGAGACAGATGGCATTTTAAAACATAGTAGGTTTCATGGTTTATTCTTATAATGATTTCATGTTTTATATGGATCACCAGTAATATTTTATCTCATGTTTATCTTTAGAAGATATTTAATTATCATATTGTGCATATTATCAAGAAATTCTATGCATATATTTCAAATCTCTGCTAATATTAAGACTTACATAATACATATATATATTGAATTATTTTAGTAATACCCTTTAATTTATATATATCCGATGGTACCAATCATCAAGCTTATTTCCATGACTTTATTTTATCCTCTTATAAAAGTAGTATATTGAGATAAACTTCTATTCAATTTATTGAACATAATATTTTGAAATTTAAGGATGGATAAAATAAAAGTTTAAAGAAATAAATTAATCAAAATATAAACTTTCTTAATTTATGGGAATAAATTCATTTTTAACTAGTGGTTTAAACCATATGGGTTTAAAATATCAAAACTTAACTCTCAATGTATTGTATATTATATTATTTATTCAAAGAAGTACTTATGGTAAGTAATACAAAGTTTGACGTTTCTAAATTTGATTCTAAATATATTTGAGTAATATACATGTATTAGAATATGTATGTATATCCCATACAATAGTAATAGTAATTTATTTAAAGATATTACAATATTAAAATTGTAATCTGATTTTTTTTATATAAAGGACAAACGTACTAAACACACATTTGAGTCAACTATTTTTATGTGGGGCATCCATTTTAATTCTAGTTTGAAAAATGAATGTTTAGGAACATTTTAACGTGCCAAATAAATACATAGGTACTAAATTATTGATTTAAGTAGGATAAGAAAAGATGTTTTCATTATGGCAATATTTTTATTTCTAAAAATTTAATTATCCAATCTCTTTTATATGTATCGATTGTTCAAATCATCAAACCCATCTTTTCTCTCCTTTCAGTATATATCATAAAAAATTTATTACTTATTTTCAAATATAATATTCAAATTGATAGAGAATGAAAACCTGATTATTTATATATGATTATCATGATATATATAATGACCCTTTTGATCATACTCTCTCTTTATAGTTTTAAATGTATAAATTTTACAGGTATCCTAATATATATATAAATATATATATTTTTATATTATATATCTGTATATATTATTTAAATGTATTATAGTGTATATATATACATTTCAAATATAATAGAATTGTATTATTTAACTATTATACATTAGCCAACTGACTCGAATACTTTTCTTTATAATTTAGGATACACAATCCTATAATTAATATGACTGGTTAATCTTATAATCTTATATTAACTATCTCCATGCATAAGACCTATTCTGGACATACCTTAGTATTAAAGATCTATAGAAACACTTTCATCGTTTAGTTAGGCCTTTCTACGTAGTCCAACCAACCCAAATCTTTAAAAATTTTAAATGATTTTATTTAATTATGAATACCCATCATATTCATTTAACCATTTATTTTATCGCTAAGTATTTTAATAGAAATCTTTACAAGTAATCCCAACATTAGTTATTTCATAAAACTGTGAAAGTATGAAGTCTTATGGCCAACTGGTTACAAACCAGAAGGGATAAAATGGAGTGGTAAATTGGTACATCTGGGTTTCAAAACTTGCTTTGGCTCGATCCACTAAAGCAGTCTTTTAGATTTTATAAATTCTAAAAATCCTTTTGGTTAATTTAATAGCTTCGGTTTTATTTATTTAAATATAAATTATTTTGAAACAATATTATTAAAACCACAAAGTTTTAAAGCTCTATACCATATATTTCAATATGTATTTTAAACCAAAGTAAATGATTGGTTCCAAAAGAGAGTCATAAACATGACTGCTTTGTTAATAACTAACTTAGTTTGATGTATATTATGATATTATTTGAGTAGGTGGTATTAATTATCACAGACAAATTTCTAGTACAAACATTTGGGTACAATCATAAAAGTAGATTGATTAAAAACGGAGAAAATTGCGACTTATACATATATATATATATGTTTATTACAAACTACAACTGGAATTCAAAATATACTAGTGATTATGCATCTGTAACTTAATTTAGTCTATCTAGGTTATAGGAGTATTATGCTCAACATGCTTTTATGTAAGGTTTGTTCTATCTCTTTCCTCTACTAGGTTGTTTATTTAATGGGCAAAGTTCCTTTAAAGTTTCTGGCTCATAGGTGGCATGGGTGTTGGTACTGGTTTGGCCGTTCAACTATTTAATATAAGTTAGCATTTATTGCTGTAGTGGCTAACATATGGAGATTTACCCATTGTTTATCTAATTCATTTTCCCATGGTAGGTTATTGCCTGTTTCCTGAGTTTGTGCATTTATTTCCTTATTAATGTTCGCTCCCTTTGGTTGTGACTTCTTTATTTTCTCTTGACTTTTTCTAATAATTCTACTTCTCTTCTTAGTGGTAAATGGTTTCTTAGACTGTGCCTTACGAATAAATATTCCTTCATCGGTATCTACTGAGTATCCTGAGGGATTTGATTGAAATGAGGTTCCCTGATCCTTTGGTGAACTATCTAATTGACGATAGATGTCTGAAATTCTTTGCTTACCCATACTGTAGACTAACAAATAGTCACATAACATAAAGCACATAATTACATAAGTTATTTCCTAACACAGAATTTAAAACTTAAGTGTCAGCAGAACACTTCTTTGGCTTGAACCAGTGGCATGGCTCTGATATCACCTTCTGTCACAACCCCCGATCCCTAATCCCCGGGAACGGGCGGCCGCGAGCCAGTTCAGTGGTATCGCGTGATTGTCTAATTTGGCAGCGGAATTTTTAATCAGGACCGTAGTTAGGAAATATTGGATCAGAGTAAAATACCACATTTTTATAATATTAAACACATGGGATAAAACCCAAGTTTGCAATACACACATTTTCATAGGAATAAATCATATTTTATTCAATAAAAACATCTATTTTATTTTAGGTAACTTTATTGCCACTTTTCCAAGCCTTCAGTGCTGTCCAGCTGGCTTCTATTTGGCTTTCACAGTTTGTTACCTGAAACGCGTTTTAAAAACATTTGTCAGTGGGAAATACTGGTGAGTGAATCCCAGTTTAATCAAGTTTAAGTAAAACCCAGTGTACAGTATTGAGGGCGATCTCGCAATTATATTTGTTTCCAAGACATATCAATTAACATCCATGGTACTATCGAACCCGACTTGTGGAAATGTTACTCCTTGACCAGGTGGTAACAAATTTTGTATACAAAACCCCAACATACTCATGATAATTGTATTCTTACAAATACTCAATAACTGCTTCATATATAATTAATTAAGTGAGGTTTTGTAAAAACAATTTACAAAAAAGGTTAACAAAAAGCGGATAAACTCACATTGCTGTCTTAGAATTTCGGTAAGGGTTTCCTGGTGACAATCTATAATTTACACAAATGCACACGTGTTAGTATAATAACCCATTTTAACATTAGTAATACCCTCCCCGAGACGGCATTCCAACGACTACGTCGGGCAGAACCACGACAGCCGTTACGGAACCCTAGATCAATCGGGCAGGGTATCTAATACGTATCCAGGGGTTATGATACTTACAACATAGCAGAACTTCGCTACTTAGGGGGTATTACACCCGTATATAATGCCTACACTTTAGATTTGAGAGAAAGAAATGAATTCTGAACGACGTAAACTGAAATCCTGAGGCCTCCTTATATAGGGCCTGATTTTGGTCCTTTCGCGGCCCGCGTAAAGTGTAACCCAAGGGTTACGCGGCCCGCGTCAAAGCTGGTCAACAGCGTAGCTGATCCGGGTCATCGCCTAGCCTCGCCACGATGATGACACGTGTCATCACCGGGTGTTGCCGCGTTCTTGATCTCTCGCGGCCCGCGTAAGGGTTAAGGGGTGCCTTACGCGGCCCGCCTAAACCCCCAAAATTTTAGTTTTTAATTATTTTTAATAATATTTAAGGTATTCGGGGTCCGTTTTCGCATATGGGGCGTATTTTAGGAAGTGTAGGGTGTCAGGGTTGTTTTAGGAGGGTTGTTATATTTTGGGTATAACTCCGGGGTTATTTAATAAAATATATAGTGCACTCACATTAAGTATAGTAACCCAATTCCACTTTATCCCTACGTCACGAGACAGAACCCCAACGAATTTAGGCAGAGCCTTGACGTATGTTATGGGGCCCTAGATCAATCGGACAGGGCATCAGTGACCAGGGATTATAATACTTAAAATGGGGTAGGGTTTTATTATTATTATTATAGGTTAAAACTAAAAATAAAATAGAATTTAAAGAGGGAGAGGAGGGCCGAGAAAGGCTGTGCAGATCTGTTTGTGGAATGCACTTAATATATATATATATATATATATATATACTACAACGTTGCTTAAGGGTTACAAAATTCTTGTACACGTAGTTCTTGCATTAAATGTTGGTGTTCGTTTCCTTAGTGTAAACATACACCAAGTTGTAAGAATTCATTTGTTTAGTTTTAGATTAAATTTATTTTATTATTTTATTATATATATTGTAAAACGAGAATATATATAATATTTTATTAGTTTATTCTCAAACGTAAGTACACATTTATCTTTCAAGGTAATTTTTGATTTTATTAGTTTTATATATTATAATTAATTTAACTACTTCACTTATTTGGCGCTTATAACTTTAAAAATATGATGTTTTATAAAACAATGAATATGTCTTTAGAATAAGAATATTTTTATCTACATTTTAAACCAAGTTTCATTAAAAACAGAGTAGGTCCAAATATAATGTATTTTTATAATTTAATTATTAAATGGTTCCTACGCTTGCCCAAAATACCTCGTATTTCCATCGGTCAACTTACCCATGATGCATTCTTTTAATAACATAAGTTTTTATATATTTTATATAAATAAAAATTTTGGGAATGTTACAGTAAGGATCACAAAACTGCCTTGCTAGTGATAGTTTAAGTGCCGGAAAGTGCCTAAAACTCACCCAAAGTGCTGAATTCAGCAAAATTCAGCAAAAATCAGTAATTTAACACACTAATATTATGCAGAAGTATGATTAAATGGTTCTGAATGCTTTCCTAAGTGTCGGGAATCAATAGTGTCACAAAAAGATACATAAAGCACACTAAACTGCATAGTTTAGCACTTTAACGAACTAGTAACCAACCGAACAACCGGACACTACACGAAACATCAAATTTACACTAGAAGCACTGTTTTAACATTACTGAGCTAGTTATGGTCCCCGAACATCATAACACCTCCTAAAAATATCTAATAACTAGAACATGTAACTAATACTTGGATTTAAACTAGATTGTAACTAAACTAGTTAAAACCTACTCTAGACCCCCCCCCCCCCACCTAGTTCACGGCCAACATGGCCCCCACCAAGATGATTTTATTTCATTATTTAAATAGATCTTGCTTATGCTTTAAAAGACATAGTATCCAAGAGTTAAATTAAGAGCATGGTTTATAAAAGGACATGAAAGATCATAAACTCATTTCACACATACTAGAACACACACAAACTCTCCTCTTCCCCTCTCCTTGTTCTCGGTCGACGCCTAACACACCCACAACCCTCATCATTCAACCTTCTTCATTCATTTCACATACATACAAAGGTGCTAGAAGCAAGACTAAGGATCTTGGTGGCCTTGAAGCTTGAAGAACCTCTCTTTTTTGCTTTTATCCACCTCATTTCTTCACTTGAATCATCCCTAGCCTTGAGCTAGTGGTAAGAACCTTGTACACTCCATTTTACTTCCATTTTTAGTGGTTAAGAAGAATCATAATCAAAATCTTAAAGAACACTAAAGAACATAAGAAGTAAACATGAACATAAGCTTGTTTAATGAAGTAATCTTGATGAATATGAGTTGTTATGCTTGTTGATCATTGATTGTTTGTTGAAATGATGTTGATCATCATAAGATCTTGCTAGATCATGATTAAAAACATAGTCTAGCAAGATGAGAAAGTAGAAATGTTGTAGGATGATAGATCATCCACACATGAATCATGAACTTGAAAGCATACTTTGATTTCTTGAAAAATGATGATCAAAGTAAGTTAATAATCATATAGATCTAAAGATTTATGAATGGTTTTTTTCAAAGGAACCAAGTTAAAAATATGAGTTTCATTTAATCTTGGTTCTTACACAAACAAATCTTATTTTTAGTGGTTAAACAAGTGTAGAAACACTTGTGTAACAAGAAGAATGCATTAAGAAATATTTTTAGAAAATATGATTTGAAGTTGTAAACATCTAACTTCTTTAAAAATGAAGTTTTTAAAGAACTAATCACATTTTAAAGGGTATCAAGACTTACTAAGAAAACTAGTAAGTTACTACAATTTTTTTACAAATATTCAAGTTCTTGAAGTGGTAGATTATTACTTGTATTTGGTAAAATTGGTGAGTAAAAGTTGTTTGTTGATGATTGTGAATTGATTGTGATGATTTTTACAAAAGAAAATGATATGCTTGAAAGCATGGAAACCTCCATTTTTAGGGGAAACTATGGCAAAATTTTCTAAAAATATAAACACTTAGAAAAATAGTTTTAAACAAATATCTACAAGTGTATTCTAACCATGAGTTTTCTACAAAAACTTTGCCATAATTTTGTTACAAAAATATAATTATTGGAGGTTGATTTTCATAAATAAAAGTGACTAAATATGTATTTAGGAAATATATATTTAGAAAGACACCATGTGTGTGATTATTTGTATACTTTGTGTATTAGTTATATTATTTTAGGACATGAAATAATATAACTCATTAAAATACCAAGAATCACAATCCAAAATAATACCAAAATTCCAAAGAATAAATATACACATTTACACAAAAATATTGGAGAACCGAACTATGGAATAAGACTTACAAAATATTCCGGAATTCATTCACCAAGTATATTTTTGGTAAACAACATATTGGACACCAAGGAAACAAAAATATGATTTTTACAATTACTACAAAAATATATCATATTAATATATCATATTTTTGACAAGGAAAAATATATTATTTTTTTACAAGTATGAAATGTATATTTTAATGGAAATTTTAGAATTTATATTTTTTTTAAGATATATATATTTTCTTACACAAACATGAAATACAATATTTTCTCAATAAATATGAAACATATCATTTTTGGGAGAAAAATGAGTTTAGATATATTTTCTATGTTGGACATGAAAATATATATAATTTTTGAAATTTATGTAGGAAATACAAATATTTTTGCCAAAAGAAAAATTATAAATAATTTTTTTAAATAATATTTATTACAATATATATTTTGGAAATATATATTGTTGGACTTTTATTAAAGATGATATTACGGAAAAATCAATACGAAATTAAGTAAAAGAATACTTAATAAATACAATAAAATACGTATTCTTATACGTATAAATACACACCAGAATACGACCCCGATACACGACAAAAATATACGAGTATAAGAATACAAATACCAATATACCCATCTTTGTGAAGGAATTACATGTATAAACACCCGAAGAGTATCAAGTCAAAAATATATTATTATTCCAAATTTATAAATATAATTTATGTTAAAATATTAATTATTTTAACAAGTAATTATAAAACTTGGAATAATATCGAAGACACAAAAGAAACGTAACTCAAAGACAATAATACTAAGTCAAGGCACGACCCGTTCATCTAATAGATTAGTACGTTGTAGGTAGTCGTGTTCACCAAAGGAGCTCGAGTTACGATTATTGAAGACGCAAGACTGTGAGTTCATGTCCCCCTTTTCTTTAAACTGTTTTTGTTTTATAACTTCGGGGGTGAAGTACATGTTACAAAATGATTACATACAATTACAAATGGTATGGTTAGCTTTGGAAGGTACAGTAGATCCTGTGAATAGGTAGGCGCACTCTTAGGACCATTAATCCTTGTTCTAGGACCGAGGGACATGAGTGATAGATCTATTTGGGTGTAGCGAGCCCACACCCGTGTGGACCAGGGTGGCCCATGAGGTGACTATGTCTTACAGCCGAAGGCCCGGTGCAAAATCTGCTAGGTTTGAGTCTTCCTACGCCGTTGCACGCATGTTAATGGCCTTGTAAACCATTAATCGATCTGTTTCCTTGTTTTGCTTTCATACCGGGATTTACAAAACATACATACATACAATGTTTTCAAAGGTTTTAGTCATACACACAAACAAACTCATGAACTCGCTCAACTTTTGTTGATGTTTTCAAAATACATGTATTTCAGGGAATTAGTAGTGGATCTGGCGGGCGTTGGATGTTTCAAGCTGCGTTAAGGATAAAATATGTCATCCATGGTCTTAGGGTTTGGTCAGTGTGTCTTATTCATGGACGAGACACGTCTCCCAAATCCTGGTTTAATTTAATGTCATTTGTTGAGTCTTTGTGAACTTTTAAAACAAGTTGCATGGTTTGTACTCAAATTTGAATTTCTATGTCTTAAGACAATGTTATTATGTTTTTCTAAACTAAATTAATGGATGACCATCTATGGTTTATATCATATAGTTATTGTATAATTGAATGCAATGGTATTAAGAAAGTCACACCATAATCACCCTTCCGCAAAAAGTCAGGGTGTGACAGCTTAGTATCAGAGCTTCGATTGTAGCGAACTAGGATTCCTTCTCGAGTCTAGACTACAATCATTAGGGCTCTCATGAAAATATTTTTACAACATGTTTTCAGTGCATACATGAAACACCCAGATCCAGGAAAAACAAACATTTTTACAAAATAAAAAGACACGAAACACATTTCAAGGTTTATTTTTATGGTTCAGTCTGAGAGACTGGGTGGTTCAGTCTGAGAGACTAGGAGGTCTAGTCTGGGAGACTAGGTGGTTCAGTCTGGGAGACTGGGTGGTTAGTCTGGGAGACTAGGTAGTTTAGTCTGAGAGACTAGGTGGCTTAGTCTGGGAGACTAAGAAGGACGTGATTAGATTGTTATTGATTGCATGATTAATGTTAGTTGTTGATATATGTGCATATGTTGTGATTGTTTTGTTACAGACACTACGTCATCTTCCGAGAGTGGCTTGTCCGATACCGATGACCCCATGGCTGTAGTCTCAGATGATGAGATTGCCTATGAGCCAGAGATCTTTACTTCCGACACAGAGAGTGACCTGGAGATGATGTCCGACGATGACGACGACTTTAAGCCCTTTGCACTGCCCGACTTTGGAGATGATTTACCGATTGCTGATGGTATCCCAGACGAGGATCCTTTTGTTATTACTATTCCAGTTCACGATCATCTTATCATCGGTCACCCCGATGGTGAGCATGTCGTGGCACCGATCCTCGCTCTCGTTCCTATCATGGTCATTCCCCTTGAGGATTGGCCTTTTGACGATCTTTTTGATGATGACGTTGACCAGTTTGTCGGTGGTCCTCTCGACGGTGCTCATGGTGACGGAGAGCTCGATGAGGACGTTGTTGCTATTCCACTTCTGGGGATTCCTGTTATCGAGATTTCTTCTGATTCTAGTTTACATTCTGTCCCCGATTCTTTTGAGTCGGTTTCATCATCCGCCTTACAGGCCGTTGGGTTGTGACGATACGCTATTGATTCTGATGACGATACAGCTATGTCAGCTGCACCGTTACCTCCACATGATGTTGAGCCTGATTTCATTCCTGATGATCAGCCTATTGATGCACCCGCTGATCCTGAGCAGATGCCAGCACCCGAGCCTTTGCCTGACTTTGATCCTATTCCATTTGGCATACCTGATATTGCGCCACTTATACCAGATTCAGTTCCTGCACCCGCTGACCCTCCAGTTATTGAGTCAGTTACTCCTCCACATGCACCTGCACCTATTGATGTTGACCCTTTTCACCCGATCGAGTCCGATATTCACCGCACTGATTTACCTATCACTTTCTTGCAGGACATACCCGCACCCCGTCCAGGGGAAGGCCCTTCTAGCCGGCAGCATAGCCATGACCCACATGTGTCAGCAGCTTTTCCTCACATGCCTCAGTATACACCTACTGCTCATTTTACTTCTTCACCACTTGACGAGCCACTTAGATGGTTCCCACCTTACACCATGCCGATTTCTTATCCCTACTATCTCTCACATTTCACCGGTTATACTCGGGATGAGTTACTCCTATCCTTGCAGCTTCAGTTCGAGATCATGAGTCGCAGGATTCTAGAGCTTGAGATGACACCGCGACCTTTGCCATGTCCGTTTCAGCCATCTTTTGTTCCCCCTTGTTCATCACCGTCCCCGTTTTCACATCCTACTGCACCGCTTACTCCATTTCCCGAGTTTGACACTCGCTTTCTTACTGTTAAGCAGTAGATCAGTTATCTGTTGCGTCATGTTTATGAGCTTGAGGAGGAGCTAGCGCATGTGAGCAGCTTGCTTTTTGTTCCTCCACCACCTCCTCCTCCACCACCATCAGCATAGATGGTTTTTTGGTTTTATGTAGGTAGCTTACTTTTGATGAGAGCACCGCTATTGAGCTGAGCTAGTACAGCCTTTTGGAGACCACCTTTTGACTGTATGACTTATGGTAGATTGATAGACACTTTGGAAAAGGGTAGTGTGACCCTGTGTTCCCTCTTGATACGATATTTATGTAAAACCTGTAACTGTAATTATGGTCGATGGTTAATGAAAGCTCAATCGTAATGTTCTCATTAAATACATTGTTAACTTACATGCTCGCATTTTAATTGTGTTGGTTACCTGATTGCTTGCTACAATAATTGCTGCTATGATAATTACTTACATACCTACGTATATACACTCCTAGGTCTTATTCGTATAATAGATGCCTATGTGCTTAAATATACATTAAGACCTAACCTACACAATCTTCTTTTAGAAGATGCCTCCGCGAAGGAACAACCAATTGCCCACAACAGAGGCAAAACTGCATGAACGGATTTCACAAGCAATCGCACAACATGAGGCCTTACGCTCTGAACACAGCGGAGGTACCTCAGGAAATAACCCACCTCACGGTAATGTTAAGTCACTTAAGACACATTACGATACGTTTGGACATTCCATGTGCGTTTGCTAATGCTTTCTGTGAATGATGTTGCTTGTACAGGTTGTACTTACAAGCAGTTCCTTGACTGCAAGCCTTTGAACTTTGACGGCACTGGAGGTGCTGTAGCCTTCGTTAGATGGGCGGAGAAAACCGATTTTGTGCTACGGATGAGCAAGTGTGCGCCAGAGCACCAGGTCACCTACATTTCTGGACTTTTCCTAGACGGAGCTCTATCCTGGTGGAACCTTCAGGTTCAGACTCTGGGAGAAGAGGCTGCATACGCTATGACTTGGGGTGAGATGAAAGAGTTGATGCACAAGAAGTACTACTCGAGAGCTGAGATTCAGAAGCTGGAAACCGAGTTCTGGAATCTGAAGATGGATGGTCCGAAGATTGCTGAGTATGTGCAGAGATTCCATGACCTGTCTCGCGTTGTCCCCTACATGGTAGAACCGGAGTTCAAGCGAATCGAACGTTTCATTTGGAGATTGGCACCCCAAATCATGAGCATGGTGACGACATCTAAGCCCCCAACGATCACTGAAGCCATTGATCTGAGTGTAGCACCGACTGAAGAAGCGATTAGGCTGAACAAGTTTTCGATCTCTGATGGGAAGAAGAAGGAGACTCATGTCGAGTCATCAGGAGAGAACAAGAGAAAGTTCTCCAATTTCAAGAAGGGTACCCAAGGAAGCAACAGTGGTAACAAGAAGAGAGATACGAATCCGCCAAGCGAGGTTAAGACTGGTACTACTACTTCTGGTGCAGAGAATAGAGGAAAAGGATATATGGGCACTCTGCCCAAGTGTGATGTGTGCCAGTACCATCACGCTGGACGATGCAGAGCTGGAAAATGTGAAACGTGCGGAAAAGTTGGCCATACCAAAGAGACGTGTTGGTATGGAGCTGGTCGTGGGAATAATAATGGTCAGAGAAGTAGTGGTAATGGAAATGGTAGTGGAAACCGTGGTGGAAACGGTTATGGAAACCGCAATCAAGGAGGAAATGACGGTAATGCGAATCGTGGTGGTTCCGGAAACCAAGCCGGTAATGGAAACCGCAACCAAAACAACAACCAAGGTGGTACTGGAAACAAGCAAGGATGCTTTGGTTGTGGAGATGTCGGGCATTTCAAGCGAGATTGCCCAAAGAACAATCAAGCCTAAGGAAGAGTCTTCAACATAGGAGCTAGGGAAGCTCGCCAGGATCCGAACGTAGTCACGGGTACGTTCCATGTCAACCAACACTTTGCATCTGTACTGTTTGATATCGGTGCCGATTATAGCTTTGTATCCCTAGAATTTAAGAATATACTTGGGTTAGTTGCCAGTAAGTTAGATATTCCATACTCGATAGAACTAGCTAATGGAAAGCTAGTAGAGGCAAACAAAGTAATTAGAGGTTGTGTAATAGAGCTTGGAGAGCATGAGTTTACGCTTGATCTTCTGCCAGTCGAGTTGGGAAGCTTTGATGTGGTAGTTGGAATGGATTGGCTGTCAAGCAACCGAGTTGAGATCGTATGCCACGAGAAGATCATTCGTATTCCGATGGCGAATGGAGAGACGATTGTAGTGCATGGAGAGAAGCATGATACGCCTCTAAGGATTATCAGCTGTTTGAAGGCCCGAAAGTTTTTGCAGAAGGGATGTGTTGCCTTCTTGGCTCACATTGTTGATAAAGAAGCCGAAGAGCCAAAACTGAAAGATATCCTTGTGGTGCGAGAATATCCTGAAGTCTTCCCCGAAAACTTGCCAGGATTTCCACCTCAACGACAAGTCGAGTTCCACATTGACTTGGTTCCAGGCGCCACGCCTGTAGCCAAGGCACCTTATCGACTTGCGCCTTCCGAGATACAAGAGTTGTCGACGCAACTCCAGGAGCTTTTGGACAAGGGATTTATTAGACCAAGCTTCTCGCCTTGGGGAGCTCCAGTACTATTTGTCAAGAAGAAGGACGGTAGTCTTCGCATGTGCATTGACTACCGAGAGTTGAACAAGTTGACTATCAAGAATCGGTACCCCTTACCGAGGATTGATGATCTCTTCGATCAACTTCAAGTTTCGAGTTATTACTCCAAGATCAATCTTCGATCAGGTTATCACCAGCTAAGGATCCAGGAAGAGAGTATTCCGAAGACTGCTTTTAGAACTCGTTATGGACATTATGAGTTTCTATTAATGCCGTTTGGTCTGACAAATTCGCCAGCAGTATTCATGGACCTGATGAACCGACTCTGCAAGCCATATCTCGATAAATTCGTGATTGTATTTATCGATGATATTTTGGTCTATTCAAGGACGAAGGAAGAGTATGAGCAACACCTTAGAGCCATTTTAGAGCTGCTCAAGAAGGAGAAATTGTATGCAAAGTTCTCAAAGTGTGAGTTCTGGTTGCGTGAGGTACAATTCCTCGGTCATGTAGTGAATGAAGATGGGATTCATGTGGACCCCACTAAGATCGAGGCGATTAAGAATTGGGAAACTCTGAAGACGCCAACCGAGATCCGACAGTTTCTAGGTCTAGCTGGGTATTATCGCCGATTCATTGAGGATTTTTCAAAAATCGCCCAACCGCTGACCTCCCTTACTCAGAAGGACAAGAAGTATGAATGGGGAGATAAACAAGAAGAAGCCTTTCAGTTGCTCAAGAATAAGCTTTACGATGCACCTATATTATTCCTACCCGAAGGCACAGACGACTTCGTGGTATACTGTGACGCCTCGCGTCAGGGATTGGGCTGTGTGCTGATGCAACGACAGAAGGTTATCGCTTATGCTTCACGCCAGTTGAAAGTTCATGAGAAGAACTACACCACACATGATTTGGAATTAGGCGCAGTGGTGTTTGCTTTGAAGATTTGGCGACATTATTTTTATGGCACCCGATGCACGATCATTACAGATCACAAGAGCCTCCAGCACATATTCGATCAGAAAGAGCTCAATATGAGACAGCGCCGATGGGTGGAGCTGTTAAATGATTATGATTGTGAAATCAAATATCACCCAGGAAAGGCGAATGTGGTAGCAGAAGCCTTGAGCCGGAAAGAGAGGATTAAGCCCATAAGGGTTAGGGCTTTGGAGATGATCATTCAAACAGACCTCTCGTTGCGCATTCGTGCTGCGCAGAGAGAAGCTCTCAAGAAGGAAAACTTGAAGGATGAATATCTCCGTGGGATGGAAATGAAGTTGGTACCCAACAAGGAAGGAACCT
Source organism: Helianthus tuberosus (assembly GCA_030545235.1). NCBI lineage: Eukaryota > Viridiplantae > Streptophyta > Magnoliopsida > Asterales > Asteraceae > Helianthus > Helianthus tuberosus. The sequence goes on from CM060363.1 coordinate 132,445,205, forward strand.
TGTGTTTCATGGAATGAATTTGGGTTCCGCTTTGGAGGTCTTAGAGATGTTATGTTTAATGAAGCCCATAAATCAAGGTACTCGATCCACCCACGATCGGATAAGATGTACCAAGATTTCAAAGATTTCTACTGGTGGCCAAGATTGAAAGGTGATGTTGCAACTTATGTTGGAAAATGCTTGAATTGTGCCAAAGTGAAGGCCGAGTATCAGAAGCCTTCAGGTCTCCTACAACAACCTGAGATACCCATGTGGAAGTGGGAGCATATCTCGATGGACTACATAACAAAGTTGCCCAAGACACCCAGAGGTCATGATACGATTTGGGTAATCGTAGACCGTCTGACAAAGTCTGCGCACTTTTTGCCAATCAGGGAAAAGGATAACACAGGTAAGCTAGCTGAGCTGTACCTGAGGGAGATAGTCGCACGTCATGGAGTGCCTATCTCAATCATTTCTGATAGAGATAGGATATTTGTGTCAAGGATTTGGCAATCTTTCCAAGAAGCGTTTGGCTCACAGTTGAATTTGAGCACCGCATTTCACCCACAGACGGACGGTCAAAGTGAGAAAATGATTCAACGCTTGAAGATATGTTACAAGCTTGTGTAATGGACTTGGGTGGCAGTTGGGACACTCACCTGCCTTTGGTTGAGTTCTCCTATAAAAACATCTACCATACAAGCATTCAAGCTGCACCGTTTGAAGCTCTCTACGGACGCAAGTGTCGATCGCCGTTATGCTGGGCAGATGCAGGTGATAGACAGCTTGTTGGTCCCGAATTGGTCCAAGAAACGACATATAAGATCATGCAGATCCGAGAGCGCATCAAGGCGGCTCGTGACCGACAAAAGAGCTACGCGGACCAAAGAAGGAAACCTTTGGAATTTGAAGTAGGAGATATGGTTTTGTTAAAAGTCTCACCTTGGAATGGTGTGGCACGCTTTGGGAAGCGTGGTAAGTTAAACCCACGATTCATTGGACCGTTCAAAATCCTGGAAAGGATTGGCACTGTAGCCTATAAGTTGGATCTACCAGCGGAACTGAATGGTTTTCATGATACATTCCATGTATCTAACCTAAAGAAGAGTCTAACACAGGAAACGGTGATCATTCCTACTAACGAGGTTCACATTGACGACACACTCCACTTTACCGAAGAACCTGTTGAGGTTACCGACGGGAAAGTTAACAAAACTCGGAGGAGTAGTGTTAAGCTTGTTAAGGTTCGCTGGAATGCGCGTCACGACCCAGTGTTTACTTGGGAGCGTGAGGACCGCATGAAAGCTAAGTGTCAACATTTATTCCCTAACACCCCTGTAGCTAGTAGTTAAGCTTAAATTTTCGGGACGAAATTTTCTTAACAGGGGGAGAATGTGACAACCGTCAAAAATCCAGGTATCCGTACAATTAATTAACCATAATTAGTGCTTAATGATTGTGTTAAATTTGCAATTAACTGCTTTCTGATTACTGTCTCATACATACATGTGCATCATACATTGCTTAATGTCATACCAATATTGCATGAAAGCTGTATTGCCTTAAATGATGCATTAAGTACAGTTAGCATAGTTATCTGATAAATCAGGAAAATGCTGACAGAACTCAGCACATAGACAGAAAATGCATTGAGACACAGAATGAGCCAGAAACTAAGTATTACACTAGTGTAGTGTGTAGGAAAGTAAGGATCACAAAACTGCCTTGCTAGTGATAGTTTAAGTGCCGAAAAGTGCCTAAAACTCACCCAAAGTGCTGAATTCAGCAAAATTCAGCAATTTAACACACTAATATTATGTAGAAATATGATTAAATGGTCCTGAATGCTTTCCTAAGTCTCGGGAATCAAAAGTGTCACAAAAAGATACATAAAGCACACTAAACTGCATAGTTTAGCACTTTAACGAACCAGTAACCAACCGAACAACCGGACACTACCCGAAATATCAAATTTACACTAGAAGCACTGTTTTAACATTACTGAGCTAGTTATGGTCCCCGAACATCATAACACCTCCTAAAAATATCTAATAACTAGAACGTGTAACTAATACTTGGATTTAAACTAGATTGTAACTAAACTAGTTAAAACCTACTGTAGACCCCCCCCCCACCTAGTTCACGGCCAACATGGCCCCCACCAAGATGATTTTATTTCATTATTTAAATAGATCTTGCTTATGCTTTAAAAGACATAGTATCCAAGAGTTAAATTGAGAGCATGGTTTATAAAAGGACATGAAAGATCATAAACTCATTTCACACATACTAGAACACACACAAACTCTCCTCTTCCCCTCTCTTTGTTCTCGGCCGACCCCTAACAGACCCACAACCATCATCATTCAACCTTCTTCATTCATTTCACATACATACAAAGGTGCTAGAAGCAAGACTAAGGAGCTTGGTGGCCTTGAAGCTTGAAGAACCTCTCTTGTTTGCTTTTATCCACCTCATTTCTTCACTTGAATCATCCCTAGCCTTGAGCTAGTGGTAAGAACCTTGTACACTCCATTTTACTTCCATTTTTAGTGGTTAAAGAAGAATCATAATCAAAATCTTAAAGAACACTAAAGAACATAAGAAGTAAACATGAACATAAGCTTGTTTAATGAAGTAATCTTGATGAATATGAGTTGTTATGCTTGTTGATCATTGATTGTTTGTTGAAATGATGTTGATCATCATAAGATCTTGCTAGATCATGATTAAAAACATAATCTAGCAAGATGAGAAAGTAGAAATGTTGTAGGATAAAAGATCATCCACACATGAATCATGAACTTCAAAGCATACTTTGATTCCTTGAAAAATGATGATCAAAGTAAGTTAATAATCATATAGATCTAAAGATTTATGAATGCTTTTTTCAAAGGAACCAAGTTAAAAATATGAGTTTCATTTAATCTTGGTTCTTACACAAACAAATCTTATTTTTAGTGGTTAAACAAGTGTAGAAACACTTGTTTAACAAGAAGAATGTATAAAGAAATATTTTTAGAAAATAAGATTTGAAGTTGTAAACATCTAACTTCTTTAAAAATGAAGTTTTTAAAGAACTAATCACATTTTAAAGGGTAACAAGACTTACTAAGAACACTAGTAAGTTACTACAAATTTTTACGAATATTCAAGTTCATGAAGTGGTAGATTATTACTCGTATTTGGAAAAATTGGTGAGTAAAAGTTGTTTGTTGATGAATGTGAATTGATTGTGATGATTTTTACAAAAGAAAATGATATGCTTGAAAGCATGAAAACCTCCATTTTTAGGGGAAACTGTGGCAAAATTTTCTAAAGATATAAACACTTAGAAAAATATTTTTAAACAAATATTTACAAGTGTATTCTAACCATGAGTTTTCTACAAAAACTTTGCCATAATTTTGTTACAAAAATATAATTATTGGAGGTTGATTTTCATAAATAAAAGTGACTAAATATGTATTTAGGAAATATATATTTAGAAGACACCATGTGTGTGATTATTTGTATACTTTGTGTATTAGTTATATTATTTTAGGACATGAAATAATATAACTCATTAAAATACCAAGAATCACAATCCAAAATAATACCAAAACTCCAAAGAATAAATATACACATTTACACAAAAATATTGGAGAACCGAACTATGGAATAAGACTTACAAAATATTCCGGAATTCATTCACCAAGTATATTTTTGGTAAACAACATATTGGACACCAAGGAAACAAAAATATGATTTTTACAATTACTACAAAAATATATCATATTTTTTACAAGGAAAAATATATTATTTTTTACAAGTATGAAATGTATGTTTTACTGGAAATTTTAGAAGATATTTTTTTTTAAGAAATATATATTTTCTTACACAAACATGAAATACAATATTTTCTCAATAAATATGAAACATATCATTTTTGGGAGAAAAATGAGTTTAGATATATTTTCTATGTTGGACTTGAAAATATATAATTTTTGAAACTTATGATGGAAATACAAATATTTTTGGCAAAAGAAAAATTATGAATAATTTTTCTAAATAATATTTATTACAATATATATTTTGGAAATATATATTGGTGGACTTTTATTAAAGATGATATTACGGAAAAATTAATACGAAATTAAGTAAAAGAATACTTAATAAATACAATAAAATACGTATTCCTATACGTATAAATACACACCAGAATACGACCCGGATACATGGTAAAAATATACGAGTATAAGAATACAAATACCAATACACCCATCCTTGGGAAGGAATTACATGTATAAACACCCGAAGAGTATCAAGTCAAATATATATTGTTATTCCAAAATTTATAAATATAATTTAAGTTAAAATATTAATTATTTTAACAAATAATTATAAAACTTGAAATAATATCGAAGACACAAAAGAAACGTAACTCAAAGACAATAATACTAAGTCAAGGCACGACCCGTTCGCCTAATAGATTAGTACGTTGTAGGTAGTCGTGTTCACCAAAGGAGCTCGAGTTACGATTATTGAAGACGCAAGACTGTGAGTTCATGTCCCCCTTTTCTTTAAACTGTTTTTGTTTTATAACTTCGGGGGTGAAGTACATGTTACAAAATGATTACATACAATTATAAATGGTATGGTTAGCTTTGTAAAGTACCGTAGATCATGTGAATGGGTAGGCGCACTCTTAGGACCATTAATCCTCGTTCTAGGACCGAGGGACATGAGTGATAGATCTATTTGGGTGTAGCGAGCCCACACCCGTGTGGACCAGGGTAGCCCATTAGGTGACTATGTCTTACAGCCGGAGGCCCGGTGCAAAATCTGCTAGGTTTGAGTCTTCCTACGCCGTTGCACGCATGTTAATGGCCTTGCAAACCATAAATCGATCTGTTTCCTTGTTTTGCTTTCATACCGGGATTTACAAAACATACATACATACAATGTTTTCAAAGGTTTTAGTCATACACACAAACAAACTCATGAACTCGCTCAACTTTTGTTGATGTTTTCAAAATACATGTATTTCAGGGAATTAGTAGTGGATCTGGCGGGCGTTGGATGTTTTAAGTTGCGTTAAGGATAAAAGATGTCATCCATGGTCTTAGGGTTTGGTCAGTGTGTCTTATTCCTGGACGAGACACGTCTCCCAAATCCTGGTTTAATTTAATGTCATTTGTCGAGTCTTTGTGAACTTTTAAAACAAGTTGCATGGTTTGTACTCAAATTTGAATTTCTATGTCTTAAGACAATGTTATTATGGTTTTCTAAAGTTAATTAATGGATGACCATCTATGGTTTATATCATATAGTTATTGTATGGTTGAATGCAATGGTATTAAGAAAGTCACACCATAATCACGCTTTCGCAAAAAGTCAGGGTGTGACAAACTCTACTTGATATGGTTCGATCGATTATGTGTAGAACTAACTTGCCTCACTCCTTTTTGGGAAAAGCTCTTATGATCGCTTCCCGCATTGTCAATTTAGCTCCGACTAAAAGGTTAAAAAAAACGCCATATGAGATATGGAATGGGCGTAAACCTGGTTTGGAATACCTTAGAGTATGGGGATGTGATGCATACATCACAAGTGATTCTAATGATAAGCTCGATCCTCGAGGAGAAAAGATTGTTTTCGTCGGATACTATAAAAGAAGCGGATATTTTTTCCATCCGGATGCAAATGTGATTTCCATCAAACGGAAGGGACACTTTCTCGAGGAAGAACTTCTTAATCGAAGAACTGGAAATAATGTTGTTGATCTTGAAGAAATTCAAGAACCACAAACAACCGCTAATGTAGTCGGACTGTCTGATCAGCAGATAGTTGTTGCCAATGAATCAGACATAAAACACAAGCGTTTGCAGAAATAGTAGAATTCGCAAGAATCTGATAGATGTCTATGGCGTCTAAAAGGTCTCGAAGTCTTACTAGTAGCTGAGTCTAATGACGAACCTGCTAACTACAAATCTGCAATCTTAGATTCGGAATCTGAGAAATGGCAAGAAGCCATGAACGTCGAGATGCAATCTATGCATGACAATCAAGTATGGGACTTGGTTGAGCTACCCCCCGAATCTCGGGCAGTAGGGAGCAAATGAATTTTCAAGAGAAAAACCGATATGCATGGAAATGTACACACCTATAAAGCACGACTAGTTACGAAAGGTTTCACTCAAACTCAAAGTATTGACTATGACGAGAGCTTCTCGCCCGTTGTTATGATTAAATCAACCAGGATATTACTTACCATAATTGCGTACTGTGATTACGAAATATGGCAAATGGATATCAAAACTGCCTTTCTTAACAGACATCTCTCTGAAGATGTCTATAAGGTTCGGCCTGAAGGTTTCGTCGATCCTAAATATCCAACTAAGGTGTGCAAACCCAATAAGTCCGTTTATGGACTCAAGCAAGCATCTCGTAGCTGGAATCTTCATTTTGACCAGAAGATCAAAGAGTTTAGTTGTGTCAAGAATGAAGATGAGGATTGTGTTTACAGAAAGGTTAGTGGGAGCACCATATCATTCCTCATCCTGTATGTGGATGATATACTAATCATTGGAAATAAACATCCCTATGCTTAACGAAGTTAAACACTATTTGGGATCTTGCTTCGCAATGAAAGATCTTGGAGAAGCTGCTTACATTCTAGGAATGAAGATTTATAGAGATAGATCTAAGCGGCTTCTAGGGCTAAGTTAAAGAATGTACATAGACAAAACGATGACACGCTTCAAGATGGAAAACTCCAAGAAAGGAGATGTACCTGTGACTAAAGGAACCGTGTTGAAGAAATCGCAATGTCCTTTAACGGACATTGACATTAAGCAAATGGAAGAAGTTCCATATGCTTCAGCGATTGGTTCAATCATATATGCTATGTACTAGACTTAACATCTTGTATGCTTTAAGCATGACCAGTCGTTTTTCAGCATAGTCCTGGCATTGCCATTGGACTGCAGTAAAGAACATTCTGAGGTACTTGAGAAGAACCAAATATATGTTCTTGGTGTTTGGAGGAGTGGAAGAGGAGCTCACTGTAAGGTGTTACACTGATGCTGGCTTCCAAAGTGACCGAGATGATTCTCGCTCACAATTAGGATTCGTATTCACTCTCTATGGAGGAGCTGTCTATTGGAAAAGCTCCATACAAAGTGTAGTGGGTATTCAGCCACCGAATCTGAATATATAGTTGCATCAGATGCTGCGGAAGAATCTGCTTGGATGAAGTAGTTCGTCAACGACCTCGATGTGGTTTCAAGTATTCAGAAATCGATCTAGGTATTCTGTGATAACACATGAATCGTTGCTCAAACTAAGGAGCCAGATCACAGGGTTAAGCACATTCTAAGAAATTTCCACTATATACGGGAAATACTTGAACAAGGAGACATCTTAATAAGCAAAATAGACACAGATCAAAACCTAGCGGACCCATTCTCTAAACCGATGACTCAGGACAAGCTATCAGTCTTATATTGGATAACCATTTGTTTTGATTTAGTATTTGGATGTACGAACATTCAAACAGTTGTACCTTTTGAATTCACATATGATTTACTGGCTAAATCCAAAGTTTGAATCTTACAACTGTTGTGACACCTGTGTCACTTCAACCATCAAACAAATGCCAAACCAATGAAATATTGTATTTCATACTTGGGATTTGTAAAAATATGTGTATCATTTGCACATATCATTTCTTGTTCGATTTCGGGCTTTAAATCGCTTTCCGGAAGGTCATACGCGACCTGATGCGTAAATATAACCAGTCTAATGCAACGAACACTCCGGAATAGTGAAATAGGCTTCACATACCTTAAATAACCTTTACATAACTTAGAAATAAGTTTTGAAGGCTTTGGTATGACAAAATCAAGTTTAATAGCTTACAGGGACTAAAGTTGACAAACTGCGAAAGTATGCCACTTTGAACTGTAACAGACATTCCGGATCATGGCCCTAAGTTAAACATACCATAAATATCCTTTACATAGCTTAGAAATAGGCTTTGAGGGGTTCGGTGTGCTAAAATAAACTTTTGGGTTATTCAGGGACTAAAAGCGTCAAAAAGTGCACAAGTTTGCACTTTCGCGCATAACTTACGTTTTGAATACATCCGGACATCCAAAAATTTATGCAAGCACTAAAATATTTTATTTTAGTGTTTGGCATAAGAAAAATCCATTCGTCGCGCAATTTGGATCGTTTTTCGCGCTTTTGCGCATTCCGTCGTAATTAACCGAACATCGCGATCATACGACCAAACGAACGTTGGTGACCGATCGGATAATATTTAAATCCCACAAATATTCTGTTATGATTAAAATCTTATTTTAATCAGGCCCGTGTTGAAAAATAAATTAAAACGCCAAAAAAACGTTATTTTTCAAAGTTTAAGCGCGTACCGTGTGTTTCTGCGCAACACAGTGCTTCTACTGCAAAACGCAGCCAGTCCTGGCAACTGAAATTTATTTCAGTAATATCTTGGCGAGTTTATTTTTATAGAGTAATAAAAATAATTTAGAACGCCATAAACCGGGATTTAAACTCTACATAAAATACCCGGTACCCAGTTAAATACCCGTTTTGGCCATATACCAGGAATATGCTAAGGTATATGCTAAGGAATATGCCAGGAATATGCTTGGAATATGCTAGGAATATGCTAGGAATATGCTTGGAATATGCTAGGAATATGCTTGGAATATGCTAGGAATATTCTATATGGAAAATCCTATAAATACCCAACCCCATCACTTGCAAAAACCCACAAAAATCTGATCTAAAAGCTCTAAGTTGAAGCCATTACTTCATACCTGAGCTATTCGATCAAGATTTACTAGCGGGGACCCTTTGTAAGTGTTCCTTCGTTCTCTTTATTCGTTTAGCGTTAAAAGTCAAACTTTGTTTGACTTTCTGCGTTGACCAGTTTATGGTCAATGTGAAGTTCGTTTGAACTTCATAACGTGAGCGTAATCACGATGGTTATAGTCCCTAGAGACAATACCTACTGATTACCACGTTATCTAGGCTTAGTGACGAGTCGTAGTTTCGGCCAAAATGCGCATTTACGCGTATTTTGTAACCAAACTACTCTTGGGGTATCAAAACCGTTTGTTTTGATACCAAACCTGTTTTCTAAACTTAGTTAAGCATGTTTTAACATGCTTAGCTCGTCACTTTTAGTTTAAGTGCTTATATAGGGTCGTAAGGTAAGCGATCTAAACAATCGCTTATACTTTCGAACCCGACCCGTTTGGTCGATCATTAGGATCCGACCAAACACATTAGGTGACCATAGTATATAGGGAATAACCTTCCGAGGTTATACCTTATGGTGGCTTCCTTTAAGTAGTTGTATGATAGGTAGTTTATATGCCTTAGGTAAATTACCAAAATGCCCTTTTTACGCCAAAATTCATTTTAAGCATATGTAACATAACTTTTGACATCTAAAATGATTGGGCAACAATATTAGACATGTTAAGGCATATTTTACTTGTCATAGGACTAGTTAGGCAGTCCGAACACGTTTTACGCGAACGACGCGTTAAAGTAGCATAAGCTACCTAAACGTGTCGTAATGGGTCGTAAGCACTTAGGTTAGGTTTCATTTAGTATGTAGGCTTTGTTAAACCATACTACATGAGTTCCCATACTCATTTGGTTTACGAGCCCTCATTCTATCCGATCCTCCGATATAGGTCCGGTTCATTAACATAGTTACATATATTAGGTGCCGTTTGATTCCGTGATCTCTAGCATTGCTTGGTGGTTATCTTAGGACTTCTGAGCAGTCTCAAGTGAGTACATAGACCCCTCTTTTACTGTTTTCCAAACATTTTGGGGTGAAACACATGTGCCTACTTGTTACTTTCATGCTTTCCTGCTTTCACATCATATACTTGCTATGTTCATTAGTACATTTATAGTACATGATTTCATTATGTTTTGCTATGTTTGCCCATTGTGTGCATACTTAGTACATCGTTTTACATTACATTTCATGCTATGTATGCCCATTGTGTGCATACTTAGTACATCGTTTTACATTACATTTCATGCTATGTATGCCCATTGTGTGCATACTTAGTACATCGTTTTACATTACATTTCATGCTATGTATGCCCATTGTGTGCATACTTAGTACATCATTTTACATTACATTTTATGCTATGTATGTCCATTGTGTGCATACTTAGTACATTTGTTATTCATCACATGCTTACATTTTGGTATGACATTTGGTTTGTTTAAATGGGACAATGTACATTCATTAACACCGATCATGCCGCTCGGTAGTAAGTAGTGGTACCATAGGACTTGACAACTCCCATTCCTGAAATCCCGGGTTTGTTTGGATTGGAAGGAATGACCGAATCCGACTACATTTCTAGGTGGACCTTAGACTTTGTGCTAGGGTTTATTCTATAGTCACAAGGCTTGGATGTATGAATTTTCACAATACCGCATAGATGTTTATATCAGTATAGCATGCATTTGTTCCACAAAACATAACTTTGATTTAAACCATGTTTTACTTCAATACCTTGTTTTTGTGCATTTTTACATATGGATGAGTTGATATATTTCACTTACCATGCATGATATTTTGGATACACATTTCATGATTTACATTAGACATAAACACTTTGACATTGATATACAAAATTCATGATTTACATTAGACATAGACATTAGACATGGTTTTCACACAAACATTTTGACATTTGATTATACATAAACATCTTACTTTGGTGGTTTGGTTTGAGTAAGTGATTTAAGTAACGAGGCGTGTGTAATATGATACAAGCATGGTGGATACGCCGCTGGTACTTCCTATATATAAGTGCTTGTATGGCATTACATATCGTAGCGTTATTTGAATCAGTTCAATTTAGACATATAACATTTTATACAAATAACATACTTTTCACAAGACATTGTTTTACAAAACAACTTATCTTATACAAACTCATTTTTACTTGGTTATTTATTTAACCATACTTTATTCTCTTATTTATACATATCATATGATTTTATCACTTTTCAAATGATTTACAAGACAAAGCAAATTACAAGGTTCATGACTAAACATTTCCTTAAACATAAGTCATGAATTCTATTTTCACAAAACCTATGTATCTCACAGGCATTTTTATGCTGACGTACCTATTTTCACATGTGTTTCAGGATATGATGCATAGGATTTATCAAGGTACACTTAGGCGGACTTGGGCCTTAGTGACAATAAAAGATGCAAGACTAGTTATTTATGTTATATTTCTTTGATTGTCAAGACATTGTAACTCTTTTAATCAATAAAACAATATTTCAATTTCCATGTGTTATGAAACAATGATTCTGTTACAACACTCCCCGACGTTTCCGCCACGTGTCGTTGTCCTACGTGGTCGGGGTGTGACAACTGTGTTCGATTTTGATATGTTTAATCCATGAATCTTGTATTCTAAATTATCCGTAGTCGGTCAGACTCGTGGGAACGACTCTGAATTAAGACTATTCTGACTTTGGACTCAAGGGGTTGACTTCCAAACTCACAAACCTCATTGTGAATGACGTTGGATGTAACTCGCATCAAATCATCTTCATGGATCTTGCTCACAAGATGTATTTGATTTTGGTATACTCATTTAGTATCCTCTGACCTGAGATACATACTAGAACTTTCGTTTACTGAAGACTATTCTTTGATCAGTGTCAAACGCTGTCGCGTAACTGCCAGTCATAAAGGCATTGGTTGGGAGTGGTTCTGAAGTTCAGTGTGTGACAACCCGCACTAAACCAGGTATCCGTACGATTTAATTAATGATTAATTACTGCTTAATTACTGTGCTTGCTTGAACTAGCTGATAAACTGCTACTTGAATACTGATACATGTACTTACTTGCATCATACTTGCTTGCTGTCACTACAATACTTACATACTGAACCATAGTGACAAACATGATGCACAAAAAGCACAGTAGCACGATAACGGATAACCTATTGAACATGCTGATAAAGCCAGCATCAGGCAGACACTGCCTCTAAGGCCTGTAAGAGCCTGAGATATTTTGCTACACCAATAGTGAGTGTAGGATACAAGGGTTGTAGAACTGCGTCTCTAGAAATAAGTCACACTGATTGGATGTGCCTAAAACGTACTTTAAGTACAAAACACAGCACTTTAATAAATAATCCAGCTTCTGCTGACTAGTAAAGTGCCAAAATATGGGGGAAAATATTACTAGACACTTTCCAAAGTGTCGGAAACAAGATGTGCCACTAAAAATAATATAACGACACTTTAAAGCTTTAGTAACGCTTTAACGGATTACTATCCAACCAAACAACCGGACTTTACCCGGAACATGAAAATATTGTTATTTTCACTATTTATATTTTTTCTGAGCCAGTTAGGGTCCCTGATTACCCTAACACCCGTTGTAACATACTACACGTTAGTAACCGAGTTAATTACTTAACTTAACCTAACTAACACTTAACTAATACTTGGAAACAAACTAGAACCCCCCCCCATGACCGATTTCGGTCCCCATGTAACCAAGGGGGACATACCATGCACCATGTTTATTATTTTAATCTAGTTTGTCCCATATCTAAGTAACATGAAATCCATTGGTTAAACCCACTAAATTTTGTCTATAAGTTCTTATCTAAACACTAGAGATTATTCATTCCACACACACACAAAAATTACTCCTCTCTCCCTCACTACTAGTCACGGCCGAACCCTCACCCACACCTATCCACCATTTTCGATTTCCATCTTCAAGTTCCATTATCATACAAACATCAAGGGTCGCATACGAGGAGTCTTGGAGCAAGCGGAACGCGAAGGACCTCGTTACTTTGCTTTTATCCACTCGTTTTTCGCCAAGAATCTTCCCTAGCCTTGAGCTAGAGGTATATTGTTTACAACTCATTTTTGAACTAATCTAAAGTGGTTAAAAGGAATTATGTCGGTTAAAACTCGGAATCTTATATGTTGAAGCATTAAAGTCTACTAAAAACTCTAAAAATGGTGGGTAATAGCATATGGAATGTGTAAAAGTTGTAGTATTTGAAATATGTGCTTATTTAGACCCGATCTATGTTGTGGTAGCTCGGATCACCATTTAACCCGGTTTGGTAAGATCATGGATCTTAACATAAGCTTGTTTTGGTTAATACAAGGGTTAAAAGGTGAAACTCTACCACACATGAAACATGAACTTGTGTAAAAATATTTTACTTGTGTAAAAGTGTTTTAACATGTACAATAGTGTTTAAAACTAGCAGATCTACGTATCTGCAAGTGGTATTTTCAAAGGACCACATATCAAGGAAACCATGTATTTTGAAAGATGGATCTTACAATAATAAGCATGATTTTATAAACCGCAAGTGTGTAAACACTTGTGAAATGAAAAGATCCGACAAAGAACTAGTTTTGTCAAAAGTTACTAGAAGTTGTAAAGATGGATTTTCTCTAAAAACGAGGTTTTTACGAAATCGGATTATTTACACAAAAGATCCAGTAAAAGTAAAGAGATTTACTACATATTTTAGACAAACCACAAGTTCGTATATTTTTGCGATTATGTCTATCTTTGACTGGTTAAAATGTTGAAAAGTTGTTTGATAATGTTGAGAACATTGGTTGATTTGATTTGTTAAAAGAAAATGATACGCTTGAAAGCGTGGCCATCTCCAGTTACAGAGGAAACTCTGGCGAAATTTTTCTAAAAACCTAACACTTAGAATTACTCACACAACAAGTGTTAGAATTATTTTTGACATATTTTCGAAATATAAATTTCGCCATGACTTTATTTACTAAATATTCGGAGGTGGGATTTTCACAAAAATTAACGTGATAAATATATATATTGTCACAACACTGTTTATGATTATTTTGTGAAAATACATAAATATTATTTTTAGAGTAAAAATAATATTTACGAGCGTTAACGAATCTAAAATAATACGAACGCTTTCACCATAAATATATAAGTTACACCGGTAATTATACTACCACTCGATTGTTAAAACGTAACTTACGCATTTACAGAAATATTTATGAACGCGTATTTTAACAACGTATTATTGGAGAAAAATTATGTGAAATGAAAATATAATATTTTTGAGAAAAATACTTATATTTTGGAATTGGAAAGGTATATATATTAAGTGAGACTTAATGATTTAATCGGAACGCACATGTATTAAATCCCCCATCCTTGGGAAGGAAAATAACTACCAAGTATATACAGAACGTAAACACGAAATAGTTGTCTAACTATTCCCCAAAGATTTAACTATAAAGCTAAGGCACGGCCGTCCGTCTAATAAAATTAGCACTTGTAGGTCGTCGCACAGCTTTCTGATTTGGAGTACTTGGTAGAGACGCACAGACTGTGAGTTCATGTCCCCCTTTTCTCTAACTGTTTTCAGTTTTCTTAACTGCGGGGGTGAAATACATGTTACTTTGTTTACAAGTACTATTATACACGGTATGTTAACGTAAGGAGGTTTACTACTTAGATCATGTGAATGGGTAGGCAGAACACCGAGGGACTTAAGCGATAGATCTATCTGGGTGTAGCGAGCCCAACTCTAGGCCCAACAGAACGGACCTCTATGAGGACCAACAGAACGGACCTTGAGTGACTTGGTTGCCCGACGCAAAAATCGGCTAGGGTTGAGTCTTCCTACTTGCATTTCACAACATGCTAATGGCCTTGCAAACCATTGGTGATCTCTTTTCCTTACACTGCTACATACCAGGGAACTTTTATACTTACAAGTGTTTTACTTACTCACTTGCACATGAACTCGCTCAACATTATTGTTGATTTTTCAACTTACATGTATTTCAGGAAATTAACGAGATCTGGCACGGTATGGCATGTTTTCCGCTGCACTAGTTTCCGAGGTCATCCGGGGTTTAGGGGATGTGTCTCTTTCCTGGACAAGACACAATCCTTAAACCATGTTTATATGATGTTTAAGTTTGTAATGTTTGCTGAACAAGGTTATGGTTGTTAGGGTATGTTCCCGTTAAAACAATGGTACTGTATTTGGTTTTCAAAACTTAATGGATGATCTTGCATGTTTTTAACTCATATAGCTTTGTTATGATTAAGCTATGGTATTAAGAAGTCACACCAAAATTAACCACGCTTCCGCAAAGCCAGGGTGTGACAGCTTGGTATCAGAGCTCTGATCATAGCGAACTAGGATTCTTTCTCGAGTCTAGACTATGATCACTAGGGCTCTCACGAAAACATTTTTTTTACTGCATACCACTTAAGTCCAGATCCAAAACTTTTTGCAAACAAATGTTGAGCACATTTTATTCATTATTATAGGCTTAGTCTGAGAGGATGAGGCTCGGTCTGAGAGATCGAGGAAGTTGGCTAGTGAGACTAGGAGAGTTGGCTAGTGAGACTAGGAGAATTGGCTAGTGGGACTAGGAAGAGCAGTCTGAGAGGCTGGGAGGCTAGTGGGACTAGGAGAATGATTTGAATGTTTACGTGGTGACTACATGTTTATATGACTATATGACTGATTATTATACGTATATGTGTTTGTGTTACAAACGTCATGCTTTCATCAAGTACTAGAAAGATGGACACTACGAATCCCATGGCCATAGTATCAGACGACATAGTTTCATCGAAGCACGAGGTGTACATTTCCGATACTACCGGCACAGACAACGACGACTTTCAGCCCTCTGTGCGCTGCCTGAAGTCGTAACAGAGCCTACTAATGGCCACCTTGTTGGGAATTTGCCCCCTTGCCGCTTATCCTGTTGTTGATATGCCCCCGACGTTGTCTCTGAAGACGATGTCGAACTATTAAGAGGAGGACCCACTTGAGGGCAAGGCCCTATTGCTGCTGATATTAGACTACTGCATGCGGACGCTCCTGTAGGGGAAACTCATGTCCATTCCCCTATCCCAGACTCATTTGAGTTTCTAACATCCGCATCTTCGCACATACAGGGAATGCAGCACCACTTACACGACGCCGACCCTGGTATGGCATCATCAGCTACACCGGATCCCGCACACAGAGTTGAGTTTGATCGCGATAATGAGGACAATTCCGTTTTTCCGCCTGGTGTTGATCCAGACCATGACATTGAGTTCATGCACTTAGACCAGCCCTTGGGGGATCCTGTAGCCCTGTCGACCCCTGTGTTTGTTGATCCAGCTGATTTTGAGATGGATTCTTTTTTGATTCGGAGCTAGCAGTGGCCCTTGAGCCAAGCGTTGCTCCTGACCCCGCATTAGAGCATGACCCTGTTCATGCCGATGCACCTGCTGTTGCTCCTTGATTGATCATCTGCTTGGATGAGAGAAAGTTTGGGGTAACTGTGCAAGACAATTTATTATTACGGGGGCCCACGTATTAACGATTTGTAGTGCACAGGAATCCTGGTGGACTCTGCAGGTCAAGCTAATGATAACCAATGCAGCAGGAAATAACTTAAACACGAATGACCCAGGGCGATGCAGCCTCGAGTTCATTCTATTACGAGCAACAAGCCAAATTGGCAGGCCTATGTGAAGGCTCAGAAATTTACTTCCCCACTCATACAGTGAGTATATTTGCATGTGAAATTGGGTGATTACATGATGGCTTATGTTGCTATATACACCTCATAGACAATTGAAACGTTGTCTAACCCGCTTCACACCACTTCGACAAAAGGGAATGTCACCTAGACATGACACCAACACCAGTACGTTGCCAAGGACAGAAGCCGAGCTGCAAGAACGCATCTCACCGATAAATGCACGACATGAAGCCCTCCGCTCTAAGTACAACGATGGCATTACTGGAAATAACCATCCAACTGGCTGCACCTATAAACAGTTCCTGAACTGCAAGCCTTTGAACTTTGATAAAGCAGGAGGCACCGTTGCATTTGTTCGTTGGTCCGAAAAGACCGACTCTATTCTAAGGATGAGTAACTGATCGCCCCAACAGAGTGTTACCTACATCTCGGGGATATTTCTAGATGGCACACTCTCTTAATGGAACCTCCAGGTTCAGACCCCTGGCGCAGACGCTGCTTATACACTGAGCTGGGACGAGCTCAAGGAAACGATTGAGAAGAAATGTTGTTTTAGGACTGAAATTCAGAAACTTGACGTGGAGTCCTGGAATTTGAGAATGGACGAACCAGAGACTCCTGAACAGGTCCAGCGATCGCACGACTTGTCTAGGGTCGTCCCCTACTAAGTCATTGATGTTGTATGATATAGTGGTGGACTTGTAAGCTTTACATTGTGGTCTCAACTTGCGGCAATGCAATCGCAGTATTCTCATCACTCGTGATGATTCAATCTATTGTTTATGTCCTATAACATAAGATGTTATGTGATTGATTTGTTGATAGCATGAGATGTTATGTGTTGGTATTGTTGAATGCATACGTACACTTCACTTGCTATGACCTAACCTATGTGAAACATCTTTTAGAAGATGCCGCCAAGACGCGAAATGCGCATGCCCACCTCTGAGGCAGAACTTAAAGAGATAATTGCTACAGCTATAGCACAGCACGAGGCCCTACGCTCCGAACCCAGCAAAGGCACCTCAGAAAATAACGGTTGTTCCTACTGGCACTTTCTCAACTACAAGCCTCCGAAGTTCGACGGCACTGGGGGTGCCATAACTTTTGTAAAATGGATGGAAAGTATGGAATCCATCTTTCGAATGAGTGGCTGTACGCCAGAACAACAAGTCCCATACGTTTCTGAGTTGTTTCAAGATGGAGCTCGATTATGGTGGAATCTTCAGGTTCGAATAATGGGCCTAACTACAGCATACGCGTTAACTTGGGATGAGTTGAAAGGAATGATGCATAAGAAGTATTGCCCCCAAACGGAAACCCAGAAGTGGGAAGATGAATTTCGGAGCCTAATGATGGAAGGTCCGAAGGTGTTGGAGTACGTGCAACGACTTCATGATCTGTCACGAGTTGTTCCGTACCTGGTAAAACCAGAACTGAAGAAGTTGGAACAATTCATTTGGGAACTGGCGCCTCAAGTCTTGAGCTTGATGACAGCATCTACGCCACCAACGACTATTGCTGCAAGTAAGATGGGTTTGGCACTCGTTACGGAAGCAATTAGACTAGAAAAACTTGCAAACCCTGACAAGGAAACTCAGGTAGAGTCGTCTGGAAAGAACAAAAGGAAGCTTACCGAAGATACCCAAACGAATAACGATGAACAAAGATCTATTCGAGGTTGCTTTGACTGCGGGGACAGAGGGCATTTCAAGAAAGATTGCCCTAACAACAAACAGGCCAATGATAAGATTTACTTAGAAACTAAACCAAGATGCGCTGGGTGCAAGTATCACCATGATTGTGGATGTCAGAAGCCTAGGTACGGGAGAAAAGGACATAACAAGGAAGGTTGTGGGATGAAGAGTCCCATACAAGGAGAAAACAGTAACAACGCTCTAGGTGGAAATGGGAAAGGAAATGGCCGAATGCTAGGATGCTTCCATTGTAGGGACGTTGGACATTTTAAGAGGGAATGCCCGAAGTTGAAACAAGACCGTGAAAGAAGATCCAACATCGGAGCTTGTGAGGCATGCCAGGATCCAGGTGTGATTTCTGGTACGTTCTCTAACAACCAAAACTTTTGCATCTAATCTGTTTGATGCTGGTGCCGATTATAGCTTCGTGTCATTAGAATTTAAGAATATACTTGGTTTAACCGCTAGTAAGTTAGATATTCCCTACTCAATCGAATGGGCTAATGGGAAGTTAGTAGAAGCCAATGAAGTTATCAGAGGCTATGTGATCGGATTGGGAGAGCGTGAGTTTGCTCTGGATCTACTACCAGTCCAGTTGGGAAGCTTCGACGTGGTGGTAGGAATAGATTGGTTATCAGGCAACAAGGCTGGGATAGTTTGTCACGAAAAGGTTGTTCGTATCCCAACCGAAGATGGCGAGACAATTGTGGTTCTTGGTGAAAAGCGTGTTACGCCGTTAAGAATTATCAGCTGCCTGAAAGCACGAAAGTGTTTGCAGAAAGGATGTGCTGCCTTCTTGGCACACATTGTAGACAAGAAGGCTGCCGAGCAAAGAATCGAAGGCATCCCTGTCGTGAGGGAGTATCCAGAAGTCTTCCCGGAAGACTTGCCTGGACTGGCACCTCAGAGGCAAGTAGAGTTTCACGTCGATTTAGTTCCAGGCACGGCACCCGTAGTCGATGCATCATAGCGACTTACACTTTCGGGGATGCAAGGATTGACAGAGAAGTGTTGTCAATGGATGGAGAAGGAAGATAACAGACCAAAAACTCCCTTCTGGGGTAATCCCATTTTTACCCATCAAAAAGAAGGATGATGATTTTTCAAATAAACATCAACTACCGGGAGCTGAACAAGCTGACAATCAAGAATTGATGATCTGTTTGATTAACTGCAAGGTTCAAGTTTTTACTCAAAGATCGACTTGCGATCTGGATACCATCAGTTAAGGATACAAGAGGAAAGTATCCCGAAGACAGCCTTCAGAACTCATTATGGACACTACGAGTTCCTTGTTATGCCGTTTGGTTTAACAAACGCACCTGCGGTCTTTATGGACTTGATGAATAGAGTTTGCAAGCCGTACTTGGACAAGTTCGTGATTGTGTTTATCGACGACATCTTGATTTATTCAAGGACAAAGGCTGAGCACGAACAGCATCTAAGAGCTATTTTGGAGTTGCTAAAGAAGGAGCAGTTGTATGCCAAATTCTCTAAGTGCGAGTTTTGGCTACGCGAAGTCCAATTTTTAGGACATGTGGTTAATGGAAATGGAATCCATGTTGATCCCACAAAGATCGAGGCGATCAAGAATTGGGAAACGCCAATGACGCCAACCGAGATTCGACAATTCTTGGGTTTGGCTGGCTACTATCGAAGGTTCATTGAGGATTTTTCAAAAATCGCTCAACCTTTGACGCTCCTCACCCAGAAAGATAAGAAGTTTGATTGGGGAATCAAACAGGATGAAGCGTTTCAGATATTGAAGAGTAAGCTTTGTAACGCGCCTATCTTAGCTCTACCGGAAGGTACAGATGATTTTGTGGTATACTGCGATGCATCGCGCCAAGGATTGGGTTGCGTGTTGATGCAACGCCGAAAGGTTATTGCTTACGCATCGCGTCAACTGAAAGTGCACGAAAAGAACTATACCACACACGATTTGGAGCTCGGCGCAGTGGTTTTTGCTTTAAAGATCTGGAGACACTACCTTTATGGTATGAAGTGTACAATCTTCACAGATCACAAGAGCCTACAGCACATATTCAACCAGAAGGAGTTGAACATGAGGCAAAGACGATGGGTTGAGTTGCTGAACGATTACGACTGCGAGATAAAGTATCATCCGGGGGAGGCGAATGTGGTCGCCGATGCCCTAAGTCGAAAGGAAAAGATCAAGCCCATAAGGGTTAGGGCTCTAGAAATGATTATTCGAACCGATCTTTCCTTGCGCATTCGTGCTGCACAGAAGGAAGCTCTCAAGGAAAGGAATCTTGAAGAAGAATATCTCCGTGGGATGGAGAAGCTTTTGGTACCAAACGAGGAAGGAACATTATGTTTTGAGAAAAGGATTTGGGTTCCTCTGTTTGGTGATTTAAGGAAAGTTACATTTGACGAAGCTCACAAATCGCGGTACTCTATACATCCAGGAGCGGATAAAAGGTACCAGGATCTCAAAGATTATTATTGGTGGCCTAGGATGAAAGGCGATGTTGCTGTTTATGTGAGCAAATGTTTAACGTGCGCTAAGGTTAAAGCCGAATACCAGAAGCCTTCGGGACTTCTGCAACAACCTGAGATTCCCAAGTGGAAGTGGGAACAAATCTCAATGGATTTTATTACGAAATTGCCAGGAACGCCAAGAGGCCATGACACTATCTGGGTGATAGTGGATCGATTGACGAAGTCAGCACACTTCTTACCTATCAGGGAGAAAGACAACACGAGTAAACTCGCGGAAATTTATATGAGAGAGATCGTCGCACGTCATGGAGTGCCTCTCTCAATCATCTCTGATAGAGACGGAAGGTTTGTGTCAAGGATATGGCAATCCTTCCAAGAAGCCCTTGGCTCACAATTGAATCTGAGCACTGCGTTTCATCCGCAAACTGACGGCCAGAGCGAGCGAACGATACAAACTTTGGAAGACATGCTGAGAGCGTGTGTTATGGATTTGGGCGGTAGCTGGGACAAACATTTACCTTTGGTCGAATTTTCATACAACAACAGCTACCACACCAGTATTGGTGTCGCGCCATTTGAAGCCCTTTACGGACGCAAGTGCCGATCACCCTTATGTTGGGCTGACGCTAGTGATAGGCAGCTTGCTGGTCCCGAAATCGTCCAAGAGACGACAGACAAGATCGCGCAAATTCTTAAGTGCATCGAAGCAGCTCGCCACAGACAAAAGGCCTATGCGGATCCAAACCGGGAACATGTGGATTTCCAAGATTAGAGAAATGGTTTTATTGAAGGTATCACCCTGGAAGGGGGTGGCACGCTTTGGGAAGCGAGGGAAGTTAAATCCGCGCTACATTGGTCCTTTCAGAATTTTGGACAAAATAGGACAAGTAGCATACAAGTTGGACCTACCTGCTGAACTAAATGGCGTTCACGATACATTTCATGTATCCAATCTAAAGAAAAGACCAACTCAAGTTGACGTTGCCATTCCCATCGACGAGATTCATATTGACGACACGCTCCACTTTGTTGAAGAACCTGTCGAGGTCACAGATTGGAAAGTTAACAAGACCCGCCGGAGCAGTGTCAAGCTCGTCAAGGTTCGTTGGAATGCCAGACATGGTCCTGAGTTCACCTGGGAGCGTGAGGACCGGATGAAAGAGAAATACCCCCACCTTTTTCCTAAGAACTCTGCATCTACAAGCAGAACTTAAATTTCGGGACGAAATTTATTTAACGGGGGGAGAATGTGACAACCCGCACTAAACCAGGTATCCGTACGATTTAATTAATGATTAATTACTGCTTAATTACTGTGCTTGCTTGAACTAGCTGATAAACTGCTACTTGAATACTGATACATGTACTTACTTGCATCATACTTGCTTGCTGTCACTACAATACTTACATACTGAACCATAGTGACAAACATGATGCACAAAAAACACAGTAGCACGATAACGGATAACCTATTGAACATGCTGATAAAGCCAGCATCAGGCAGACACTGCCTCTAAGGCCTGTAAGAGCCTGAGATATTTTGCTACACCAATAGTGAGTGTAGGATACAAGGGTTGTAGAACTGCGTCTCTAGAAATAAGTCACACTGATTGGATGTGCCTAAAACGTACTTTAAGTACAAAACACAGCACTTTAATAAATAATCCAGCTTCTGCTGACTAGTAAAGTGCCAAAATATGGGGGAAAATATTACTAGACACTTTCCAAAGTGTCGGAAACAAGATGTGCCACTAAAAATAATATAACGACACTTTAAAGCTTTAGTAACGCTTTAACGGATTACTATCCAACCAAACAACCGGACTTTACCCGGAACATGAAAATATTGTTATTTTCACTATTTATATTTTTTCTGAGCCAGTTAGGGTCCCTGATTACCCTAACACCCGTTGTAACATACTACACGTTAGTAACCGAGTTAATTACTTAACTTAACCTAACTAACACTTAACTAATACTTGGAAACAAACTAGAACCCCCCCCCCCCCCATGACCGATTTCGGTCCCCATGTAACCAAGGGGGACATACCATGCACCATGTTTATTATTTTAATCTAGTTTGTCCCATAACTAAGTAACATGAAATCCATTGGTTAAACCCACTAAATTTTGTCTATAAGTTCTTATCTAAACACTAGAGATTATTCATTCCACACACACACAAAAATTACTCCTCTCTCCCTCACTACTAGTCACGGCCGAACCCTCACCCACACCTATCCACCATTTTCGATTTCCATCTTCAAGTTCCATTATCATACAAACATCAAGGGTCGCATACGAGGAGTCTTGGAGCAAGCGGAACGCGAAGGACCTCGTTACTTTGCTTTTATCCACTCGTTTTTCGCCAAGAATCTTCCCTAGCCTTGAGCTAGAGGTATATTGTTTACAACTCATTTTTGAACTAATCTAAAGTGGTTAAAAGGAATTATGTCGGTTAAAACTCGGAATCTTATATGTTGAAGCATTAAAGTCTACTAAAAACTCTAAAAATGGTGGGTAATAGCATATGGAATGTGTAAAAGTTGTAGTATTTGAAATATGTGCTTATTTAGACCCGATCTATGTTGTGGTAGCTCGGATCACCATTTAACCCGGTTTGGTAAGATCATGGATCTTAACATAAGCTTGTTTTGGTTAATACAAGGGTTAAAAGGTGAAACTCTACCACACATGAAACATGAACTTGTGTAAAAATATTTTACTTGTGTAAAAGTGTTTTAACATGTACAATAGTGTTTAAAACTAGCAGATCTACGTATCTGCAAGTGGTATTTTCAAAGGACCACATATCAAGGAAACCATGTATTTTGAAAGATGGATCTTACAATAATAAGCATGATTTTATAAACCGCAAGTGTGTAAACACTTGTGAAATGAAAAGATCCGACAAAGAACTAGTTTTGTCAAAAGTTACTAGAAGTTGTAAAGATGGATTTTCTCTAAAAACGAGGTTTTTACGAAATCGGATTATTTACACAAAAGATCCAGTAAAAGTAAAGAGATTTACTACATATTTTAGACAAACCACAAGTTCGTATATTTTTGCGATTATGTCTATCTTTGACTGGTTAAAATGTTGAAAAGTTGTTTGATAATGTTGAGAACATTGGTTGATTTGATTTGTTAAAAGAAAATGATACGCTTGAAAGCGTGGCCATCTCCAGTTACAGAGGAAACTCTGGCGAAATTTTTCTAAAAACCTAACACTTAGAATTACTCACACAACAAGTGTTAGAATTATTTTTGACATATTTTCGAAATATAAATTTCGCCATGACTTTATTTACTAAATATTCGGAGGTGGGATTTTCACAAAAATTAACGTGATAAATATATATATTGTCACAACACTGTTTATGATTATTTTGTGAAAATACATAAATATTATTTTTAGAGTAAAAATAATATTTACGAGCGTTAACGAATCTAAAATAATACGAACGCTTTCACCATAAATATATAAGTTACACCGGTAATTATACTACCACTCGATTGTTAAAACGTAACTTACGCATTTACAGAAATATTTATGAACGCGTATTTTAACAACGTATTATTGGAGAAAAATTATGTGAAATGAAAATATAATATTTTTGAGAAAAATACTTATATTTTGGAATTGGAAAGGTATATATATTAAGTGAGACTTAATGATTTAATCGGAACGCACATGTATTAAATCCCCCATCCTTGGGAAGGAAAATAACTACCAAGTATATACAGAACGTAAACACGAAATAGTTGTCTAACTATTCCCCAAAGATTTAACTATAAAGCTAAGGCACGGCCGTCCGTCTAATAAAATTAGCACTTGTAGGTCGTCGCACAGCTTTCTGATTTGGAGTACTTGGTAGAGACGCACAGACTGTGAGTTCATGTCCCCCTTTTCTCTAACTGTTTTCAGTTTTCTTAACTGCGGGGGTGAAATACATGTTACTTTGTTTACAAGTACTATTATACACGGTATGTTAACGTAAGGAGGTTTACTACTTAGATCATGTGAATGGGTAGGCAGAACACCGAGGGACTTAAGCGGTAGATCTATCTGGGTGTAGCGAGCCCAACTCTAGGCCCAACAGAACGGACCTCTATGAGGACCAACAGAACGGACCTTGAGTGACTTGGTTGCCCGACGCAAAAATCGGCTAGGGTTGAGTCTTCCTACTTGCATTTCACAACATGCTAATGGCCTTGCAAACCATTGGTGATCTCTTTTCCTTACACTGCTACATACCAGGGAACTTTTATACTTACAAGTGTTTTACTTACTCACTTGCACATGAACTCGCTCAACATTATTGTTGATTTTTCAACTTACATGTATTTCAGGAAATTAACGAGATCTGGCACGGTATGGCATGTTTTCCGCTGCACTAGTTTCCGAGGTCATCCGGGGTTTAGGGGATGTGTCTCTTTCCTGGACAAGACACAATCCTTAAACCATGTTTATATGATGTTTAAGTTTGTAATGTTTGCTGAACAAGGTTATGGTTGTTAGGGTATGTTCCCGTTAAAACAATGGTACTGTATTTGGTTTTCAAAACTTAATGGATGATCTTGCATGTTTTTAACTCATATAGCTTTGTTATGATTAAGCTATGGTATTAAGAAGTCACACCAAAATTTACCACGCTTCCGCAAAGCCAGGGTGTGACACAGTGGGAGTTGTATGTAGTCAATATGGGATTCTGTACTCTTACATTATATGTAACAGTTAGACATCTGGGCGCCCTCGTTGATTCAAACTGGTGAAGTGTAAGGCCTTACCCAAACTTACTGTGTGTTTGATTGGACCACTTTGATTCTGTGAACGAGAACGATAATGACTGAATGCCATGTGAGATTGAATCTGATCCATGTCTCATTGTTCAATTAATGTCTTTTACAGAAAGGATAGATGACGAGAATTGCCATAAGTCTACTTTCTTCATGTAGCAAGTCGTTGCTAAAGAGAAGATACCTTGGTTAATGACTTTAAAGTGTCATGATCTGTTGGGGGCAGCTATGTGTAGCTAGAACACCGCTGGCTGTCTGCGTTGAGATCTTATCAGAGACCGTCCAAGTGGGAGCTGTTGGATATTATGTCCGGTTCGATAAGTTAACGCTGCCGACCGGGTCTTGACCCGTAAGAGTTACACCTTGGGCAACGAACTAAAAATCCACTTAACCTGTTTAACTGGTAATTACGAACGATACGCGAGTATTAACTGAGAGACGGGTACATGGACCGGGTGAGATGGGTATACTCACCCTACGCCACTTGTCGCGCATGCACCTTTGCTGCGCCACATGTCGCACATGCATCGTGCTACCACCACTTGTCGCGCACCTAACACATTGGCCAATGGCAACACATGCACCATGCATGTGTGCCACTTGGCAAGCATGCATAAGGGTCCATATCCTTTTAAATGTATTGGGTCTTTGTCACACCCCCAAAATCCACATGCAGAGTATCACCGCTTGGAAGCGCGACTGACCAGGATCGAGCCACCAATCATATTGAACAATATAGTAAAGTAATTAAAAGTTCAACCACACAATATAATTGGTGTCCAATAAACAATTTAACAAGTCTAAGTTATCAGCGGAAGCAAATAGTTAAAAACCCAAATCATAAATTCAGAGTATTTAAGTTTATCAAGAATGCTCAATGTCCATGTTCCACAATGACCCTTCCCTATGCAAGCTCCTGCTAAACCTAGTGACCTGCAAAGCATGTAGTAACGAGTCAACAACAAAGTTGAGCGAGTTCACAGTTGGTTGTCCATTTTAGAGCTGTTCAAAAACATAGTTTAATCTTAACCGGCTAACTAGCCGTGGGGGTTACCCCATAGTTTCAAAAACGTTCACTTGTTAACCCGTTTTTCACTTCGACCATTCCAGCCGTGGGGGCTACCCCATGTTCTCAATCTTTGGCTATCCAGCCCGGCACTTCGGCCGTGGGGGCTACCCCATGTCTTAAACTACCAGACTCGTTACCATATCGACTACTAACGTTCGTCATGTTTATGTACCCTAGCGTCGGTGTCTATCATCACTGACGTGCCATAGTCCATTAGTCCACGCCCTTCCTCTGTGGCACGGTGTGAGGTTTGTTAAACCTAATAGCGCTATTTAACCAATGACCCGTTCGCCATTGACCTCGGCGATTAAGTCGATATAAAATGAGGGACTTCGTTGATAGAGTTCTAGTCTAGTAAATCTAAATCCGTCTCAACAGGACGAGGAATTCACATTCCTGAACACATCCCAACAGGACGAGGAATCCCTATTCCTTAACCCATTCCCAACCCCTGGGAATCCCATGCTTTGTAGAGAAGTGTGAACTCACCTTGGGTTAGCTCAGCAGATAAGTAAGGGTCGATTGAGCTCCTAGTGGTCAACCACGTCCTAACATGGTTACCATACAAGTCAGGTCTAGGTTCAAGTAGTGCACGTGTCACACCCCGACCACGTATAACATACAAAACGTGGCGGAAAACGTCGGGGAGTGTTGTAACAGAATTAATTGTTTCATAACCATGGCATACAAAGTTGTATTTTATTTATCAACATAACAGTTACATTGTTTTAAACAGGAATCATAGAGTTTATAACATAATTAAACTAAGTCTATCTTCGTTTTATGTCTCTAAGGCACAGGTCCGCCCTAGTGTCATGATCATCATCCTATGCAAAAGCTCCTGAAAACACATGTGAAAATAGATACGTCAGCATAAAAATGCCTGTGAGATACATAGGTTTTGTGAAAATAGGATTCATGACTTATGTTTGAGAAAATGTTTAGTCATGAACCTTGTAATTTGCTTTGTCTTGTAAATCATTTGAAAAATGATAAGATCAGATGATATGTATAAATAAGAGAATAATGTATGGTTTAAATGTATAACCAAGTAAAATGAGTTGTATAAAGTAAATTGTTTGTAAACCAAAGTCTTGTGAAAATTGTGTTACTTGTGTAAAATGTATAAGTCCAAACTGAATGATTTAAATAACGCTATGATACGTAATATAATACAAACACTTATATATAGGAAGTACCAGCGACGTATCCACCATGCTTGTATCATATTACTCACATCTCGTTACTTAAGTCACTTAAACAAACCACCAATGTATAAAGTCTATGTTTAAACCAATAGTCAAAAGTCCTTGTATAAGCCATGTCAAATGTTTATAAGTCCAAAAGTAGTCAAGTAATGTGTAATAAATGTTATGTATTGTAAGTAAAGTATTGTCACATAATCCAAATGTAGAAATGTACAAAACAAAGTATTTTGAATATATCAAAAAGTTATGTTTTGCAAAGTAATGCATGTTACATTGATACAAACATTTATGTGGTAAGTTAACGCATACATTCAAGCCTTGAGACAGTCGGATAACCCTTTCAGTCAAGGTTATCAAAAGAAATGTTTTCGGATTCAGTCATTCCTTACATCCAAACAAACCCGGGATGTCAGGAATGGGATTTGTCAAGTCCTATGGTACCAGTACTTACTACCGAGCGGCGTAGCTAATGTTAATGAACGTATAATAGTCTCGTTTGTGCAAACCAAATGTCATAGCAAAAGTGAACATGTTATATGAAAACAATGTACTAAGTATGCTAAGTTAACATACAAAACAGAAAGTCATGTAAATCAATGTGCTAGCATGCTATCAGTCAACATACATAGCAGAAATGTAAAGTAAAGCAATGTACTAAGTATGCACACAATGGGCATACATAGCATGAAATGTAATGTAAAACGATGTACTAAATACGCACACAATGGGCATACATAGCATGAAATGTAATGTAAAACGATGTACTAAAATACGCACACAATGGGCATACATAGCATGAAATGTAATAAAATCATGTACTATAATGTACTAACAAACATAGCAGGTATATGATGTGAAAACAGGAAAGGACGAAAGTAACAAGTAGGCACATGTGTTTCACCCCAAAACAGTTTGGAAAACCGTAAAAGGGGGTCTATGTACTCACTTGAGATTGCTCAGAAGTCCTAAGATAACCACCAAGCAATGCTAGAGATCTCGGAATCAAACGACACCTAATATAGGTAACTATGTT
This sequence comes from Helianthus tuberosus, assembly GCA_030545235.1. Lineage (NCBI taxonomy): Eukaryota > Viridiplantae > Streptophyta > Magnoliopsida > Asterales > Asteraceae > Helianthus > Helianthus tuberosus. Next base: position 132,474,065 of record CM060363.1, read on the forward strand.
AATAAACCGGACCTAGATCGGAAGATCGGATAGAATGAGGGTTTGTAAACCAAATGAGTGTAGGAACTCATGTAATATGGTTTAACAAAGACTACATACTAAAATGAAACTTAACCTAAGTGCTTACGACCCATTACGACCCGTTTAGGTAGCTTATGCTACTTTAACGCGCCGTTCGCGTAAAACGCGTTCGGACCGCTTAACTAGTCCTATGACAAGTAACATATGCCTTAACATGTCTAATATTGTTGTCAAATCAGTTTAGATGTCAAAAGTTATGTTACATATGTTTAAAATGAATTTTGGCATCAAAGGGGTATTTTGGTAATTTACCTAAGGCATATAAACTACCTATCATAAACTACTTAAACGAAGCGACCATAAGGTATAACCTCGGAAGGTTATTCCCTATATACTATGGTCACTTAATGTGTTTAGTTGGATCCAATGATCGACCAAATGGGTCAGGTTCGAAGGTATAAGCGATTTATTAGATCGCTTACCCTTACGACCCTAGACAACGTGGTAATCAGTAGGCATAGTCACAAGGGACTATAACCATCGTGATTACAATCACGTTGCGAAGTTCAAACGAACTTCGCATTGACCATAAACTGGTCAATGCAGAAAGTCAAACAAAGTTTGACTTTTGGACTCGAAAAGCAATAAAAGAACGAAGGAACACTTACAAAGGGTCCCCGAATGCTAATCTAGATCAAAATAGCTCAGGTATGAAACAAAGGTTTCAACTTAGAGCACATAAGATCATATTCTTGTGAGGAAAAGTGAAGGGTGGAGGTGGGTATTTATAGTTTTTGGTTCACCGTTAGGATCATTTCTTGGAGAAGAGGGAATGATCACATCCCTACACTTGTTGCAATGTTGTGGTAACTGATTTTGGCCACCATAAGAGGTTAACATGTGGCACTTGACCTTTGGGAAGTGTTAGGGGCTGTTAACTTATGTTTAAAATGACCTTTTCTAATCAGAAGAAGCCTAGCGTGATGCCAAGGGGGCTAGGCGTCGCGCTAGGGTCCCCCTGATCAGCAAACACTTTCAAATGTTCTTCTTTCAGTCCCCGTTGCGTATTCAGGCCATTTCCGACGTGTTTAAGGCTCGTTAAATCATTTTCAAGGCTCCACAAGGATTCCTAAACATTGTGGGCATGAAACATGCTCAAAAATATGTCGGATGTTGGTTCGTTGGGCCGTACGATTGCGTTGTTCGGTTAATTACGACGGAATGCGCATAAGTGCGAAAAACGATTTAAATTGCGCGACGAATGGATTTTTATTATGCCAAATACTAAAATAAAATATTTTAGTGCTTACATAAATTTTTGGATGTCCGGAGGTATTCAGAACGTAAGTCATGCGCGAAAATGCAAAGTTGTGCACTTTTTGACACTTTTAGTCCCAGAATGACCCAAAAGTTTATTTTAGCACACCGAACCCCTCAAAGCCTATTTCTAAGCTATGTAAAGGATATTTATGGTATGTTTAACTCATGGTCATGTTCCGGAATGTTCGTTGTAGTTCAAATTGGCATACTTTCGCAGTTTGTCAAATTTAGTCCCTGTAGGCGAATTAACTTGTTTTTGCCATACCAAAGCCTTCAAAACTTATTTCTAAGTTATGTAAAGGTTATTTAAGGTATGTTGAGTATATGTTAATGTTCCAGAGTATTTTTCGCATTAAACTGATTACGTTTACGCATCAGTTTGCGTATAACTCTCCAGAAAGCGATACAGAGTTTGAAATTACACAAAAGTCAAAACATGAAAAAATGTAAAACACAACCAAACAAACATTGGGATCAAATAACATTGTTTTATTGATAATAGAACTGTTCATAATGATTACAAGCACAGATGTTACAGTCTCCCCTACTTGTGGAAATTTCGTCCCGAAATTTATTTAGAGGAAACTCGTGGGAAAAGATGTGGATATTTCGCCTTCATTTGATCTTCGCGTTCCCAAGTAAACTCGGGTCCACGTTTAGCTTCCCAGCGAACTTTGACCAAAGGAATACGCTTGCGTTTGAGCCACTTGACTTCACGTTCCATGATTTCCACAGGTTTCTCAACAAATTTCAGTGTTTTACCAACACGAATTTCGTCAAGTGGTATGTGGAGGTTCTCATCAGCTAAACACCTCTTGAGATTGGACACGTGAAAGGTTGGATGAACATTTCCAAGTTCAGGAGGTAACTCAAGTCTGTAGGCTACCTTACCGATTCTTTCGACGATCTTGAATGGTCCAACGTATCTAGGTGCAAGTTTTCCTTTCTTTCCAAATCTGATCACACCTTTCCAAGGTGAGACCTTAAGTAATACTCGATCACCGACTTGAAATTCCAAGGGCTTGCGTTTTGGATCCGCGTAACTCTTTTGACGGCTTCTAGCTGTCTGAAGGTTATCACGTACTTTCTTAATCTTGTTAGTTGTCTCTAAAATGAGGGCAGGTCCAGTAAGTTGAGCCTCGCCGATCTCATTCCAGCAGACTGGTGAACGACATTTTTGACCATAGAGAGCCTCGAAAGGAGCCATCTTGATGCTGGAGTGATAACTGTTGTTGTAGGAGAATTCAATCAACTTAAGATGTGAATCCCAACTACCACCAAAATCGATCACACAAGCTCTAAGCATATCCTCCAGAGTCTGGATTGTTCTCTCAGATTGACCATCCATTTGCGGATGATAAGCTGTGCTCAGATTAAGTTGGGTCCCCATAGCAGATTGCATGGTTCTCCAAAAATGAGAAGTGAAACGAGCATCTCTGTCAGAAATGATGTTCAAAGGAACACCATGTCGAGCTACAATTTCATCCACATAGATTTTAGCAAGTTTGTCAGCAGAAAAATCCTCACGGATTGGCAAGAAATGTGCTGACTTTGTAAGACGATCAACGACTACCCAGATGGCATCATGACCTTTCTTTGTGCGCGGGAGTTTAGTAATGAGATCCATAGTAATGTTTTCCCATTTCCAAACTGGGATCTCTGGTTGCACCAATAAACCCGAAGGACGTTGATGTTCAGCCTTAACCTTAAGACAAGTAAGGCATTTTGATACGTATAAGGCAATGTCTTTTTTCATACCAGGCCACCAATAGTGAATACGAAGATCCTTATACATCTTATCTAAGCCCGGATGAATAGAATAACTAGACTTATGGGCTTCATCCATAAGCAAGGTACGGAGATCATCCTGGCTTGGGACCCACAAACGGTCCATGAAGTAGTACGATCCATTGTCCTTCAGTTCCAGATCAGGTGTTATGTGATAGGGAAATTCCTTATCCATCAAACCTTGTGAAACACAAGATTGCTGAGCCTGAGAAATGCGTGCTTGGATATCGGATCGAGCTTGAATAACAGATTGAACACGTACACAATGAAGCTTAGTACGTTCCTTACGACTCAATGCATCGGCTACGACATTCGCCTTACCAGGATGGTAGCGAATTTCGCAGTCATAGTCGTTTAAAAGCTCGACCCAACGTCGTTGCCTCATGTTGAGTTCTTTCTGATTGAAGATATGCTGAAGACTTTTGTGGTCCGTGAAAACCACACATTTTGTACCGTACAAATAGTGTCTCCAGATCTTTAGAGCGAAAACAACTGCACCTAACTCAAGATCATGAGTGGTGTAGTTTTTCTCATGTATCTTCAACTGTCTCGATGCATATGCTATGACTTTGTTCCTTTGCATCAGAACACAGCCAAGACCCAGTTTAGATGCATCGCAATAAACGACGAAATCATCATTGCCCTCAGGCAAAGTCAGAACAGGTGCGTCACAAAGCTTCTGCTTCAAGTTTTGAAAAGCTTCCTCTTGTTTGAATCCCCACTCAAAGGGCTTGTTCTTCTGATTTAGAGCAGTTAGAGGAACTGCAATCTTTGAGAAGTTTTCTATGAAGCGGCGATAATAACCCGCTAGACCAAGAAAAGAACAAACCTCAGTAGGAGTAGTAGGCGTATCCCAGTCCTTAATCGCACTGATCTTGGAGGGATCCACATGAATACCTCGTTCGTTGACAATATGCCCAAAAAATTGAACTTCTTTAAGCCAGAATTCGCACTTGGAGAATTTGGCGAAAAGTTGCTCTTTCTTTAGGAGTTCCAGAGTAAGATGAAGATGTTGCTCGTGATCAGCTCGCATCTTAGAATAAATCAAGATGTCGTTAATAAAAACAATGACGAACTGATCTAAATAAGGCTTGCAGACCCTATTCATCAAGTCCATGAAAACAGCAGGAGCATTAGTCAAACCGAATGGCATGACTGTGAACTCATAGTGCCCATACCGAGTGCGGAACGCTGTCTTGGGAATATCTTCTTCATGCACATGAAGTTGATGATATCCGGAACGCAGATCAATCTTCGAAAAATAAGAAGCACCTTGTAACTGATCAAAGAGATCATCGATGCGCGGTAGGGGATATCGATTCTTGATGGTAAGCTTGTTAAGCTCACGATAATCGATACACATCCTAAAAGATCCATCCTTCTTCTTGACAAAAAGAACGGGAACACCCCAAGGTGAAAAGCTAGGACGGATAAAACCTTTGTCAGAGAGCTCCTGAAGCTGCTTAGCCAACTCTTGCATCTCAGACGGTGCAAGACGATATGGAGATCTGGCAATGGGATTTGCACCAGGTACGAGATCAATACGGAACTCGACTTGGCGTGCTGGAGGTAGACCAGGTAAATCTTCAGGGAATACTTCAGAATAATCCCGAACAACGGGAATATCTTGGATAGACTTACCTTTGCCTTTATCTGCTGTGACATGTGCCAAAAAGGCCACATAGTTCTTTCGCAGATACTTCCGAGCTTTAAAACAAGACATGAGTTTGAGACCACCGGCAGGTTTCTCACCACGAACCTGTAGGATCACGCCTGTCAAAAGCGGCACACGAACAATCTTCTCAAAACAAACTACCTCTGCGCGATGCTTGGCTAACCAATCCATACCTACAATAACGTCGAAGCTTCCAAGTTGCATAGGCGTGAGGTTGATAGGAAAAAGATGGTCGTTAAGGTTCAACTGGCAGTTGTGAAGAACAGAATCAAGAATAATGGGTTCACCACTAGCAACTTCTACTGTCAAAGGTTTACCTAGTTTCGTTCTAGACACGCGAAGCAATGGGTCAAAAGACAAAGACACAAAACTCTTATCGGCACCCGAATCAAAGAGAACAGATGCATGCTGATTATTAATAAAGAACGTACCGTTCACCACCTCATTGTCCGCTTGTGCCTCTTGAGCATTCATGTTGAAAACTCGACCTCTAGCCTGAGCTTGATTCTGATTTGGATTCTGATTCTGGTTGGCTAGCCTTGGGCACCGGTTTCTGTAGTGGGTCAAATCCCCACAATTGTAGCACGAACCAGGAGGAAAATGAGGTCGTGCAGCTTGACCTTGTTGCTGAGCAAGAGGCTGAGCAACTTGTTGGGCTTGGTTCTGAACTGCCTGGTTCTGGTTAACAGGAATGCGACAAGTAGCGGCAAGATGACCAGATCTTCCGCAGTTGGTGCACTGACGACACTGGAGGTGTGGTGGATGATGGCCGTTACACCTGTTGCACAAAGGTGCATTGCCAAGATAAGGCTTCTTGGCTAGTGGTTGCGCAGGCTGATTTGGTACAGCTTGGGCCTGTGCAGTAACGGCATAGTTTTGGGAAGCCTTCCGCTTCCTAGACCCTCTAGAATTCTTCCCCTTCTTATTTTGACCTTTCTTGCTATCTTCCTTATCAGACGCCTGCTTCTTACCCTTGTCACCCTTTTTGTGCAGCTTCCCCTTTCGAACCTGCGACTCAGTCAATGTTGCTGCTAACTCGATCGCCTGACGGAGTGTGGCAGGGTTACTACCAGTAATGATGTCTTGCACTGAGTCAGGTAGGCCGTCGATGTATCTTTCGATAGCCTTGTCGAGTGGGGTAACCGTTGTTGGGCAAAGCAGACTCAACTCCTCAAATCTATCAGTATATGCCCTGTGCTCGCCACTGTCTTGTTTCAAGTCATCAAACTCTTTCTCCAACGCTCGCTGTTCATGACGAGGACAGAACTCCCTCATCATAAGGGCCCTAAGTTCAGCCCATGTCTGTGCTAGAGCAACATCTGCACCACGGTCTCTCATAACCCCATTCCACCATGTGAGAGCCCTCTTCTGAAACACACTTGAAGAAAACTCGACCTTGCGATTGTCAGGACACTGCACGTGGCAAAAAGTATTCTCAATGCTCTCAAACCATTGAAGAAGCCCAGTCGCTCCCTCAGAACCACTAAACTTGAGTGGTTTAGCCGAGTTAAAATCCTTGTATTTGCATGGAGCATTGTTATTGTTATTGGCTTGGTGCCATTGAGCAAAGAGATTTGGGAATTGAGCAGCCATCTACTGCGCACTGATTTCTGCCAGTTCGGCAGTCGCTATCTGGTTTTCGCGTCGAGGAGGCATTCTAAAAGAGGAAAACATGAAAGGGAACGAGTGAGATGATTGGATGAAGAGAATGAGATGAAACAAAATTAACAAAAGAAAAGATGGTGGTCATTTGTCCGCATTACCAAGCAAACAAACGACACACAGTGACTAATCAAAGTAAATGGGTGAAAAATAATGTATCGCGAAGACATGCTCGCCTATAAGTGAACACTCACCCCAAGAGTTCCCAGGTAAGAGTGACTGGTCCGATTATGTGGATTTGTACGAACACTCTAGCCTTAGACAGAAAACCCAGGGTACAGGCATTCACTCTTCCAGTTTGCACGTGTTCACATTATTTAAAACCCAAAACTTTGACGAGATTTTGAAAATTTGAAGGCACAAGGCCAAAAACCAAAGTGGAAGGGTTCAAAACCATATAACAGAGGGTTCAAAACCTTACAATAGAGGGTTCAAAACCTTGTAATAAATTATTCAAAAATAGAAGATTGTTTTTCAAAAATAGTTTCGAAAAATTTGGTTTCTTGTTTTGATAATCACCTAAGGATAGGTGATGTACATGTTTTAAGATCTAAACACAAGATAACTTGTGTTAGGGTCCTAGAAAGGTTATATTCTAGGTCAAAGCATTACTAATAACCTAATTCCCTATAACCATTGGCTCTGATACCAACTCTTCTGTCACACCCCGACCACGTATAACATACAAAACGTGGCGGAAAACGTCGGGGAGTGTTGTAACAGAATTAATTGTTTCATAACCATGGCATACAAAGTTGTATTTTATTTATCAACATAAGAGTTACATTGTTTTAAACAGGAATCATAGAGTTTATAACATAATTAAACTAAGTCTATCTTCGTTTTATGTCTCTAAGGCACAGGTCCGCCCTAGTGTCACGATCATCATCCTATGCAAAAGCTCCTGAAAACACATGTGAAAATAGATACGTCAGCATAAAAATGCCTGTGAGATACATAGGTTTTGTGAAAATAGGATTCATGACTTATGTTTGAGAAAATGTTTAGTTATGAACCTTGTAATTTGCTTTGTCTTGTAAATCATTTGAAAAACGATAAGATCAGATGATATGTATAAATAAGATAATAATGTATGGTTTAAATGTATAACCAAGTAAAATGAGTTGTATAAAGTAAATTGTTTGTAAACCAAAGTCTTGTGAAAATTGTGTTACTTGTGTAAAATGTATAAGTCCAAACTGAATGATTTAAATAACGCTATGATACGTAATATAATACAAACACTTATATATAGGAAGTACCAGCGACGTATCCACCGTGCTTGTATCATATTACTCACATCTCGTTACTTAAGTCACTTAAACAAACCACCAATGTATAAAGTCTATGTTTAAACCAATAGTCAAAAGTCCTTGTATAAGCCATGTCAAATGTTTATAAGTCCAAAAGTAGTCAAGTAATGTGTAACAAATGTTATGTATTGTAAGTAAAGTATTGTCACATAATCCAAATGTAGAAATGTACAAAACAAAGTGTTTTGAATATATCAAAAAGTTATGTTTTGCAAAGTAATGCATGTTACATTGATACAAACATTTATGTGGTAAGTTAACGCATACATTCAAGCCTTGAGACAGTCTGTGACAACCCGCACTAAACCAGGTATCCGTACGACTTAATTAATGATTAATGATTGCTTAATTACTGTGCTTGTTTGAACTAGCTGATGAACTGCTACTCGATATCTGATACATGTACTTACTTGCATCATACTTGCTTGCTGTCACTACATTATTTACATACTGAACCTTAGTGACAAACATGATGCACAAAAAGCACAGTAGCACAATAACGGATAACCTATTGAACATGCTGATATAACCAGCATCAGGCAAACACTGCCTCCAAGGCCTATAAGAGCCTGAGATATTTGGCTACACTAGTAGTGAGTGTAGGGATACAAGGGTTGTGAAACTGCATCTCTAGGGATAAGTCACAGTGACTGGATGTGCCTAAAAACGTATTTAAGTACAAAACACAGCACTTTAATAAATAATCCAGCTTCTAGCTGACTAGTAAAGTGCCAAACATGGGGAAAATACTACGGGACACTTTCTAAAGTGTTGGAAACAAGTTGTGTCACTAAAAATATTAATAACGACACTTTAAAGCTTTAGTAACGCTTTAACGGATTACTATCCAACCGAACAACCGGACTATACCTGGAACATGAAAATATTATTATTTTCACTATTTATATTTTTCTGAGCCAGTTAGGGTCCCTGATTACCCTAACACCCGCCATAACGCGTGACACACAAGTAACTAAGTTTAACACTTAACTTACTTAACTTAACTAATCACTCCCTAACCACCTAGTTAAAATCGAACCAAGGGACCCCCCCAACCGAATCGGTCACCTAGGGGATACCCCCCATGTACTTGTTGATTGAGCAAATCTCTTGTGTCAAGGATCTAGACTACACATGGACCTATGGTTAAAACTCTCACAATTTGCCTATAAGTTCTTGTCTAAACATAACATAATCATCACCACTTAACACAACACACTCCAACCCTCTCTCTTGCTCCCTTTGGCTCTCGGCCGAACCCACACCCACACCTACAACCATCTTCGACCTCCATCATCATCATTCCAAGATCATTCAAGCATCAAGAGTTGCGTATTAGGAAGCTTGGAGCAAGCGGAACACGAAGGACCTCTTTCTTTGGCTTTTATCCACCCGTTTTTCATCAAGAATCTTCCCTAGCCTTGAGCTAGAGGTATAATGTTTACAACTCATTTTTTGAACTTATCTAAGGTGGTTAAAAGGATTTGTGTCGGTTAAATATCGTTAACATACAATTTCATACATAAAAGTCTACTTAAAATGCTAATATTGGTGGTTAATAGCATATGTGTTGTGTAAAAGTTGTAGTATTCGAAATATGTGATTATTTAGACCCGATCTATGATGTGGTAGCTCGGATCACCGTTTAACCCGGTTTGGTAAGATCATGGATCTTAACATAAAGCTATTTTAGAAGTGACAAGGGTTAAAAGGTAAAACTCTACCACACATGAAACATGAACTTGTGTAAAAATGTTTTAACTTGTATAAAAGTGTTTAAAACTAGTAGATCTACGTATCTACACCCGGTATTTTCAAAGGACCACGCGTCAAAGAAATCATGTTTTCTAAAAGACGGATCTTACACTAACAAACATGGTTTTTATAAGCCACAAGTGTATAAACACTTGTGAAATGAAAAGATCCGACAAAGAACTAGTTTTGTCAAATGTTACTAGAAGTTGTAAAGACGGATTTCTCTAAACACGAGGTTTTCACGAGATCAAAGTTACTTTATATAAATATCTACAAAACATAATGGGATTTACACTATAGTTGCGGAAAAACAACAAGTTCATGCGATTATGCGATTTACATACTTGTCGACTAGTTTGATGTGTCGGAAATTGTTTGATTGAATAAAGAAGTTGTTGAATTGGTTTTGTAAAAGAAAATGATACGCTTGAAAGCGTGGCCACCTCCAGTTACAGAGGAAACTCTGGCGAAATTTTTCTAAAAACATAACACTTAGAATTATTTACACAACAAGTGTTAGAATTATTTTTGACATGTTTTCGAAACATAAATTTCGCCAAGACTTTATTTACTAAATATTCGGAGGTGGGATTTACACAAGATTTAACGTGAGAAAAATATATTGTCACAACACTGTTTATGATTATTTTGTGAAAGTACATAAATATTATTTTTAGGAGTAAAAATAATATTTACAAACGTTAACGATTCCAAAATAATGCGAACGCTTTCACATATATATAAGTTACACCGGTAATTATATTACCACTCGATTATTAAAACGTAACCTACGCACATGTATTGTATCCCCCATCCTTGGGAAGAAATTAACTACCAAGTATACAAAATGTAAACACGAAATAGTTGTCTAACTATTTCCCAAAGACGTAAACTATAAAGCTAAGGCACGGCCGTCCGTCTAATAGAATTAGCACTTGTAGGTCGTCGCACAGCTTTCCGATTTGGAGATACTTGGTAGAGACGCTTCACAGTGAGTTCATGTCCCCCTTTTCTCTAACTGTTTTCAGTTTTCTTAACTGCGGGGGTGAAATACATGTTACTTTGTTTACAAGTACTATTATACACGGTATGTTAACGTAAGGAGGTTTACTACATAGATCATGTGAATGGGTAGGCAGAACACCGAGGGACTTAAGCGGTAGATCTATCTGGGTGTAGCGAGCCCAACTCTAGGCCCAACAGAACGGACCTCTGTGAGGACCAACAGAACGGACCTTGAGTGACTTGGTTGCCCGACGCAAAAATCGGCTAGGGTTGAGTCTTCCTACTTGCATTTCACACATGCTAATGGCCTTGCAAACCATTGGTGATCTCTTTTCCTTACACTGCTACATACCAGGAAACTTTTATACTTACAAGTGTTTTACTTACTCACTTGCACATGAACTCGCTCAACATTATTGTTGATTTTTCAACTTACATGTATTTCAGGAAATTAACGAGATCTGGCACGGTATGGCATGTTTTCCGCTGCACTAGTTTCCAAGGTCATCCGGGGTTTAGGGGATGTGTCTCTTTCCTGGACAAGACACAGTCCTTAAACCATGTTTATGTTATGTTTCAAGTTGTAATGTCTGTTGAACAAGGTTATGGTTGTTAGGGTATGTTCCCGTTAAAACAATGGTACTGTATTTGGTTTTCAAAACTTAATGGATGATCTTGCATGTTTTTAACTCATATAGCTTTGTTATGATTAAGTTATGGTATTAAGAAGTCACACCAAAATTAACTACGCTTCCGTAAAGCCAGGGTGTGACAGCTTGGTATCAGAGCTCTGATCATAGCGAACTAGGATTCCTTCTCGAGTCTAGACTATGATCACTAGGGCTCTCACGAAAACATTTTTCTGCATACCACTTAAGTCCAGATCCAAAACTTTTTACAAACAAATGTTGAGCACATTTTATTATTATAGGCTCAGCCTGGAGGGCTGAGGCTCGATCTGGAGGATCGAGGCTCGGTCTAGGTGACCGAGGTAGTTGAGCACGTTGATTTATTTTAGGCTCAGCCTGGAGGGCTGAGGCTCGGTTTGGAGGATCGAGGCTTGGTCTAGGTGACCAAGGTAGTTGGCTAGCAAGGCTAGGAAGAGTAGGCTCAGCCTGGAGGGCTGAGGCTCGGTCTGGAGGATCGAGGCTTGGTCTAGGTGACCAAGGTAGTTGGCTAGCAAGGCTAGGAAGAGTAGGCTCAGTCTTGAAGGCTGAGGCTCGGTGTTGGAGACCGAGGCTCGATCTAAGTGGTCGAGGTGGAGGATAGAGCAGTCTTAAAGACTGGGAGAAATTGGCTAGTAAGGCTAGGAGACTTATGTGATACCTTACTTGGTGACTTATGTGATTATTTGATTATATGATTGACTATTTGTGCATGTTTGTGTATATGTTACAGACACATGGATTCTACAGACACTGGTGGTTCAGACACCACAGGCCCTAGGCCTATCGTATCGGACGATCTAGAGTCATCGGAGCATGAGGTTCACACGTCCGACGTCACGAGCACAGATGAGGACGATTTCCAGCCCTTCGCATTACCTGACGGTGCTGACGAGCTCGCAGATGGTCCTTTGGCCGGGGATCTACCACTCGCATTGATCCCTGCCCCTATACCGCTTGCTTCGTACCCTGTTTACGATTTGCCCATCGATGACGAGGAGGATGATGTCGATATGTTTGAGGAGGAGCCTTTCGAGGAGGATGCTCAGGGCGAGGCCCTACCTGCTGCTGATGGTCCCTTGTTGATCGCAGATGCTCCCGCCGCGGAGTCACCTGCTCACTCCCCAGTCCCAGACTCCTTTGAGTCTGTGGCCTCTGTACCCTCACACCTCCAGAGTGCGCAGCACTTCTCTCATGAGTCAGATCCTGATCAGGCATCTTCTGTTGCCCCTATCCCCAGTTTTGTTTTTGACCACGATGATGAGGGGGATTCCGATCCTATGTTTCCCCCGGGATTTGACCCAGATCGTGACCTAGAGTTTATTCCGATGGACCAGTTCATGGAGGATCCAGTAGACCTTGCTGACCCATTTGATCCTATTGACCCAGATTTTGATTTAGAGATGGCTTTTAATGACCTCGAGCCTGCCGTTGCTCCAGAGCAGGCAGCCGCTCTAGACCCCATACCTGAGCATGACCCGGTACATGCTGACATCCCTTTTGAGCCTGTTGCTGATGATCTCCCCGTGGATGTTCCTTTGATGGAGGGCGATCATGTCATTGTTGATCCTTTACCCGTTATACCTGTTGACCCTCCCGTTGAGCACATTGCACCTGTTCACCCTGTTGTTGCCCCCCCCACTTGACCCCGTTCCACTAGAGCCCGAGCATGCACTGTTCGCGGCACGCATGGATCCACCGGATGAGCATGCACAGCACGGTTGGATACCTGCTGATGAGGATGTACCACCTTTTCCTCCCCAGATCCCTGTTTCGCGACATGTTGATTTTTCTTTTCAGGTTCCACAGTTTGTACCTCCAGCGAGGCCTGGAGAGGGTTCTTCAGCCCATCCTGTTGGGCATGTACCGATGCCTATCCCTTTCATGCCACAGATGTCATCTGTTCCACCCGCTGTTGCTCCATTTCACGTGGCACCTTTCGACCCCACTAGTGCGCCGTTTCTTTGGGCACCAGACTCTGGTATGCCACCTACTGATCCCTACCATGCTTTTCACATGGGACACACTATCGAGGACGTTTTGATGTCTTTCGTTTTCCAGCACGAGTCACATACGCAGCGCATACAGGAGCTCGAGAGAGCTCAGCTGCCACCGTGTCCATGCCATGGTCAGACACACTCCCCTCTGCAGCCATTTCGACCTTTACCTCCAGATTATGCTGCCCGTCTCTCTACATTAGAGCAGCAGATTGCTTCCATCATTCGTACTCAGCAAGCTATGGAGGCGGACTGGCTACAGTTACGCCGTTTGTTTTACACCCACTTTCCCCCTCCTCCACCACCATCTGTATAGAGCTCATCAGTGCTGTTTGGGTAGACGAGGATGAGAAGACGGCGATTGTTGGATTGCACAGTATTTTTGGAGACCACAGTTGATTCTGACTTTTGTTGACTTGTATTTGATGTATTGACACTGATTGATGTAGTTTTTGGACAGGGGTGATGTAGCCCCTAGTTGATGGATGATTGTATGACACTATGATGTACTGATACACTTACTATGTGGTCTTGATATACGGCAATCGCAGTATTCTCATCATATTTGATTCGCTTGATTGCTTATTTGTATTATTGTGACATGAGATGATGTGTTTGGTATTTGTGATGCATTGATATCATGAGATGTAATGTGCTATTACTATTACTATATACGTACGTTTTACTATGGCCTGACCAACGTAAACCATCTTTTAGAAGATGCCGCCGAGACGTGAGACACACATGCCTACTAATGAGGCAGAACTCCAGCAGATTATTGCTGCTGCCATAGCACAGTATGCAGCATCTCAGCCCGGAACGAGCGGAAGTATTAACCAAGGCAATAACAATCCACCTCACGGTAATACTAAGTCATTAAGACATACCGTGACCTAACTGGATATCTCTAGCAGTGATGCTAACGCCAAACGTATGTTATAACGTATGTGCAGGATGCACCTACAAGCAGTTTCTAGACTGCAAACCGGTCAACTTCGATGGTACTGGAGGTGCTGTCGCCTTTGTTCGTTGGGCTGAGAAAACCGAGTCTGTTATTCGCATGAGCAAATGCGCACTGGATCAGCAAGTCACCTATATCTCAGGGCTATTCTTGGATGGAGCCCTCTCTTGGTGGAATCTACAAGTACAGACACTAGGCGAAGCTGCTGCCTACGCGCTGACCTGGACCGAACTGAAAGAACTTATGCACAAGAAGTACTGTTCGCGCGCAGAAATCCAGTGATTGGAGACCGAGTTTTGGCACTTGAAAATGGACGGTCCAAAGGTCGCAGAATACGTTCAAAGGTTTCACGACTTATCTCAAGTGGTTCCTTACATGGTTACACCAGAATACAAGCGAATCGAGCGCTTCATTTGGGGATTAGCTCCTCAAATCATAAGTATGGTAACCTCCTCCAAACCAGCAACTATCACTGAAGCCATCGATTTGAGCGTGGCTCTCACCGAGGAGGCAATTCGTTTGAACAAGTTTGATGAGATCAAGACGAAGAAGGCAGAGACTCATGTCGAGTCATCAGGAGGTAACAAAAGGAAGTTCTCAAACTTCAAGCAGGGCGCTAGTGTAGTGGTTAAAAAAGGAGGATCAGACACGCCAGCTCAGGTTACAGCTGGTAGAAGAGAGAAAGGAAGAGGATACATGGGCGCCCAGCCCAAATGCAATACCTGCCAACGCCACCATTCTGGTCAATGTGGGCTAAAAGTATGCGAAGTATGTGGGAAACGTGGTCACTTGAAGGACACTTGTTGGGCCCCTGCCGGTCGGGGAGGCCAGGGAGGATATGGAAATAGAAACAATAATCGTGGTGGTATTGGGGATCGCCCACAAGGAAACTATGGAGGAAACGGGAATCGAGGCAACAATGCTAACCAAGCGGGCGCTATGAATCGTAATCAGAGGAATGACCAAGCTGGTGGAAATGGGCAAAGACTGGGGTGCTATAACTGCGGTGATATCGGGCATTTCAAGAAAAACTGCCCAGAGTTAAACCAAGCCCGTGGAAGAGTGTTCCAACTCGAAGCAAGGGAAGCGCGCCAGGACCCCAATGTTGTTACTGGTACGTTCCCTGTAAATCAACGCTATGCATCTGTTTTGTTTGATACTGGTGCCGATTATAGCTTCGTGTCGTTAGAATTTAAGAATATGCTTGGGTTAACCGCTACTAAGTTAGATATTCCGTATTCAATCGAATTGGCTAATGGAAAGTTAGTTGAAGCCAATGAAGTTATCAGAGGTTGTGTGATTGAATTAGGAGAACGTGAGTTTGTTTTAGATCTGCTACCAGTCCAGTTGGGAAGTTTCGACGTGGTAGTAGGAATGGATTGGTTATCAGGCAACAAAGCTGAGATAGTATGTCACGAAAAAGTTGTTCGTATCTCAACCGATGATGGTGAGACAATTGTGGTTCACGGAGAGAAGCGTGACACGCCGCTAAGATTTATCAGCTGCTTGAAAGCAAGGAAGTGTTTGCAGAAAGGATGTGTTGCTTTTCTGGCACACATTGTGGATAAGAAGGCTGCTGAGCCAAGAATCGAAGACATCCCTGTCGTGAGGGAATATCCAGAAGTCTTCCCGGAAGACTTGCCAGGACTGCCGCCTCTGAGGCAAGTAGAGTTTCACATTGACTTAGTTCCAGGCGTCGCGCCTGTGGCTAAGGCACCGTACAGACTTGCTCCGTCGGAGATGCAAGAATTGTCGACACAACTTCAAGAGTTGTTAGACAAGGGTTTTATCCGACCAAGCTTCTCGCCTTGGGGAGCCCCGGTCCTGTTTGTCAAAAAAAAGGACGGTAGTTTTCGTATGTGCATCGACTACAGGGAGCTGAACAAGCTGACGATCAAGAATAGATACCCTCTGCCAAGAATTGATGATCTGTTTGATCAACTGCAAGGCTCAAGCTTTTACTCAAAGATCGATCTTCGATCTGGATACCATCAGTTAAGGATACAGGAGGAAAGTATCCCGAAGACAGCCTTCAGAACTCGTTATGGACACTACGAGTTCCTTGTTATGCCGTTTGGTCTGACAAACGCACCTGCAGTATTCATGGATCTAATGAATAGAGTTTGCAAGCCGTATTTGGATAAGTTCGTGATTGTATTCATCGATGACATTTTAATTTATTCAAGGACGAAGGCTGAACACGAGCAGCATCTTAGAGCCATTCTAGAGCTGCTGAAGAAGGAACAGCTGTATGCCAAATTCTCTAAGTGCGAGTTTTGGCTACGTGAAGTGCAATTCCTGGGGCACGTGGTAAATGGAGACGGAATCCACGTGGATCTAACAAAGATCGAGGCGATCAAGGATTGGGAAACGCCAAAGACGCCAACCGAGATTCGACAATTCTTGGGTTTGGCTGGCTATTATCGAAGATTCATTGAGAATTTTTCAAAGATCGCTCAACCATTGACACTCCTCACGCAGAAGGAAAGGAAGTTTGATTGGGGAATCAAACAGGATGAAGCATTTCAGATATTGAAGGATAAGCTCTGCAATGCGCCAATCTTAGCTCTACCAGAAGGTACAGAAGATTTTGTGGTATACTGCGACGCATCGCGTCAAGGATTGGGTTGTGTGTTGATGCAACGCCAAAAGGTTATTGCTTACGCATCGCGTCAGTTGAAAGTGCACGAAAAGAACTATACCACACACGATTTAGAGCTTGGCGCAGTGGTTTTCGCTTTAAAGATCTGGAGACACTACCTTTATGGTACGAAGTGTACAATCTTCACAGATCACAAGAGCCTACAACATATATTCAACCAGAAAGAGTTGAATATGAGGCAAAGACGATGGGTTGAGTTGTTGAACGACTACGACTGCGAGATAAAGTATCATCCAGGGAAGGCGAACGTGGTCGCCGATGCCCTAAGTCGTAAAGAGAGAATCAAGCCCTTAAGGGTTAGGGCTTTGGAAATGATTATACGGACCGATCTTTCCTTGCGCATTCGTGCCGCACAAAAGGAAGCTCTCAAGGAAAGGAATCTTGAAGAGGAATATCTCCGTGGGATGGAGAAGCTCTTGGTACCAAACGAGGAAGGAACATTATGTTTTGAGAAAAGGATTTGGGTTCCTCTGTTTGGTGATTTAAGGAAGGTTATTTTCGATGAAGCTCACAAATCACGGTACTCTATCCATCCTGGAGCGGATAAGATGTACCAAGATCTCAAGGATTATTATTGGTGGCCTAGGATGAAAGGCGATGTTGCTGTTTACGTGAGCAAATGTTTAACGTGCGCTAAGGTTAAAGCGGAATACCAGAAGCCTTCAGGGCTGCTGCAACAACCTGAGATTCCCAAGTGGAAATGGGAACAAATCTCCATGGATTTTATTATGAAATTGCCAAGAACGCCAAGAGGCCATGATATGATTTGGGTAATAGTTGACCGCCTAACAAAGTCCGCACACTTTCTGCCAATCAGAGAGAAAGACAGTACTAGTAAACTTGCGGAAATATACATGAGAGAGATTGTCGCACGTCATGGAGTGCCTCTCTCAATCATCTCTGATAGAGACGGAAGGTTTGTGTCAAGGATATGGCAATCCTTCCAAGAAGCCTTTGGCTCACAGTTGAATCTGAGCACTGCGTTTCATCCGCAAACTGACGGCCAGAGCGAGCGAACGATACAAACTTTAGAGGACATGCTGAGGGCATGTGTTATGGATTTGGGTGGTAGCTGGGACAGGCATTTGCCTTTGGTCGAATTCTCATACAACAACAGCTACCACACCAGTATTGGTGTCGCGCCATTTGAAGCCCTTTACGGACGCAAGTGCCGATCACCCCTATGTTGGTCTGACGCAGGTGATAGGCAGCTTGCTGGTCCCGAGATCGTCCAAGAGACGACAGACAAAATCGCGCAAATTCTTAAACGCATCGAAGCAGCTCGCCACAGACAAAAGGCCTATGCGGATCCAAACCGGAAACATGTGGATTTCCAAGTTGGAGAAATGGTGTTATTGAAAGTTTCACCCTGGAAGGGGGTGGCACGCTTCGGAAAGCGTGGGAAGTTAAATCCGCGCTACATTGGTCCTTTCAGAATTCTGGAAAGAATAGGACTAGTAGCGTACAAGTTGGACCTACCTGCTGAACTGAATGGTGTTCACGATACATTTCATGTATCCAATCTAAAGAAAAGTCCAACTCAAGTTGACGTTGCCATTCCCATCGACGAGATTCATGTTGACGACACGCTCCACTTCGTTGAAGAACCTGTTGAGGTCACAGATTGGAAAGTGAACAAGACCCGCCGGAGCAGTGTCAAGCTCGTCAAAGTTCGTTGGAATGCCAGACATGGTCCTGAATTCACCTGGGAACGTGAGGACCGGATGAAAGAGAAATACCCCCACTTATTTCCTAAGAACTCTGCATCTACAAGCAGAACTTAAATTTCGGGACGAAATTTATTTAACGGGGGGAGAATGTGACAACCCGCACTAAACCAGGTATCCGTACGACTTAATTAATGATTAATGATTGCTTAATTACTGTGCTTGTTTGAACTAGCTGATGAACTGCTACTCGATATCTGATACATGTACTTACTTGCATCATACTTGCTTGCTGTCACTACATTATTTACATACTGAACCTTAGTGACAAACATGATGCACAAAAAGCACAGTAGCACAATAACGGATAACCTATTGAACATGCTGATATAACCAGCATCAGGCAAACACTGCCTCCAAGGCCTATAAGAGCCTGAGATATTTGGCTACACTAGTAGTGAGTGTAGGGATACAAGGGTTGTGAAACTGCGTCTCTAGGGATAAGTCACAGTGACTGGATGTGCCTAAAAACGTATTTAAGTACAAAACACAGCACTTTAATAAATAATCCAGCTTCTAGCTGACTAGTAAAGTGCCAAACATGGGGAAAATACTACGGGACACTTTCTAAAGTGTTGGAAACAAGTTGTGTCACTAAAAATATTAATAACGACACTTTAAAGCTTTAGTAACGCTTTAACGGATTACTATCCAACCGAACAACCGGACTATACCCGGAACATGAAAATATTATTATTTTCACTATTTATATTTTTCTGAGCCAGTTAGGGTCCCTGATTACCCTAACACCCGCCATAACGCGTGACACACAAGTAACTAAGTTTAACACTTAACTTACTTAACTTAACTAATCACTCCCTAACCACCTAGTTAAAATCGAACCAAGGGACCCCCCCCCCAACCGAATCGGTCACCTAGGGGACACCCCCCATGTACTTGTTGATTGAGCAAATCTCTTGTGTCAAGGATCTAGACTACACATGGACCTATGGTTAAAACTCTCACAATTTGCCTATAAGTTCTTGTCTAAACATAACATAATCATCACCACTTAACACAACACACTCCAACCCTCTCTCTTGCTCCCTTTGGCTCTCGGCCGAACCCACACCCACACCTACAACCATCTTCGACCTCCATCATCATCATTCCAAGATCATTCAAGCATCAAGAGTTGCGTATTAGGAAGCTTGGAGCAAGCGGAACACGAAGGACCTCTTTCTTTGGCTTTTATCCACCCGTTTTTCATCAAGAATCTTCCCTAGCCTTGAGCTAGAGGTATAATGTTTACAACTCATTTTTTGAACTTATCTAAGGTGGTTAAAAGGATTTGTGTCGGTTAAATATCGTTAACATACAATTTCATACATAAAAGTCTACTTAAAATGCTAATATTGGTGGTTAATAGCATATGTGTTGTGTAAAAGTTGTAGTATTCGAAATATGTGATTATTTAGACCCGATCTATGATGTGGTAGCTCGGATCACCATTTAACCCGGTTTGGTAAGATCATGGATCTTAACATAAAGCTATTTTAGAAGTGACAAGGGTTAAAAGGTAAAACTCTACCACACATGAAACATGAACTTGTGTAAAAATGTTTTAACTTGTATAAAAGTGTTTAAAACTAGTAGATCTACGTATCTACACCCGGTATTTTCAAAGGACCACGCGTCAAAGAAATCATGTTTTCTAAAAGACGGATCTTACACTAACAAACATGGTTTTTATAAGCCACAAGTGTATAAACACTTGTGAAATGAAAAGATCCGACAAAGAACTAGTTTTGTCAAATGTTACTAGAAGTTGTAAAGACGGATTTCTCTAAACACGAGGTTTTCACGAGATCAAAGTTACTTTATATAAAGATCTACAAAACATAATGGGATTTACACTATAGTTGCGGAAAAACTACAAGTTCATGCGATTATGCGATTTACATACTTGTCGACTAGTTTGATGTGTCGGAAATTGTTTGATTGAATAAAGAAGTTGTTGAATTGGTTTTGTAAAAGAAAATGATACGCTTGAAAGCGTGGCCACCTCCAGTTACAGAGGAAACTCTGGCGAAATTTTTCTAAAAACATAACACTTAGAATTATTTACACAACAAGTGTTAGAATTATTTTTGACATGTTTTCGAAACATAAATTTCGCCAAGACTTTATTTACTAAATATTCGGAGGTGGGATTTACACAAGATTTAACGTGAGAAAAATATATTGTCACAACACTGTTTATGATTATTTTGTGAAAGTACATAAATATTATTTTTAGGAGTAAAAATAATATTTACAAACGTTAACGATTCCAAAATAATGCGAACGCTTTCACATATATATAAGTTACACCGGTAATTATATTACCACTCGATTATTAAAACGTAACCTACGCACATGTATTGTATCCCCCATCCTTGGGAAGAAATTAACTACCAAGTATACAAAATGTAAACACGAAATAGTTGTCTAACTATTTCCCAAAGACGTAAACTATAAAGCTAAGGCACGGTCGTCCGTCTAATAGAATTAGCACTTGTAGGTCGTCGCACAGCTTTCCAATTTGGAGATACTTGGTAGAGACGCTTCACAGTGAGTTCATGTCCCCCTTTTCTCTAACTGTTTTCAGTTTTCTTAACTGCGGGGGTGAAATACATGTTACTTTGTTTACAAGTACTATTATACACGGTATGTTAACGTAAGGAGGTTTACTACATAGATCATGTGAATGGGTAGGCAGAACACCGAGGGACTTAAGCGGTAGATCTATCTGGGTGTAGCGAGCCCAACTCTAGGCCCAACAGAACGGACCTC
Source organism: Helianthus tuberosus (assembly GCA_030545235.1). Taxonomy (NCBI): domain Eukaryota; kingdom Viridiplantae; phylum Streptophyta; class Magnoliopsida; order Asterales; family Asteraceae; genus Helianthus; species Helianthus tuberosus. Next base: position 132,495,391 of record CM060363.1, read on the forward strand.
TGTGAGGACCAACAGAACGGACCTTGAGTGACTTGGTTGCCCGACGCAAAAATCGGCTAGGGTTGAGTCTTCCTACTTGCATTTCACACATGCTAATGGCCTTGCAAACCATTGGTGATCTCTTTTCCTTACACTGCTACATACCAGGAAACTTTTATACTTACAAGTGTTTTACTTACTCACTTGCACATGAACTCGCTCAACATTATTGTTGATTTTTCAACTTACATGTATTTCAGGAAATTAACGAGATCTGGCACGGTATGGCATGTTTTCCGCTGCACTAGTTTCCAAGGTCATCCGGGGTTTAGGGGATGTGTCTCTTTCCTGGACAAGACACAGTCCTTAAACCATGTTTATGTTATGTTTCAAGTTGTAATGTCTGTTGAACAAGGTTATGGTTGTTAGGGTATGTTCCTGTTAAAACAATGGTACTGTATTTGGTTTTCAAAACTTAATGGATAATCTTGCATGTTTTTAACTCATATAGCTTTGTTATGATTAAGTTATGGTATTAAGAAGTCACACCAAAATTAACCACGCTTCCGCAAAGCCAGGGTGTGACAGCTTGGTATCAGAGCTCTGATCATAGCGAACTAGGATTCCTTCTCGAGTCTAGACTATGATCACTAGGGCTCTCACGAAAACATTTTTCTGCATACCACTTAAGTCCAGATCCAAAACTTTTTACAAACAAATGTTGAGCACATTTTATTATTATAGGCTCAGCCTGGAGGGCTGAGGCTCGATCTGGAGGATCGAGGCTCGGTCTAGGTGACCGAGGTAGTTGAGCACGTTGATTTATTTTAGGCTCAGCCTGGAGGGCTGAGGCTCGGTCTGGAGGATCGAGGCTTGGTCTAGGTGACCAAGGTAGTTGGCTAGCAAGGCTAGGAAGAGTAGGCTCAGCCTGGAGGGCTGAGGCTCGGTCTGGAAGATCGAGGCTTGGTCTAGGTGACCAAGGTAGTTGGCTAGCAAGGCTAGGAAGAGTAGGCTCAGTCTTGAAGGCTGAGGCTCGGTGTTGGAGACCGAGGCTCGATCTAAGTGGTCGAGGTGGAGGATAGAGCAGTCTTAAAGACTGGGAGAAATTGGCTAGTAAGGCTAGGAGACTTATGTGATACCTTACTTGGTGACTTATGTGATTATTTGATTATATGATTGACTATTTGTGCATGTTTGTGTATATGTTACAGACACATGGATTCTACAGACACTGGTGGTTCAGACACCACAGGCCCTAGGCCTATCGTATCGGACGATCTAGAGTCATCGGAGCATGAGGTTCACACGTCCGACGTCACGAGCACAGATGAGGACGATTTCCAGCCCTTCGCATTACCTGACGGTGCTGACGAGCTCGCAGATGGTCCTTTGGCCGGGGATCTACCACTCGCATTGATCCCTGCCCCTATACCGCTTGCTTCGTACCCTGTTTACGATTTGCCCATCGATGACGAGGAGGATGATGTCGATATGTTTGAGGAGGAGCCTTTCGAGGAGGATGCTCAGGGCGAGGCCCTACCTGCTGCTGATGGTCCCTTGTTGATCGCAGATGCTCCCGCCGCGGAGTCACCTGCTCACTCCCCAGTCCCAGACTCCTTTGAGTCTGTGGCCTCTGTACCCTCACACCTCCAGAGTGCGCAGCACTTCTCTCATGAGTCAGATCCTGATCAGGCATCTTCTGTTGCCCCTATCCCCAGTTTTGTTTTTGACCACGATGATGAGGGGGATTCCGATCCTATGTTTCCCCCGGGATTTGACCCAGATCGTGACCTAGAGTTTATTCCGATGGACCAGTTCATGGAGGATCCAGTAGACCTTGCTGACCCATTTGATCCTATTGACCCAGATTTTGATTTAGAGATGGCTTTTGATGACCTCGAGCCTGCCGTTGCTCCAGAGCAGGCAGCCGCTCTAGACCCCATACCTGAGCATGACCCGGTACATGCTGACATCCCTTTTGAGCCTGTTGCTGATGATCTCCCCGTGGATGTTCCTTTGATGGAGGGCGATCATGTCATTGTTGATCCTTTACCCGTTATACCTGTTGACCCTCCCGTTGAGCACATTGCACCTGTTCACCCTGTTGTTGCCCCCCCACTTGACCCCGTTCCACTAGAGCCCGAGCATGCACTGTTCGCGGCACGCATGGATCCACCGGATGAGCATGCACAGCACGGTTGGATACCTGCTGATGAGGATGTACCACCTTTTCCTCCCCAGATCCCTGTTTCGCGACATGTTGATTTTTCTTTTCAGGTTCCACAGTTTGTACCTCCAGCGAGGCCTGGAGAGGGTTCTTCAGCCCATCCTGTTGGGCATGTACCGATGCCTATCCCTTTCATGCCACAGATGTCATCTGTTCCACCCGCTGTTGCTCCATTTCACGTGGCACCTTTCAGTCAAGGTTATCAAAAGAAATGTTTTCGGATTCAGTCATTCCTTACATCCAAACAAACCCGGGATGTCAGGAATGGGATTTGTCAAGTCCTATGGTACCAGTACTTACTACCGAGCGGCGTAGCTAATGTTAATGAACGTATAATAGTCTCGTTTGTGCAAACCAAATGTCATAGCAAAAGTGAACATGTTATATGAAAACAATGTACTAAGTATGCTAAGTTAACATACAAAACAGAAAGTCATGTAAATCAATGTGCTAGCATGCTATCAGTCAACATACATAGCAGAAATGTAAAGTAAAGCAATGTACTAAATATGCACACATTGGGCATACATAGCATGAAATGTAATGTAAAACGATGTACTAAATACGCACACAATGGGCATACATAGCATGAAATGTAATGTAAAACGATGTACTAAAATACGCACACAATGGGCATACATAGCATGAAATGTAATGTAATGAAATCATGTACTATAATGTACTAACAAACATAGCAGGTATATGATGTGAAAACAGGAAAGCACGAAAGTAACAAGTAGGCACATGTGTTTCACCCCAAAACAGTTTGGAAAACAGTAAAAGAGGGGTCTATGTACTCACTTGAGATTGCTCAGAAGTCCTAAGATAACCACCAAGCAATGCTAGAGATCTCGGAATCAAACGGCACCTAATATAGGTAACTATGTTAATAAACCGGACCTAGATTGGAAGATCGGATAGAATGAGGGTTTGTAAACCAAATGAGTGTAGGAACTCATGTAATATGGTTTAACAAAGACTACATACTAAAATGAAACTTAACCTAAGTGCTTACGACCCATTACGACCCGTTTAGGTAGCTTATGCTACTTTAACGCGCCGTTCGCGTAAAACGCGTTCGGACCGCTTAACTAGTCCTATGACAAGTAACATATGCCTTAACATGTCTAATATTGTTTTCAAATCAGTTTAGATGTCAAAAGTTATGTTACATATGTTTAAAATGAATTTTGGCATCAAAGGGGTATTTTGGTAATTTACCTAAGGCATATAAACTACCTATCATAAACTACTTAAACGAAGCGACCATAAGGTATAACCTCGGAAGGTTATTCCCTATATACTATGGTCACTTAATGTGTTTGGTCGGATCCTAATGATCGACCAAATGGGTCGGGTTCGAAGGTATAAGCGATTTATTAGATCGCTTACCCTTACGACCCTAGACAACGTGGTAATCAGTAGGCATAGTCACAAGGGACTATAACCATCGTGATTACAATCACGTTGCGAAGTTCAAACGAACTTCGCATTGACCATAAACTGGTCAATGCAGAAAGTCAAACAAAGTTTGACTTTCGGACTCGAAAAGCAATAAAAGAACGAAGGAACACTTACAAAGGGTCCCCGAATGCTAATCTAGATCAAAATAGCTCAGGTATGAAACAAAGGTTTCAACTTAGAGCACATAAGATCATATTCTTGTGAGGAAAATTGAAGGGTGGAGGTGGGTATTTATAGTTTTCGGTTCACCGTTAGGATCATTTCTTGGAGAAGAGGGAATGATCACATCCCTACACTTGTTGCAATGTTGTGGTAACTGATTTTGGCCACCATAAGAGGTTAACATGTGGCACTTGACCTTTGGGAAGTGTTAGGGGCTGTTAAATTATGTTTAAAATGACCTTTGCTGATCAGAAGAGGCCTAGCGTGACGCCAAGGGGGCTAGGCGTCGCGCTAGGGTCCCCCTGATCAGCAAACACTTTCAAATGTTCTTCTTTCAGTCCCCGTTGCGTATTCAGGCCATTTCCGACGTGTTTAAGGCTCGTTAAATCATTTTAAAGGCTCCACAAGGATGCCTAAACATTGTGGGCATGAAACATGCTCAAAAATATGTCGGATGTTGGTTCGTTGGGCCGTACGATTGCGTTGTTCGGTTAATTACGACGGAATGCGCATAAGTGCGAAAAACGATCTAAATTGTGCGACGAATGGATTTTTCTTATGCCAAATACTAAAATAAAATATTTTAGTGCTTACATAAATTTTTGGATGTCCGGAGGTATTCAGAACGTAAGTCATGCGCGAAAATGCAAACTTGTGCACTTTCTGACACTTTTAGTCCCTGAATGACCCAAAAGTTTATTTTAGCACACCGAACCCCTCAAAGCCTATTTCCAAGCTATGTAAAGGATATTTATGGTATGTTTAACTCATTTTCATGTTCCGGAATGTTCGTTGTAGTTCAAATTGGCATACTTTCGCAGTTTGTCAAATTTAGTCCCTGTTGGCGAATTAACTTGTTTTTGCCATACCAAAGCCTTCAAAACTTATTTCTAAGTTATGTAAAGGTTATTTAAGGTATGTTGAGTATATGTTAATGTTCCGGAGTATTTTTCGCATTAAACTGATTACGTTTACGCATCAGTTTGCGTATAACTCTCCAGAAAGCGATACAGAGTTTGAAATTACACAAAAGTCAAAATATGAAAAAATGTAAAACACAACCAAACAAACATTGGGATCAAATAACATTGTTTTATTGATAATAGAACTGTTCATAATGATTACAAGCACAGATGTTACAGCACGTAAGTTTTTACATATAACTAACAGGTTACTAGCACATAACGATCATGGCATACCCAAAGAACACGTTAAACGTTAACTGTTTTGCATACACATGAAGCCCAACCATAACTCGGCCCAACATGTTGTGCAATCAGCACAACCTTGTGCGATCCACAACATGTTGTGCGATCCAGCATAAGCCCGGCCCAAACAATAAAGTCCCAACATATATACACGGCCCTAATAATAACAAATATTGGTCTTGTGCAGTCCGGATGGTCTTGTGCGATCGAAAGGTTCTTGTGCGATCCGGATAACTTGTGCGATTGGGGTTTGGGCTATACGGCCCAATAACATACAAAGTTTGAACACCTGAATGGCCCAACATCTTGTGCGATCTGCACAATCTTGTGCGATCCACCAGATGTTGTGCGACTGAGCTTTAAGGAGTTATACGTTGTGCATTTACTGTTGTACCCTAACATATTTTAGCTTGTGCGACCAGCTTGTGCGACTGGCCTTGTACGATCGGTTTTAATCATTCCATGATTCATCAATCAGTTACAATCAATTCGAATAGTTTCCGGTTTTCATTCGATCAATCAAAGCTAACAGTTTCCTACTTTGAATTTACTCAATCAAAGCAACACTTAACAGTTTCCAATCATACCAACAATCGATTAAATCAAGGTTTTATCTATTGATTCATATGAACCCTAATCACATTCAAGCATGAACAAAACACGAGCAATAATCCTAACACTTAGTCATATTAACATGATTTATGATCTCGATCCCTAGCATGCATACTAACATAACAATCCAACACATCATCCACATAAACTCGTCTAACAGCCGATTAACATGCAGTCGATTCTAGGTCATCATCAACATCATATGATTAACAAACCCTATATTGATCTAAAATACTATACATGTGAGTCGATTTACATACACCAAAACTCAACAACTTTCATCATAATCAATCACAAGATTTCACTAACTCATCATGTAATACAAATAGATCACAACATCATCTAACATACAACCAATAACTACAAACACTAACCGGTTGAGAGAAGGATAGGATCGATCCGAGCAAGAAAGATTCGAGGGAGAGGGGATGTTGATGCCGTCGGCTTCGAGAGAGAGGAAGGGGGAGTAGGGTTTTGTGTGTTGTGAGATTTGCAACTAATGAGGAGTATACACTCTCCTCCTGGGTTATGCGTGTAAAAGGGAGTGGGCCGAACCCATACTTGGGTTGCCCCTTTGGTTTCGAGTACAAGGAATATGGTCTGAATGGGCCGATCCAACTTAGGTGGGGTGCATACACATTTACAATACACTCACATACACATAACACATAACAAAATAAAATATACATTCCGTTGAAACCACCTATCACATGATCACATATTGTTCAAACAAGTTACATCAATGCACTACGAAAGGTTTGAAATACGAGTTGTCACATTATCCCCAAGTCGAAAGAAATTTCGTCCCGAAATTTAGCACGTACTCACTGAGGAAACTAGTTAAGTCTCATGGTTTTCCTGGGGTGTCACATCCTTCCCCCGTTTGTTTGGAATTTCGTCCCGAAATTCCGCAGTAGCTTCATCCTCAGTAGTGGTTTCACTATTCGCGAACAACTGGGGATACTTGTGCTTCATTTGGTCTTCGCATTCCCTGGTGAACTCTGGGCCATGACGGGAGTTCCAACGAACTCAAACAAGAGGTATTCTGGTACGCTTGAGAACCTTAACATCTCGGTCAGTAATCTCTACTGGTTCCTCAACGAATTGCAGCTGATCGTCGATAGTGAGTTCCTTCAAAGGAACTATGAGGGTCTCATCTGACAGATACTTCTTCAGATTCGACATGTGGAAAACGTTGTGAACTCCACTGAGTTCTGCTGGTAAGTTCAGTTTGTAGGCCACCTTGCCTATTTTCTCTATGATCTCGAATGGTCCAACGTATCGCGGGTTAAGTTTGCCTCGTTTGCCAAAACGAACAACACCTTTCTATGGTGAGACTTTGAGTAGCACTCGATCCCCAACCTGGAACTCGAGTGGTTTCCTGCGCTTATCAGCGTAGCTTTTCTGACGGTCACGAGCTGCCGCCATTCGTTGTCGTATTTGAGCAATCCTTTCTGTTGTGTCTACCACAAGTTCTGGGCCAGTAATCTGGCTATCACCAACCTCTGCCCAGCAAAGAGGTGATCGGCATTTACGTCCGTACAATGCCTCAAACGGAGCGGCCTGGATACTGGTGTGGTAACTGTTATTATACGAGAACTCCACTAACGGGAGATGCTTTTCCCAACCATTGCCAAAATCGATTACACATGCCCTAAGCATGTCTTCAAGGGTTTGGATGGTGCGTTCAGACTGCACATCCGTTTGCGGGTGATATGCTGTGCTCATATCTAATCGAGAGCCAAAAGACTTGTGCATTGCTTGCCACAGTTCAGAAGTAAAACGCGCATCACGATCAGATATGATAGAGGTTGGCACCCCGTGCCTCGAAACCACTTCCTTCAAGTAAACGTCTGCTAAAGTAGAGAACTTGTCTATTTCTTTGATAGCCAAAAAGTGTGCAGACTTTGTGAGTCGATCCACGATCACCCAAATAGTGTTATTTCCACGTTGAGATCTAGGTAGGCCAGTAAAGAAATCCATGGAAATTTGCTCCCATTTCCATTTTGGTATCTCTGGTTGTTGAAGTAGGCCTGATGGTTTCTGGTACTCGACTTTGACTCTCGCACAAGTCAAACATTTACTGACGTAGGTTGCTATGTGAGCTTTCATGCTAGGCCACCAGTATGTAGTTTTGAGATCATGGTACATCTTATCCGAACCAGGATGCACTGAGTAACGAGACTTGTGTGCTTCATCCATCACAAGTTCGCGTAAGTTTCCATAAAGTGGGACCCAAATGCGCCCTGTTACGTAGTATGCGTCGTCTTCCTTTTGTTCTAACCGTTTCCTCGATCCTCGCAGGGACTCCGCCGTGATGTTCTCTGCTTTCAAAGCTTCCTAGCTGAGCATCCCGTATCTGAGTAGGAAGACTAGATTGGATGGTAAGTTGTAACGCGCGTACTCGCTTAGGTTTTTTTCCTTTCGACTGAGGGCGTCGGCCACCACATTGGCTTTGCCCGGATGGTATTTGATCGCGCATTCGTAATCATTCAAGAGTTCGACCCATCGACGTTGTCGCATGTTCAACTCCTTTTGCTTGAAGATATGCTCGAGACTCCTGTGATCGGTGTAAATGGTGCACTTGGTACCGTACAGGTAATGTCTCCATATCTTAAGAGCAAAAACCACTGCTCCTAACTCCAATTCATGCGTAGTGTAGTTCCGTTCGTGAATTTTGAGTTGACGTGACGCGTAAGCAATGACCTTGTCACGTTGCATCAACACACAACCAAGTCCTTGGATGGACGCGTCGCAATAGACCACAAAATTGTCTGTGCCTTCAGGCAATGAGAGAATAGGTGCGCTACACAGTCTATCCTTTAAGTGTTGAAACGTTGTTTCATGTGCATCACCCCAACGATAGGTGACACCCTTCTGAGTTAGCAAAGTGAGAGGTTGCGCAATTTTGGAGAAATCCTTGATAAACCTTCTGTAATAACCTGCCAAACCCAAGAATTGGTGAATTTCTGTTGGTGTACGGGGTGCAGGCCAGT